>WOVY01011880.1:195000-595000 GCA_013436015.1 Rhipicephalus annulatus | reverse complement strand
CAACTGAAAAAAAGGAATGTATAAACGAGAATGGAAAAGGAGAAGACATAGAACCCAAACTTATAACATAAGTACAATATATAACAATACAAATCTGGTAGGCTAATGGTAGGAGAAGTACTGGCAGAAATTTTAAAAATTTTCGTATGGATTAAATAAAAAAATTAACGACAGTTCTGATTCTGCCTAATGGGAATTCAAAGCGCAGCTGCGTGTTCGAGTTTAGGTTTTCTGGAAAGTATATCGACAACGCCATAAACCGAAATGTTCGTCCCGTATTCGCCACTATATTCGTGTTTCTGCGAGGTACCCGCTACACGTCTGTGAGGTGCCCTTTGTTGGTGCTGCACGTGGCTGATGACGATGAGGAATCAAGGCTGAGCACTTCGCGACGGGTGGGAAACGCTAAACCACGCACTCGTTGCGAAACGAGCGTTGCGCGATGAGTCGCCCTTTATTTTACTCTTCAGCGACGCTATAATACATGCAGGTTAGCGTGTATCTTTGCCCGACATGACGCCTGTCTGCTTTCAAATGAACTTTGAGCACCAGTGTGGATATATGTGGTAGAGTATTCGATTGCTACGCAGTGGGCCCGAGTTCAAATCCCAATCGATCCTTTTTTTAAGTCTCGGTTAGTTTTATGCCTATCGGTTACGCCAACAGCAATGGCGACGCCTCTTAACGCAGAAAGGGACGCCAAAAACTTCACTCTGAAAAGTTGCGGCAGTCTGTTTTCGTTGAGCCTTGGCCTCCTGTCAATCACCTGCAGCACATATCGTATACGATGGGCCGCGGCGTTGATTGATATGTGGGGTTTAACGTCCCAAAACCACTATGTGATTATGAGAGACGCCGTAGTGGAGGGCTCCGGAAATTTAGACCACCTGGGGTTCTTTAACGTGCACCCAAATCTGAGAACACGGGCCTACATTTCCGCCTCCATCCGAAATGCAGCCGCCGCAGCCGGGATTCGATCCCGCGACCTGCGGGTCAGCAGTCGAGTACCTCAGCCACTAGACCACCGTGGCGGGGCGGGCCACGGCGTTATGCGGGTATGCATGCATGTGCCACACCTGTCTAGTGGAAAGGGCTTTCCGACGTACGCGACTTGCGAGGGACGATGTCATGACCCCTGAATTGTGTTCCTCATAATGTTATTTCATTCTAAGCTAGTTTCAAAGGTATCTGGGTATTTTACAACGCATGGAATATTTGTTTACCCCGCTACCTTTACCCCGCTACGAAACCATCCCCTCGGCATCGAGGGGATGGTTTCGCCACGAGCCCCGTAGAGACAGCTAATGGTGACGTACCAGCAGCAGCTCTGTCGTCACTTTGAATCGCACAGACCCGGCACGGTGGTGTAGGGGTTATGGTGGTCAAGTGCTGAACCCGACGGTCATGGGATCGAATCCCGGCCGCGGCGGCCGCATTTTTGATGGGGGTGAAGATGCTTGAGGCCCACGTGCTTACATATAGGTGCGCGTTAAAGAACCCCAGGCGGTCGGAGTTCCCGTAGCCCTCTCCCACGGCGTCTCTCATAATCATATCGTGGTTTTGGGACGTTAAACCCCGGAAACCATTAATATTACCATCTCGTACACTGCGCTCACCCTTGTTTGCGAGGCGTTCGAAAACATTAACTGTCAGTTCACTAATGACTTAGTTTATTCGCTTGTTGAACACGTCGAGCACAGTTTAGCGGAAAGCGGTCATTTCGGAATGCGACGGAGGCTGATTTGTCACGGTGTTGCTGATTGAAGCGCGAAGCCAGCGTTGCCGCGCGAGGTCGTTTGCGAAGCAGCTCGCAGCCTGAGCGTTCGGTTTTGACGCCCGAGGCGGCGCGCAAATGTTTCTCCACAGAGTTCCCACCGCTCAGACGGCGTGACGGGGACCGCCATTGCTGATCGCAGCGATTGCAGGAAGCGGCATTTGTTCGGGGCACGAGCAGGGGGCAACTCCTTTTGTGGCGCACGAAGGAGCACGCGGCGACGCGGGGATCCTTCCATTTGTCCCAATTCACGGCGGGGCCTTGAGTGTCCCTCCTCACGGGGCCGACACGAGAGTCTCTCTTGCGAAACAGCAGCGCGCGACCACTGCTTTACGAGCTTGTCGCCTCTTAAAACGGTTATCGCCTGCATCAACGCGCTGAAATCTGAATCTGTGGTTCGTATTCACAAAAGCGTCTTACGTGAGAACTTTTGATCCATGTGCTGGATGGACCCTTGCGAATAACAGGAGCCGTAATTCACACAGATTTTGTTTCCTTAATGATGATACGGCTTCTCTAATGATATAACCAGCCTCAGAATTGGATTCATTTTTTTTCTTACGACCAAGTATCGCATAACATGCTTTTTTTTTTAAATTGAGGCCTTTGGCAGCACGCTGTTACACGAACTTGTCATTTTTTGAACAGCGACACATAAAAGGGAGAAAGTCATGTCATGTACGATTGATGTGTTTGTTTGTCTTGTGGGATTGATGGGCAGCACGGTGGCGCCCTCGGTTCAAACTGAACTGCAAGGAGTGTCATCCTGTTTATACTTATGGTGTAGGAAATTGTTGCTTACCCGCCATGGTGGTTTAGTGGCACTCGGTTCCTGTCCCGCAGGTCGCGGGATCGAATCTCGGCTGCTGCGGCCACATTTTCTATGGAGGCGAAAAATTCCCGTGTGCCGAGATTTAGGCGCACGTTAAAGAACACTAGATTGTCAAAACTTCCGGAGGCCTCCACTACGGCGTCTCTCCTAATCATATGCTAGTTTGGGACGTTAGACCCTAACAAAGAAAGTTGCTGCTTGAATTCCAGGCGCTGTACAACGCCAGAGTAGCCGTATTACAGTTTACACCTGCCGTGTGTTTCCGTCTCTCTAAAAAGCGCAGTGGCAGCACTAGCTGGAGAGTCATGTGGCCAGAGCATAAACGGCATATATGACGCCATAAAACCGCCAAAATTTGAATGCAAAAAAAGACTGGCCCGTGGCGCAGAGAGAAGGGGGGGGGGGCAGAAACCTGCTCGCCGTTCTATGAGCCACTTCGTATAGAGGCAAAGTCATGCTGCTCGACCAATGACGTGACGCGTGTCGTTTATGTCACGTTACTCTCTCGTATGTGGTGGAAGTACACTCTTAAGAAAAAGTAGTAGTACTAACTATAACATTGGTGTAGCTGTTTGTCACGTACGTTACAACCTTGCTAAACAAATAAGTTGAGTTAATAACGGCGAGGGTGGCAAATGTCATTATATATCTTTGCCGCTACTAACCGTAATTAGCGACTCTAACTACCCTAGCCGGTACTAATCGTACACTCCAAGCCGAGACTGGTCAAAGTTGGACTAACCGCGGTCGTTAAACCAGCGTACAAACGGTTTGTCCAACAGCGAGTGAATGCGTGACAGTGTTTGTCATGCGCAACCGCCCGGCATTGAAGGGACTATAACGGAGTCGCGCTGCCTATCGGCTGTCACGGAAACGCGTTACATCGATTGCATGCCAGAGTAAAAACGAAGCACCATTAAACGAATGCAATGGGAGCTGTTATGAGAGGCGAGTTCAGCTCGCGCCGGCGCACAACGACCGAACCTGCTCCCTTATCGAGCTGCCGGCATGGACGGGCCCAAAAAAGTGCAAGCTTAGTTTGGACACCGCGGTAACTATATCCGCTGAATGAGGGAAAACCACGAAGAACAGTAGCAGTGCTAACAAAAGTAATACCGTTGTCACATGGCCATTACTGAACTCTGATGAACTCCGTTAACGTAAATCACCCTTAGGGAGTTCGACAGAAATGGAGTTGTGGCAGTGTCACACGGCAATGGCAAGGTTGTAATAGTTTCCGCGAGTTCAAACCAACTAATGAATTGAAACCAACTAGCCCAAATCGCCATTATTCTTCTTTCCGCGAGAGGCTCAGGCGGCGCTGTTTGATTTTCGCAAAAGTATCCTCCTTTCTGTGTGAAACTTCTTTATGCAGTTTTTCGAAAAAGAGACTATTAAATGGGTCTGAAGCACTTAAAATTATTTCAAATGCAAATGCATTCAATAAACGTAGTGACGCTGGCCACCTTGTGCCTAACGCTATGTTTGTTTGCAATTGTGCCGTGCTCGACAACTAGTTGTTTGTGTGCGAAAATCCTTGTGTTTGCTCGCCTCGTGAGCGCACGTTTTGTCTTCTGTGTACTGTGCCGTGTCTTGAGCAGGTGACGATGATGCAGCGCTGTCAGTCATTGCTCTCTCGGACAAACGCAAGCACGGCGACGACAACAACCGCACGCACGGACGAAATATTTTTAAATTGCGGCCCCACTCGAGAGGCAGCGTGTTGCGGGTGAGGAGGGCATCGGTGTCGAGAATGACTGCATTCTGGTGAGCTTATATACATGTGAAGAAGCACACGTTATAAATCAGCACTGCATAGGAAGAACGTTTGATATTGCGAAAATATATTATTGCTTTCACTGCGGCAATATAGTGCTCGAAATTTTTTTCTGACCTGCTGATACTGGGAACGAGAGTACCTCGTTCCGCTGCAGAGGGAGGTCGCCGAACTTTCTTTGAGAAATGCTCCGTTTACCTTCGTTTGCGTAAGGGTGGCCGTGTGACCCGGACCGCATCTCTCTTGTCCTAAGGACGAGGAAGTTAAACGGTGTTCGTGGGTGCACGTGTGACATGGGTAAAAGCTGTTCGTCAGCGGTCCTGTTCCCGCAGAGTTACTTGCCCCCCCCCCCCCCCACACACACGTGATTCTTAAAAGAGAAAAGAAGAGAAAAGTGAGCCCCGTAACTGTATGCATCAGAGTGCGACACCTCAACAGTAGCTCACGAGAGATGACAGTAAGGAGGGACTAAAAGGACAGGATGAAAGGTATAGAGAGCGTGGCGCTGGAACAGTGACACCCAGAAGCAAGGAGAAGATACGAAAGATGGACACGGTCGCAGGAGTCTGAGGACGGGGCACCGCTCAGCGAGAGCTTTTGTCGGCGTCAGGAGATGGCTTAGGGCAAGCCAGTCGACCAGAGCTGCGCTGTCGTCGTAGATCGCGGTGGCAAAACCGGTCGGCACGAAATCCAGAGAGCTACTTCGAAGCGATATACCAAGTATATAGGCTTCGCTACGTCGTCGGCACCAAGCCGGCTGGCGGCCGGAGCGTGAGTACGTTGCCGGGGCAAGTGAAAGAAACATCGCGCTGAAGAAATTGCATTCTCGATGAAGTACACTTCAAGCTGTGTCTTTCTCTCCATGCGCCATTCGTTGGCAAACATCTAGCTGGAAGGCTAGCGCGAATGCGAATCCGGTGGCGCACAGCGAGCGTGGTTGCAGGTTGGCTATACTCGTGTGTTTCTTAGAAAAGAATTCATCAATTTCAGACTGTTTACAATATTCATGGAACTCAGCTATTGTCCGTACGCGAACCTATGTATTGGGGACAGATCTGTCATGGACATGGCATATTGAATACGTTACTGCCAAAGCATTGCGTGCGCTCGGGTATCTCAAAAGGAATGCCAAACAATTTCCGGTCAATGTAAGGGCTCTACTTAAGCTTTCCAATATACGATCAGTGCTTGCATACGCCAGTACGGTTTGGGAACTCTAGACACAAACGAACGTAAACAAGGTGGAAAAATACAGAGTAAAGCAGTGTGGTTTGTATTTCGAAAACATTCAAGGGAATTTAGTGTATCGGATGCAAACAAGTTGATTAGATGGGACAGCCTTCAAAAATAATGCTGTACTCATAAATTGAAATTGTTCCGTGACATCTACCATTCACGTGCGGAAATCGGCCGTATCAAATACTTGCGTGACCCTGATTACGTGTCTAGGAAAGTGGGCCACGGTTAAAAGATAAAAGAGATATTCTGTAGAAGTGCCATGTATAAAAAGTCCTGTTTTTATGTACAATTACAGCCTGTAATGTGCTGCCATCAGATATTGCGACAATACGTTCAAATGCAGTGTTTGTCCAGGTGCTCCATGATGTTATTGTATACGGGTATAACTCTGTTGTGTCGTACTAAAATAGCTATGATTATATTTTTCAGTTTACGCATGTAACCTGTATTTTTTATTTTGTACTGTATGTATCCCCACCTCTGTACTGACTACAAGGGCGCTGCGGGTATTTTATAAATTATAAATATAAATAAATAAATAAACAGACAATCATGCCTGCGATCGTCATTGTAAGCATATTTACATCCCTCTGTAATACGCCGCGGTCAGTGGGCACCTATCATTCATTTCTGTCAAAAATGACGATGGCGAAAATTGCACAGGAGGCGCACGTTGGGACCGCCAGTGGTCGTTTAACGTGCAGCCGTGCTCCTCCTAAAGGCCTAGCGATGTTGTCGGCAAGAAGCCGGCACGGCGGCATCGGCTTCACCAGCTTTCCTGCATAAGCGTCGCTGCTCTGTTTGTGTGCGTGTGGACTCGGGAACTATAGCACTGCTAACGCTCGGCCGACACGATTGAGCGCCAGCTGATAAATCGAATTCGCTGAGTGAAGGGGCGTTGATAATTTGGCGCGTTCATATTAGAAGATCATTGTACTTCCGTGCTATGAATTAGTCCGTGGATGTTGGCACGTACTACGCTGTCAATGTCTATTCTCTTATGACGTTGAAATGAAGTCTCCCGCCAGCACAAGAGGGAAGTGAAGACACTGTTCGTACATATTTTTAGGCTGCGTGGTGTGGGCGGTTGGTGTTTGCGATGTCCTACTATGAAATAAAGTAGTTCGTGTTTACACATGTTTAGGCAGGTGCCTCATATACTGCAAAACTTAAATGCTAAGTTGGAATTACTATGAAATAAACCGACAGCTGAAGGGTCGAAAATTGTTTTTTTTCGTTTGTCCAGCAGGTCCAGTTGTTAGTCCCCAGTGCAGTATCATTCTATACGAGGACCAACATTTAAACCATTCTGGAGTATAAAGTCCAAGAATGTAAAAGTTAAACCGCAGTAGTTACCCCCGCAATCGGTCCAAAATTAGTTCAAAATCGGTGGCAGCCCATTAAGTCCCCTGAAGGAACGATGCCATATATCACGCGTCCTTTTCGGCTTAAAGAGCACTCAGTACAAATAAAGGTGTTGAGAGGAAAAAAGTTGCAATTAATACTACCGTATCCATTTTTTCACGTTATTTGACCATTGGTAATAGTAATTAAACTAGTAAGGTCAGAACTTTGGGTAATCTTGCTGTCATTAACGCGAAGCATATACAGGTGTAGCAGGTTCACTTCGTGACAGTGCGAAGTAAGCGACTCCCGTAGTATTCATAGCACCTATACCTTGGAGGTGCATGTCTGGTAAAGTTGAGCACTTCTGTTTCAGCATGTGAACCGAGAGTATTATACAGTGATACCTGATTAAGTGTTTTGGGAACATAGCGCAAGAGTTTTAGTCAACTGTAGTTGAAACAAAGATGTCATTGTTGTGAATGGCGCATATTTCTCGTTTCGTTTACGAGGCATCGGTAACAGAGCTTTTCTTGTTAAGCCGCTTCATTGAAGCCGTTGGGGGAAAGAGAGGCGCCTATGGGGCGAAAAGCGGGTGCTCCGGGGAGGACAAGCGGTGGCGCAGAAGGCAGTCGAAAAGAAAGAGCGGTCGAGTAAAGGCGTATGAGTGGCTATTCAGATGTTTTCCTCGTGATGTTCGCTAGTGCCTTTTCTTGTGTCTGTCATTGATTGATGTGTGGGGTTTAACGTCCCGAAATCACTATATGATCATGAGAGGCGCCGTAGTGGAGGGCTCCGCAAATGTCGACCACGCGGGGTTTAACCTGCACCCAAATCAGAGCTCACAGGCATACATCATTGCCGCCTCCATAGAAATTTTTTTTTCCTATAGTGCAAATAGTGTAAATAAATCCAGGGTACTCTTATCGAACTGTGCCTTCTCTGACCGGCATCGTATGCAAGGAATTCATTATATTTTGGTGCCGAAACCCGGGATCGAACTGGGGACCTTTAGAGCCCTATCCATTTCTTGCTGAAGTACCACAAGAAAGCATTTTGTACGGCGCCCTAAACATGGTAAGGAACGCGCTAACGAAGTGTTTTGACTGGGTCCTTATGCTGATAAATCGGCAGTTAAAATGTAATATTCCTGGGGTTTCACGTGCCAAAACCAAGATAATATTATGAGACACGCTGTAGTGAGGTATTCCGGATTAATTTCGACCACCTGGGTCGAAATTAATCCGGAATACCTCAATCCGTTTTATGTCCACCTGTCACGTTAATTATTTAGAATTTATATTGCGTACTAAAACGCGTACAACACTTGCTTTATAAATCAATACCTTTTGCTGCCTCGTTTCCACAATAGCAGGGTGATGCGTAGAAATCGCGGTTGTTTAATACTTAAGAAAAAAAAAATATTGTTTTTCTAATGTTTTTATACGCTGCCAGGTAATACACGGACCGGGAAAAAAAGCAGAAACAATGCAGGCTGATGCGCAATATCTTTGTCCTTTTCTCCGGCACGTGTATTTGATTACTTGGCAGTGCATATCGAAACATCAAGGCTTATATCAACTAGCCCCTGTTGCCGCCTTATTAGCATGTTTTTATCAATGGATATTTTTTTGGCAGTTTCCGATTAGACGTTATATGTCTAGATGATCCCAGGCATAAGTAAATAAAATTTTAGATTAAGTAGTCAACGGCAAGGCTGCATAAAAAGTAGTGACGGTCCAAGAAAGGTAAAAAAAGGCGGCGTTTACTATACTATTTGCTTCCATTTACTGTGTATCAATGGGGATAGTAAAGACGTTGTTAGCGACTATTGCAATAGTAACCATTTACTAGCGTATGTATGGTGGGAAACAGGTATAGCAAAACCTTATAGTAAAGGTCCAATAAAGTAAGTAACTGCGGTAGTTACTAGCTGTTTGCTTGCGCTCATTACTTTTTACTTACTTTTTTTAAAGGTGTACGGCTGCTGCTCCAATTAGAAAGACCGCAAACCACCTCAGATATTTTTTCAAACATTTCAATAAACGCGCGAATCGTGTGCAGAATGGCGTCACGATCAACGATTCTACACGTGGTAGCTCTACGAGCCGCCGGCGCACCACCAATTCCAAGAAACAAGCCCTCCTTCTTTCCTGGCCTTTCGGGCCTCCGCGTGACGCGCCGTTCCATATCTGTGACGCGCCGAGCCAATTATGCTGTGATTGGTCGAGGGAGAGCCTACGATTTCCGGTGAGTCTGCAAGCAGCTGCCCGCGCTGCTTGTTGTTCGCCATGTTGCCCGCGTACGTGCGACACGTACTGTGCGCGGGATGTACCCGTACGGCTCCATCGCGTTGGCGATCTTTTGAAGACGTGCGCACAACGCAGGGTCCAGACCGGCACGATTACGAAAGCCACGGTTCGCCAACAAGCACGCAGGTATACGACGCAACTGACGGGAGTCGACGGCCGGCGTCTGGGCAACGGGAAGTAGACGGTGTTTCATGCAGCGCGATGACGTATGCCGCGCGATGACGTATGACGTCAGCGATGACGTATGCCGCGCGAGATTGGGAGGGGCGCTCAGCGAGAGGGCAAAGCCATAGAGTTTCTCAAAATTAACTAGAGGGCACTCTGGCGCTGCGATCGTTCAGCGACCATAGGAATGATGGGCAGTACACACATTTGCCTAGTCTTCGTACTTGCGGGCGGCGAATCCTACTTGCGGCTTCGTTTATTGCTGTGTTTCGGTTTTGTTTTGAAAGAAAGATTGAATGCTTTTGAACATCGTAAGCCAATTTGAAAAGTAAGTCTAAAAAAATAAAATGGTGAAGCGCAACCGCTGAACATTTGCTAATACTTGTTTCGTAAGAAAACATCTCCTAGCCACACGAACACACACGGAGCCAAAGGCAGGCCAGAAGGACGAATATTAAACAAATGTGTGTACTACCCATCATTCCCATGTCGCTGAAGCGCCGTGCGTTGCAGCTCCCATAGACACTAGCGCCTAGAGTTCCCTCTATAAGTATTGTGGGAAACTCTATGGGCAAAGCGACTTGGGAGAGGATACCAATGGAGGGGAGTGCATGAGAGAGCGAAAGGAGTGATCGTCGCGGTTTCGTTAATCAAACGCGTCTAACTCTGCTATTGCTGCACTGTTTTGAAAAATTCTCATGGCTCCGTGTTCATCGTACACTCGTGCCCAATTTCCCCAGCACAACTGAATTTCGACCACTGGGTGGTTTATGGGTCCTTTAAAGTATGGGCTGTAAATTGCTTCTCTTTTTCTCGAGTGAAGACAGCTTCGAGTGTTCAACGTGACTAGTGTAAGGAAGTATTTATACAACCGGCTCCGCCTTATAAGCGCGGAGCAGTGGTAGTTCTTACGGGGAGGCTAACTCGGTGTGTCTTCCTTAATGGTCGTCCATTTATATCCATTTACTATAAACCTAATCAGCTTCGTATTTATCCGCTTGTAGTGCCGCAGCATTGAACTAGGCTGACATCAATTGAATCGAAACGCGTTTACTTCTTCTTTCATTGGGTATTTATAGTTACTGCGCACGAAAATGACTCCGGGATGACGCTTCGCTTTCGCGAAAACCATATAATATGGAACCGTAGTCCTGTGCAAAAATTTGCATCGACAGTCTCAGCCACGTTTGTATCGCAGTTGTAGGGTGCTTGGCTGCCGACTCGAAAATTGCAGATAAGACTTGATGGCGACTGTCGCATTTTGTTGGATGCGAAAGGGCCCTTGTATTGTGGGATGTCAGTGCGTTTTAAAGAACGGCAGATGGTCTAAATTTCCGAAGCGCCGTGTAAAGAAAAGGACGAGCCGCCTGGCCCACGGCGAAGCCTCCCGCTGCATGCAGACCTTTTCTTTATTACAACGCATTGCTCTGATCTCCCGATGATGATAGTGTCCCTGCTGGTCTTCAACATCATCCGGGCCCCCCACAAATGACGCATGACGGTAAAGAACTCCGAACACCCGAGTTGTAAGCACACACTGTTCGTGATAATTGTATTCGGTCCAGGTCAATCGGTGTCGGAAAATCTAGGTTCCCTCCTACGCCTGCTCTTCCAGCAGTGCTTCCGACACTTGTGCCACGTTCGTACGTTTAAACGCTTCGCCTTCGTTGGACTTGTGGTTTCGATTATCTGTTTCCGTTGCAATAAACATCCGTAAGGCCGACTCTTCCACGATGTTTTCCTGGAGGCTCTTTTGAAATGTCTTCTCAAATTCATCGTCTTCGCTTCGTTCACCTTATAGAAGCACCAGCCTTCTCGCCCTGCCTCGGTCTGGGCTGTCTCACTTGCGGCTGTGATGCGCTGTCTTGGCATTTTTCGCTGATGTACCATCCACATTGCCTTCACTCTTGCCGTTTGCGGCTTTCTGGAAGAGATACAACTGCGAGCAGTACAGACGGGCTTCTGTGTCCCCATGGACTCCCCTGCCTCTCTTCTATTTTTGTCTGGTTTTACGAAGTGGCCTTGATTTTCCTGCGTCGGGAACTTGTGTGCATGACAGTGAGGACTTCATAACATCTGAGTCTGTCAACTTTGGCTTGTAGGCATCTTTAGTACCACGTGGATGGCCTATTGGATTTACGAAGTCGTCCCGCCTTTCGATCGTAGAAAAGCCTTCGACCACGAACACTGGAGTTGTTGCAGATGTCTTGTCGTTAGCTTGATGGGTACAGCAGGTTAACGAGATTTCAAAAGTCGTGCAAGGGGGGCTCTAGCCTCTGAAGTTGTTCTTCAGTGGTAATCTGGGAGATTGTACTCTTCTGCAGTGGCAATGCTGCTTTCAGTGTGTTCCTCTATTCGTCGTGAAGTTGAATCACCGAGCTTCTGTGCGACCAGATTGCTGTTCAGCATGTACTGGCTAGACTAGGGATGAAGAAAACGCAGAGAGTATTTTTCATTTTGGTTCCGTTTTAATCTGTTGCCTCATTGATGTGAAGTGAGCCTGTCGAGCTCTTACGGTTTCCACGATTTTATATTCTGCTTTGACTCTTGCTGGAATATTCTGGTGCTCGTAAACGTCGGCTTTCTCCGTCACTGCTTCTAAACGATTGATGTCAAACGTGTTTTAGATGCGGAAGCATCTTATACTCGCGCCTTGTAGTGCGCCGTCCGCGCCGTCCGCACCGCCTTCTCGAACATTCGACAGCTGACGCGCGCGCATGCGCCGTCGCGCCGTCGCCCACCATCTGTGCCGCGCGCGCTTCTCCTTAGAGAACATTCGACAGCTGACAGCGCATGCGCCGTCGCGCCGTCGCCATCTGTGCCGCGCGCGCGCTTCTCCTTCGAGAACATTCAACAGCTGACAGTGCATGCGCCGTCGCGCTGTATATATACTCAAGGTCGGCGCTCGCTCGCTCAGTTGCCGCTCGTCGGTTGGTTTGTACGGCGCGTCGACGTCCAAGGTCGCGGTGAAATGAATTCCAACGAATCCACAAACACAATGATCGACGTCCCTTCGACCAGCGCCGTCCTTTCGCATACGTGTGTACGTGTTCACTCATTTAACACCCCCTCCTACAACCACGTTAACCAATTTAGCCATCGACCCAAGTAAGTCGCAATTTAACACCCCATTTCACAACCACGTTAACCAGTTTAGCCATCGACCCAAGTAAGTCGCACTTTAACACTCCGTTAACCAATTATATGCTCCGCATCCTCCTCAGTGTTCCCCCGAGGGAAGCTGCGGGCAATTTTTTTTAACCTCCCTATTGACTCCTCTGAGAAGTTCGTGCCGTTCAGTCAAAATTCGGCCAATATTCGTAAACTCACATATTGGTTGGTGATACGATTGCCGAAGACATTGTTTGATGTCTGCAATAACCTGCGTGATGGCCTTGAGCATTCGATTCCGCCTTTCGAACAGGGCCTCCATGATGATCCGGTCCAGTGTCGGAAACGTGGGAAATCACTGGCCAGCCGCGTCACGAGGCGAAGTTTCGCAGAACTTTCGCACTACGAAGATCTGTCAGTTGCCGGCGGGTCATTCCTTACGATCTGCCTCGCACATCAGCTTCAACTGACGGCAGCTTCTCAAGAATTCGCCAGGCTACGGACGCGGTTGATGTTCGTGAAGTTCGCTCCGTCTCACCTCCAAAGACACTTTCTCCCGGGTTTCATGGCATGAAAACGTGGAGAAAAGGACGAGTCGCCGTCCCCGTGGCGAAGCTGACTTTTTTTTTATTCTCGTTCTTGTTCGCCTATCTATCCGTGGCGCATACCACTCTGGGGGATATATAGGCCAAAAATTGAGTGGTTTTGTAAAACATTGTGTAAAATAATGGAGATATAATAGAAAGATTACCGATGACCTAGAAAATTGTGGTGCTTGATCTAATGCATATAAATATTTAAATTAAGAAACAAATTTATTTTTAAAATCGAACAATGCTCCGATTTTTATACCTATATATAATCTTGTAAACATGCTAGGATAATAATACAGATTATATAGTCAACCTATTTGTTTCATTAACACAGCCCTGGACGGCTGTGCATACTGTCGAACTAGAGAACCCAGAAAAGGACGCGCTGTTGTGATCTCCCGGTAATGATACTGTCCCTTAACAGTTTTCAACATCCTCCAGTATGGCGTCTTTCACAAGGATACCTTCGTTTTGGGACGTAAAACACTATTAATTATTTTAACAAAATTGCAGGCTGCAACATTATCTGGACCATCGCCATGCGTATGCTTATGAAAAGGGCTTTTTTTAGACTATATAGAGTTTTATATCGGGGAGATGATTTAGACTCCAACGAAAAGTTTTGAAGAAACCCGACGTTTCGGAACCGACTTGGTTCCTTCCTCAAGGGTGACTGCGGAGTAGCCTCCGCAGTCACCCCTGAGTAAGGAACCAGGTCGGTTCCGAAACGTCGGCTTTCTTCAACACTTCTGGTTGGAGTCTAAATCATCTCCCAGTTTCATACCCAACCAGACAGACTTCCGTCGAATGTTTACTTTCAAGAGTTTTATATCCAGTGCGCCTTCGCACACTAACATTACGATAAAGGCAAAAACATCTTGTCGCACTTTACACTATGTTGCCCGCGGCTATTTCCATCGATAGTATGTTATTCATGACTTCACAAGTTGAAATTTCGGCGCTTCTGGACAGCTAGCTAAAGCCATTTGAAGGGTAAAAGAGGCAGTATTTTATCACCTTCGCTTTTAAGTTTATTCTTTCCACCGCAACAATGAAAGCTGCAGTCGGTGAGGTGAGCGCTTGTGGTCTTGGTTGTAGCGTGCACATCGCTCGACCACGATTGACGGATTCCGATGAGCCTGAGTGTGGCTGATGGTATACACGGAAGACGGCTCCGATTCGTCTCACTTCAGACGGCAACAGTGCGTCAAACATCAGCAGGTGTCCGCCAGTGAGTACCGGCCGCTAATTGGGCCGTTTTATGGCCATCGCTCGTTGATGTAAACGTATCCGGTACGTACAGAGCTGTCTGCGAGGTGTGAACTTCGTTAGAACGGGAGCACGTGATGCGGCCGCACAAAGAGCGGCGTTCTCTCCGTGAAGACGGTGCGGAGACCTTGACCTCGCGGTGCCACGCTGCGGCCTTTTCGTGCCTTTTTTTTTTCGCCACAGGGGTCGTCTGAGGCCTATATATGCAAACACACAAATAAGTATGTATGCATGTATATTTTCGAAGAGTCAACGCCCAGTGAGCCAACGTTTATCTTACCGTTTGTTGAGAAACTGCTGCGTGCGGTGGCATGATAGGTGCTAGTGCTTATAATGTTTTATGTATGTAAAGGAGCTCTGTACTTATAGAGTTATAATTTATAGAGTTATATTTTGGTTTTGCTACGTAATATCTTGCTTTCCACACACACACACACACACACACACACACACACACACACACACACACACACACACACACACACACACACACACACACACACACACACACACACACACACACACACACACACACACACGCACGCACGCACGCACGCACACACAAATACATACATACATACATACATACATATATATATATATATATATATATATATATATATATATATATATATATATATATATATATATATATATATATATATATATATATATATATGTATATATATATATATATATATATTATAGGGAAAGGCAAAGAGGTTAACCAGAAAGCTAATATCTGGTTTGCTACCCTGCACTCGGGATGGCGAGACAAAAGTAGGGAAGAGAGAAATGAGAGGGTGGTAGAAACACATGCACACTGGAATGTCACAATATGTGCGCTGTTATTCTATAATGGTTTTGTGCTGAAAACGTTTACCCTTTGCAGAGTAGCATTCACGTTCTTATGATTCTTTTTTTCTTTTTACCATTTTTTATAACCTTTGAAATAAATTTGTTGTATGAAACGGGCTCAGTTGTAACAATCAATTCTTCTATCATTTTATACTGTACAATTAAGCAACCACCAATTTCCGCCGCAGGAATGAAAATATTTCTTGTGCTTCGCAAAAACAACCAATTTTTTCGTCGGTCACGAAGGTGTCGAGTTTACGAATAAAAGTCTCTTTAGGAAAGCTTTGTAAATTAATCTCATCATCTTGAAGGCAGCTGTGCATATTAGGAAGTAGTATGAGCTATGGTGGCGCCGTAGCTCAATAGTAGAGCGCTGGACACGTTATTCGAACCTCGCGGCTTCGGTGCATGCTGGTGCAAATTATCTTTTCGTCGATCTTTCTTTCTTGAAATTGGCATTGAAATTACTTCTAGTAACATTCTCTATGATTTTTTGCCATAATTGTTTGTTAGTTTTTGTAATTATTGTGTCCGCCCAAAGAATAAGCTACTTTGGCATTTCAGAATGCTTGCCGACTTTTTTTCTGACCGGATTGCGCTTCAAAGCGCTCTTATTCAAATTTCGCCCATTTGGTGTCACGCGCAGGATCTGATCTGACTTAGCAGAGAAACTGCGTTCTATGCTTGCCGGGCATGGTAAGTTCAGCTTTTGCGCTTAAAATTCGTCGTTGAATATCTCGAATTACGTGCAACGTTTGCGATTTCTAAAGATTGGCACATGCTATACAAGTTTGGACATAGACGACTGCCATCATTTGACTGTCGTCGGTGTTATTTTATTTGCGCTAAAGTGTTTCCGCCTGCTTAATGTGTTTCCGCCTGATTAATCTGCAGAAAACGAAAGTAATGTACAACAACCTCGGCAAGGAGCAGCGCTTTGAGATAGGTAATAGTGTACTTGAAGTTGTAAAAACTATGCCTACTTAGGGCAGGTAATAACCGCAGAGCCGAACCACGAGATTGAAGTAACTAGAAGAATAAGAATGGGGTGGAGCACATTCGGCAAGCACTCTCAAATTATGACAGGTAGATTGCCACTATCCCTCAAGAGGAAGGTATATAACAGCTGTATCTTGCCGGTACTTAGCTATGGAGCAGAAACCTGGAGACTTACAAAGAGGGTTCAGCTTAAATTGAGGACGACGCAGCGAGCAATGGAAAGAAAAATGGTAGGTGTAACCTTAAGAGACAAAAAGAGAGCAGAGTGGATTAGGGAACAAACGGGGGTTAAGGATATCATAGTTGAAATCAAGAAGAGGAAATGCACATGGGCCGGGCATGTATATAGTGCGTAGACAGGATAACCGAGGGTCGTTAAGGGTAACTAACTGGATTCCCAGAGAAGGGAAGCGGGTTAGGGGGATACAGAAGGTTAGGTGGGCAGATGAGATTAAGAAGTTTGCGGGTATAAATTGGCAGCAGCAAGCACAGGACCGGGTTAACTGGCGGAACATGGGAGAGGCCTTTGTCCTGCAGTGGACGTAGTCAGGCTGATGATGATGATGATGATGATGTTTCCGTCTCGTAATAGAGTGCGTGTGCGCGAATGATGGCAGCCTGCATAAAATTTCTATTGAAAAAAAAAAGAACAACTTAGTAGTCTAAAAAAAAGAAAGCCAGTTTGTAGAATGTCACGGAGTAAAACATAACATGTGTTCTGAATCAATAACTGTCTTGTTTAAGTGCATGAGTGAGGTGACGTCGTTTTGTTCGTAATTAGCAGTCTTTCTACAATCTTCATAAAAATCACTACACGCATCATGCGCATTGCTGCAAACAATTAAAAAAAAGAACAGTTCATTGAAATACACCTTAACGAGCGCCACGTGATGGCAAACCATATGGAGTTTCGTTTAGTGGCTTTTAAAATAAATGTTTATGCTTGCATCTAAGACCACATAAACATCTGGGGAACTGGTGGTGGAGCTTGACCGCTGCAAGAAGATGGTGCGAACTGGAGAAGATACTTGAAGAGAGAGCATCATCTCGAACGGGCGAAATGGGCAGCGCGGTTCGCCCCTCTGTCACGTCGAAGGTGAACGCCCTCGAATGCGCTGCCCGGAAGCGTTGCACAGCAACCGCAATTCTAGCGCCCAGAAATGAGCGCTGGCCGAGTCGCTGCTCACAGCGGCTACAATATACGTTCTGTTCGCCGGCAGCCGCCTTGCGCACGAACGGGTTGTTCGGGCGTGCGACGCATTGTCGTCTGTCTGTGCAGTCTCCGATTCGCGGAGTGCTTGGGGCGTTCTGAAAGGCGCCGGTTCATGATCCGTCGCGGAGACGGGGAACTATACTTTTGCTTTCGCGTTGGAACGGACAAAGCTGCCTCTATGTCCGTTCGAGGGCGAAAAATAGTTGGCATATCCGTATAGGCATTGTATAGCACCAGACTGCAGTGTTCGAAGCCTGCTCTGAAAGTTATTCTTTGCTAAAATAGATTTTTTTACAAAAAAATGAAAAGTGCACCTGTATTGGCGTTCTCTTCGGTAGTCCCTGTTGTGTCCCCATTATGCTGCATTTCAAATGAATCGTTCCCAACTAGCCCAAATGGCCGTTTAGCTTTGTGCGAAAGTAGAATGCAAGCACGCGAACAGACCGCGGGACGGACTGAAATTCGGGAGAGAAGGAAAGCAGCACCAATCCAGAAGGTCTTCCAGTGAGAGATGCTGTTCCTGCAGCACGTAAAGGGGCCGCAGTGCCTTCGAAAGTGCAACTGTAGGGAAAAGAAAGTGTCTGGTTGGCTGTCGTGCGCACGGGATAAAACGAATGGAAACAAATTTGAGCAGTCATTCCACGCCAACTGTCCCAATTGTTGGGGCTGGACCAAAATCACTTTCTCTCGAACTAGTTCGAAAAATTACACGCATATTGTTGGGTGAATGAGGAGGTGCTTGTTGTGTAGCCTTTATAGATATGTTTGCAACAGCGGCGGGTTGGAGCGCTGACCGGTTATCCTCAGAGCGGAGACAGCACTTCGTCTGGTGCGCATGACCTTATAGAGACTGGAAATATGCATGCAGCAGTGTGATCATTCAGTAGTGGCCTGGTACTGCTTCGAAATATTTGGAGCGGCAAATACTCTTTGGAAAAGCGCGGGTCATTTGAATTTCTCCATGTGCTTTTATTATAAGACAGTTTCACCGGATAGCTTTATTTAGCTCCTTACCTAACTCCGACAAATTGCAGAAGACTTTAGCGTTTTGGATCTTAAAAAAAAAAGGTCGCACACTGAACACTCCGGTTACATTTATAGAACTTTTCCCAAGACCTGCCATTTTCTAAAGCTTCAGTTTCGCCCATGTGGGCTGAATAGGATCTTAAATAAAATCCCGAACTAGGCGCAAATGCTGCTTTGGCGTCAGACATCTGTAGTTCACTCAAGTGGTCTAGGAAAAAAGGTGCACATGATTTAAAGGCATAACAAATTTACCCGCCGAAAGTTTACTCGAAAATACTTCTGTTTAAATATTAAGTAAAAAAAAACTGAAGTTGTGTTGGCGTCATTGCTGTTTTGTTGGCGCTCGAACTTGACCTCGTGTAGCACGCTGGGAGGAATTACAAGCCACGGTGGTGCAGATGGTGGCGTGGAATAGAAGCAGTGATGACCGGGGGTCTGTGACAATTTAAATCGTTAAAGGGGTCGTGAAAAGAAAATGAAGCTGCCCGGTTTGAGTGTTGCCTGCTTCAATAAGGTTTTAGGCATGTCGATTTCCAGATATTTTGGCGATATATTCAGTCTAATAATAATGACGCTAATTTGAAGTCGCGTTTTTTTGGGACCACGCGGCACCGCCCGCTGCCACAGGCACTATAGCGTGTAACGTCAGTGTAACGTCACGCTAAGAAAAGTTATAAAAACAGCCTTAGCTTTCGTTTGTTAAAAAATGCTACATTTATGGGAACTTGGAAAAGAAAAAAATAACAGCAATTTCGCGCTCTGAGTTGTATACTGTGCAAGTACAGCAAGTGATCTGCGTCGTTTCCCTTTCCACCTTACCCTGCAGGGCAATCGCGTGTGCATTCCCTCGCTTGCTCGGTGCATCGTCCCAATTATTTCTTACTGGTTACTTTAGGTTGTCTTCTACGACGTGTAGTGGGTGCCTTTAGTCCTCGCCATGCCAACCGTGTGCGCTGTCAAACAGTGCCACACAACCTATGAAAGCGGAAGCAACGTTCCGTAGGATGCTACGAGTTTAAGTGCGGCTCGGCAAATATCGCTGCGTCGCTATGTTTTACAGCGAAAGCTCTTATGAGATCAGAACACGGGTCACGCATATTTCGCCGTCAGATTTTGAAATCTGATTTTGACCTCGATTTTCTCCTCCTTTCATAAAGTCATGATGGTGAAATGAACGACTTAAGCGTTCTCATATTACGATGTATTATTCTAAGTTTACTTATGCTTTCGCGTCATAGAGTCCATCTAAAGTATGCATATTCAAGGTCAATAGACGTTCATAAAAAGAGTACGCACGAGGATGCCTGCAGCGCGTGAAGGTCACTGGTCGGCAAGCAAAGCAGCGGCTCTCATTCATTTTAAAAAGCGGTGAGCAAAAACCGGTGAGAACGCGTAAAGCAAATAGCTTTCATGCCAAACAGCTTAAGGAGCCTCGAGAAATTGTTTCAAATTGAAAATATATTCTGAGGCAGATACGAACAGTCCTTTCTGTTTAAAGAAGCAAGTGTGGTCGTTGTTCGAAAATCTCGAGCAAATTTTTTTCTTCGTACGTGTTTACTGATGCATTATCGAGGTGTCTTAAGATACAACTAGTAATTGCCGTATCGTATGGAATGACTCGGCTATCATCTTGTATCTGTATCTCAAACAGTTGTTGTCCGAGTGTCTTGTTTCGTATCTTGATAAGGTTAATTGTATATTTTGCTCAGCCCGGCTAATTACACGCTTGTTTATAAGAGCAGCTTGTATGTTTCTCAGTAGCTCCTGACAATTTAACGCTCGCATAATTTGCAAGGGGGTTTCTCGCTTTTCAGCGCTCCTTCGATCTTTGAACGAACACACACACACACACACACACACACGCACACACGCACACACACACACACGCACACACACACACACACACACACACACACACACACACACACACTCTCTCTCTCTCTCTCTCTCTCCTTCTTAGACAGGAAGTGAATATTTTGTTTTGAAAGTGGGTGACGTGGTGGCGCACTTGATTCCAGAGATCTTTTTTTCTGTTTAGTTTTTCTTTTTTTTCTGGCAATATCCTGTCTGATATTCATGGTGTATGTTCATAAACATGCAACCTAACTAAAAAATAAACCATTGGCTGAAGTCGGCGCTCTGTTCCGTGTCTTCCAGGCGTTTGATAGAGTACTCGTTTGTGATGTTACTACTACGAACTCATTAATACGCATGTCCGCCGCGGTGGTTCTGCTCGACTTTTGATCCGAAAGTCGCGGGTTCGATCCCAGCTCTGCTGCCATCGAATTTCGTCAAAGGCACAATGCTCGAGACCTGTGCACTGGCGTGCAATGTCAATGCACGAACAAGAGTACCAGGCGGTCGACATTTTCGGAGCCTTCATTTACGGAGTCTCTCATTATCATATCGCGGTTTGGGGAACTAAGACCTGACATATTACTGCGAACATAACGAACTAGCCTGATAACAGATGCTATTGACGACCACGTAATATTACCCACTAATTAGGAATTTTTTTGATCGTGCCTAACGAGTTTTGATGTGGATGTCTTTGGGAGTGTAGGAGCGTTCTTACTGCGAAAGCTGTTATGAGATCACAACGAAGGGGCCGTAGTTGTCCGCCACCGTCACCATTGTCCGTAACCGCTATCGCTCGAAATAAGAAAAAAAAAGAACGAATAAGAATTGTTACCCAGAATAGAACTGGATTTCAACGTGGGTCCTCTCCGACGAAACTCCGTTGCAAATTTACCCTATGCACGCCTCATGTCGAGTACGTAACGGCGTTAACATGTTAACACGTTAACAGAGTGGTAAAGCAATAACCAGGTGTCACACAATGTGAATTGCGTAACAAGTGGGTCGTTGATTGGTCCGACCCAGTACAAAAAGCCTGCGACGTAATTCTTCATCGCCAGCGCCAACAGCATCAAGTGCACGCAATGCGTTTCAAGTGTGTAGATGTGTACCACGCGTCTCTGATGATTGACGAATAATGACATAGCGGACGCTTCATGTAATTAATGGCGTAGTCGGTACCGTGTCACTGTGCCTTCAATGGTTTCTACAGTAGTGTGTAAACAAGGCTCTAGAAACGCCGCTCTTGTAGATTTCGCTGTCAGTATGCATGACGGTTTTTTTTACATCACCCGCTATATATAGTTGACCTCTTCTTATTTTGTTTTTACCATCCACGCAGGGACCTGGAAGGCAACAACATCAGCGTGATCGGCAAGGATGACTTCCGAGGGATGAACAAGCTTCGGATCTTGTAAGTGACCACTGCACTTGAGGTTCATTCCATGCATATATAGTGGTCTGACATTTTGGCGACCAGCTCAAATGCATTCGAAAAAAAAAACGTCTTGCGGAGCATTTGAAACAGTAGATTACTGGAACATTTCGTACAGACGCAAAGTTTAGGGTCACATGAGACTTTTCCGAATTTTTCAGAATATCGTCTGAGTGTTGTACGTAAGAAAGTCTATTTTCATGGTGTTGTTTCTTGTTTCACTACCAAACTTAGTTGGCATATTAAGCAAAGGTGTCCGGCACACAATTTTTCTGCCATATGTACGCCTGCAGAAATTTCACCCAAATGTTGTATGAACGCATTTTTTTTTGCATTCCTATATTGCACTTTGTATGAATATCGGAGTAATGAATATTCACTTTACGGAAGGTTTGTTTCGATTTAACATTTTTAACATGTCTCTCAAGTTTCAATATTCTGAGAAAAAAAGATCACGTTTTTCAACTTAGTCCTGATTCAGATTCAATTTACTCCACATGGTGCGTGAAGTGAAAATCAGCTTTACATCTCTATAGAAAGCAAATAAACAGTTCTTTTATAGTAAACTTGATCCTTATGGTAAGTTTTATATTACAATTTCTGTTTTAAAGGAGAAAATGTTTTAATTATTTAAGTTACTGATGCTTTGAAGTTTTTGCGAGGTATTGCTTCATCATAGTATTGTTGCAATCTAAAAACGCAGTTACTGTGTTAGGATGAAGAGAGTCTGGTTCTTGAATACATGCTTTGCCGGTGATGAATTTATGATATGAGGAACAGGCTGCACGGTTCTGAATTCAGCAAATTCTCTATTGGACGTAATATATGTAGTTCGTGCGCACTTTAGTTGAAGTACTTTATCATACCTTAGTAATGTTATAATATACAAAAGTTTCATTGACAAAGCCATTGGTATGTGCAGTATTGTGACATAACTTATATGTGACGATCGATAACTTCAGCTGCCAGAGCCGGTTAAGGAAGATCATGTTTAAACTGCACTAAAGTGGCGTTGCGTTTGGTGAGAAATGGGTGAAAGGGATGATTTTGCAAGCGTTGAAGTTGGCGGAGGTGTTAACTCAGGCTGGTATGCAACACTATTATCACATTTGGGTGCACGTTAAAGAACCCCAGGGGGTTGAAATTTTCGGAGCCCTCCATTACGGCGTCTATCATAATCATATGGTGGTTTCGGGACGTTAAACCCCAGTTATAGATCAATCAACCAATGAATGAATGAATGAATGAATGAATGAATGAATGAATGAATGAATGAATGAATGAATGAATGAATGAATCAATCAATCAATCAATGAATCAATCAATCAATCAATCAGTCAACAGTGTTATAACTTGGTTGTGTCGGTGAAGGCAGAAAACGCAAATTGTAAATCTTTATTGTGCGATAGTTGGCCCAGTGAATGAAAAACTCAAGCTGTGCGCTGATAGCTTCGAATAATCGGCTCGTCGTTTGTGGGCTTTTCTGCAGCCCGTCGGACCTTGCACCGTAATCGCTGGGGATCGCGTTAGCTCTTGAATAAACTATGTTACTCGTGTCCTGCGCGTAACCTTAGCAGGATAGTCTGAAACGATAGCGAAGGTTCCAAACACACGAGTGGTGATAGCGGATTTGTGTGCGTGCGTGCGTGCGTGCGTGTGTGTGTGTGTGTGTGTGTGTGTGTGTGTGTGTGTGTGTGTGTGTGTGTGTGTGTGAAACGTTGAAATAAGTGAGGCTGGTGTACATGTCAGAGTAATTGGTTGTGAATGTGAGCGTGATACCGGGAAGGGGTAATGATCGAGTGAAAAGAGGAGCGGGTTTTGATTAGGCCGCGTATTAAAAAAAACATCTTACCAATTCCGCATGAAGATTAAAATTTCAGGTGCCTGTTTAAAGCAATGATGATGATGTATTGGGTTGAGCGTCCCAAACCAAAATATAATTACGAGAGACGCCTTAGTGGAGGACTCCGGAAATTGCGACCACGTGGAGCTCTTTAACTTGCACCCAAATCTGAGCACACGGGCCTGTCTAAAGCCAGGCCACAAAACTATGGGCTACAAGATAGGCGTATTATCTGTGAGCAAAACCCATGAATTTAGTAAATTTCAAAATTATGGTGTCGGGATGAAAAGAAAAGCCATATAGGCTTTGCACAAAACTATGGGCTACAAGGTAGGCGTAGTATCTGTGAGTAAAACCCATGAATTGAGTAAATTTCAGAATTATGGTGTCGGGAAGAAAAGGAAAGCCATATAGGCTTTGTCCAGTTGATTGATGCTTAACATGTTCCTTTAGGCAACAGAAAGTGCTATTATAAAGATTGGCTATATATTGTTTCGCTGTAGTTCATCGATGTTACAATATGTGCAAGTAAATATAGTCTGGTTGTCTGCATTAGGATAAAATATGCAGTCGTTGGCTGGTAATTAGGAATTAGCAGAAAGAGCAATGGGCCAGTGACCGAGTCTTGAGGAATAACATGTTTGTAGGAGACTTCGCCGTCAGTTCGAACAACAAGTTGTTCAGAACTTCGGGTCGTGGATTGAACTCGCGACCAGAATGTCCCGGGTACGATCCCAGCTTCGGTGGTCCCATTTCGATACAAGCGAAATGCTTGATGCCAGTGTACTGGACGGTGTGAGGGCACGTTAAACAGCACCGCATGGTCGAAATTTACCGAGCACTTCACTACGAGGTCTCATATACTCTTGTCATGGTTTTGACACATGAAATCCTTGATATTATTATTACAACCTGAACAACTATTGGTTCGATAGCTACAGGTATACGCGTACTCTCACAGAGTAAACGGTGAAAACACAACGAGGCGTTTGTAAGACAACGACGGTTTAATACATGTGCTACATCGGAATGCAGCACGACAGCAATACTCTGAATTGTGATCACACATGGTTTCGGGATGTCTCCGGCAGCCAAATAAAAGTGCAGGTGTCTGCACAAAGTGAATGATGACGAGGGGCGAAGCTAAGAGGCCTCTAATGTGTACCTTCAAGTCGCCGACTAGAGTATAGAGTGTGTGTGCTTGTGGGTGTTTTACACTGTTCTCTCACAATTACGGTCGATATTCGTCAATTGTTAACCGTGACGGATGCGGACGACGACAAGGCTGGGCCCTAAGCAGCTTTGCTCCTAAAACAGAGCCTCTGCGCGACCATGGTGGTCGTATTTTGATGAAAGCGAAATGCTTGAGATTCGTGTACTAAACTTAGCGCTCGTTGAAGAATATCGAATGGTCAAAACTACTCCACCTCCACTACAGCGTCCCTTATAATTATGTCGTGGTTCAATATTATTGCAATATAATAAATACGAAGGATTTCTTTGCGTACTGTAGCCACTTTTAGCGGCTATCTATGTATCTCTATCTATCTGTCGATCTTTTCTATCCGCCTACGTCTGGTGCTTTCGTGATCAGTTCGTTAACTTGGTGTAAACCAAGAGTAGTATTGGTGTGTGTAAGATGGTTTCACGGATATGACTCGCTAGTCATGACATTAGTAGTTTTACAATCCCGTCGCGCACATCGTCAAGCCCTTTCCGCCAGACGTGTGGCACATACCAGCCTGCGAGTGTGTGCCACAGGTGATTGACAGTTTATATCTACCCAGGATCTGTGACAATAGACATGGGTACTTTTAACGCGTGAACGATAATAAAAAGTTGATATTGGCAGTGTTGACCCGACTGATGCAAATATGAATGTCAGGGTACCAGCAGGAATCGAACCCCAGCATTCTGCGTGATAATCAAGTACTTTACCACAGAACCACGCCAGGTCACGGAACCACTTTTGGAATTTACCGTAAAGTTCGTGAAACGTCAATTGTGGTTGCAGTGCTGGACTATCCATTTTCAAAAGTACTGCATATGTGCTGTACCGTCCACTGTTAAAAGGAACGCTACAATTATAATCGTTGATATTACTGGCCCTCTAATAGTAAGTGGTCGAGGAAACAATTTTCTTACAGCGAACCAGTTTTTTAAAGGAAGTTAAAATGGTCAATCAGTGGTAGTCTTATGCAAATATAAACCCCCGCGTTTTCACAAGACATTGAAGCCCAAACATACCGTGCACGCAAGTGTGCTCTTCAACTGTGGACGCTTGTGTTCTATGATACAGGTATCACGTCGGGTTCACGTCAGTTGTAGTTAGGTGGCATCCGCTGAAGTTGATTTATCTTGCAGTGCCCAGGATTACCATCCTCGCGAGCACCAGCGCTTCGTATCAGCTTCTCGTCTAGCTGATATCTATGTTGCTTTTGGCATCGTTACGCAAGTAGAAACGACATGTTATATAATAAAACATATGCGGCTCTTTAGCGAATGTCTATGCGTGCATTTCTACATATCTTTAGCTCCACTTCGTGATGTTTCGTTCAATAAAAACATTACACCACAGTCACCTCCCATTCACATGCTTCGCATAACATCGATTCCCAAGTCGAACGTGGGATCTGCTGTTTTTTTTTAATGTCATGACAAGAAAATATTCTTGCCTAAAAGCCCAACCGCATGCACACAGTTTTTCTAGTGACAGTGACAAATGGAGTGATAGGGTTGGCTGTTGCGGAGTCCCATCCGTAAGGCTTCAGGTGGTGGAGTTTGTGTTGACATGTTGAGCTGCCATGGTGGCCTTGTTGCAATATGGTTAGTAGGACGGCGATTGCTACCGCGCTTGAATGCGCGTACGGGCATCCAATAAAAACACATGAAACGGTGCTACTCTTGCTTCTAAAGTGCCTCATAGGAGAAGGGTACTCCCAAAGATCACCTTTACTCGTTTCTGTCGAGGCCATATGAGAAAGAGAAGTGGCAACGCTGGATCTGTAAAACACAACAAACCTTTTACATATCAAGCGTGTTACAGCTTACGTATACATTTTTTTGCGCATTTAATTTCAATGTGCAAGTACGCAGTTCGACAACATGCTAGCAAGAAAGAAATACTGACAAAATGGCGTAGGCGAAGCGTTTCACCACTTTTCGCGCACACAGTATCTTATGCCTACCCCAAAAAGTTCCTCAACGAGCTCCTTTACTGACGTGTCAGGTTTTAGATGACGGCCCACCCCAAGCTTGTAATTGGTCTCTTGACGACGGCAAGTCGGTATGGTTTACCTAAAAGTACGACCGCTGTAACATGTTTGCAATTTCCACTCACGTCGATCTTGCAAGTGCAGGTTAACGCGGACACTTCGCTGTCAGCTACGAAGAAAGTGAAACGCAGATTGATTAGGTGGATACTGTTCACAACACCGCAAATAAAATCGCGAAAGAAATGGGCTTCTCACCTTAGCGTTAACATGCTACGAGAGCTGTAGTTAGTGGTTTTGTAAGAGCTATCTGCTTCTGGTACCCATACACTGTTCGTAAGACCGCACCGGGAAGCGCGATACGAGAGAGGTTCTCATCTGCGAGTGGACGAGCTGCGAAAACCGATTATGCACGAGGTTTCTGCTCGTGGCACTGTTCAAAACATCGAAAACAAAAAGGCGAAACGAAGTGGCATTTCGCACGCGTGTTATCCCGCCACGAAAGCTGTAACTGCCGATTACGTAAATAACGTTGTGATTGCTCAAATGCGCTGCTACTTAGCTGAAGGCATCTTAAGTTATGTTGCGATAATAATTATCATTGAAAGCGACAAAATAACGTGCAGGCAGCACAGACTGAGGCGAGCTTTTTCATGCGCAATTTCAACACACACCAGTACTTTCACGTTGTGCGATGCTTCTTCGACTTGCGAGTGCCATTTGGCTGCATGCAATCTCAGAATTCAAGTTGCTGCCTCACAGTTTTCTTCACACCGTAAACCTAATTTTCTGCGTGGAGCGTGTGTCATTTGGTCAGCGCATTGTCGCGAAAGTATACCCCTCCACGAACACGACAGTGCCGAAGCCGTACGGCAAGATAAACGGTGGCATTACTGCTCGTTCGCTGCACCAGTCTGTCCTCCAGTCGCAGTTCCTGATCCGTTGCTTTATACAAGATGTAGGGTTTAACGTCCCAAAGCCACCATATGATTATGAGAGATACCGTACTGGAGGGTTCCAGAAATTTCGACCTCCTGGGGTTCTTCAACGTGTACTCAAATCTGAGCAACCTGGCCTTCTGCGTTTTCGCCTCCATCGAAAATGCAGCCGCCGCAGCCGGGATTTGATCCCGCGACCTGCGGGTCAGCAGCCGAGTACCTTAAGCCACTAGACCACCGTGGCGGTGCGCTTCTGGCCACCCTTTTGCTGTTGATCTGAAGATTGGGAAAAGAAAAAATGGCCGTGATGCGATTTTGTTACTTTATTACTGCACACAAGACAGTAATTAACTTAGCATGTTGCCATCCACCTACTTTTATACTTTTTTTCGCAGCTTTTTCGCCCCCGCCACAGTGGTCTACTGGCTAAGGTACTCGGCCGCTCACCCGCTTGTCGCGGAATTGAATCCCGGCTTCGGCGGCGGCTGCATTTTCGATGAAGGCGAAAACGCAGTAGGCCCGTGTGCTAAGATTTAGGTGCACGTCAAAGAACCCCAGGTGGTCGAAATTTCCGGAGTTCTCCACTACGGCGTCTCTCATAATCATATAGTGGTTTTGGGACGTTAAACACCACAAATCACTTTGTCGTCGACATGGCTCGCAACCGTGGCGACGCGATGGAGAAAGTTTGTCGCTCGAAAATCGTGTCCACGTGGTTGGGCATTGCGACATGCCGCCGCAAGCATCAAACTAGTAAGCTAGTCAAAACGGCAAGATTATTTGTGCCATAGATTCGGTAGACGCTACTATCTATCCTTGCCATGACTACGCAGTGGTGTGTGCAGATTTGTTTTCAGTCTTTTGGTTCTTTTTTCTTTTTTTTTAGTTCAAGAGCTTGCGTAAAGAGCCGTTTTCTTTCTGGTGTGAGATGATATCGTCTACTTATCAGAACTTCTAATGGTTTTGTGGAAATCAAGGGCCCTGTTGTCAAGGAAGGCTTGCTTGCTTTATCGGTTTCTTTTTCTCAGGATCAGAAGCGTGCAATGATATCTTGACAAAAGAGATGCTTGGGCTAGCTACTTGCTGATTTGTAAGCAACATATTTGCGCAGCGCAAAAAAAAAGAGTAGTTGCAGCATAACTACGGTAGAAGAAACGTGGACAGGAAAGAGCGCTCTTTCCTGTCCACGTTTCTTTCTACCGTAGTTACGTGGTAGCTACTCATTTTCTTGCGCTGCGCTAATATGTTGATTGCAATAATATCTGTTCCTTTTATGGCTGTACAGCACTGATAGGCTGAACAACCGCGTGGCACCTCTGGTGGCAGGCACACCTTTTGTTTCTGCGTCAGTGTAGCACTGTTCCATGTTCCGATACCGTGCGCGTCCACAGCCATCTTTCAAGACCTTGTCTTCAACGGCGAGGTCAGCCTTTTGCTTCTCGATCGGGTTCTTTTTCGTGTACCAATGGCACCCGGCGTGTCGTTTACCTTCACCAGCTAGACATTTGCGTAGTAACAGTAGCTTGCAAAACAAAATCGTTTTCATGAAATATTCCTAAAATACGATTACGCATGCGCACGTAAATACGAAACTTCATGCGTTAGCAAGACAGGAGGCTAACAACACGAAAAGAGCATAAAACCGTGGGTGAGCTGGCTTTCATAACTATTCCAGCAAGTAAAACATACACGGAAGCACTGGGTATCTCAGAAGAAAAAAAAAAGCGTTTCTGCTTAAAAGGTTGGTACAACCAGAAAGAGAACATTGCAATCTTTGTATTGCACCTGTGTGCCATGTTTCGCTCGCGTTTTGTTTTATTATTGTTTGCGTGGCTTCTTTTGGACATTTGCTTCATAAGAATGAACTTTCACGCCCTTGCTCTTGGTCGTAGACAGAAGGCATAAGGAGATAGCTTATGGTTCGCGCTGACTCAATCAGAACTTGGCGCTGTGAGAGTGGGCTAGATTTATGGTTTGGTAGGGAACGCGCTTTGGTAGAGAGATACTCTGAAAAACTTCTCTCTTTCTGCCTATTTCTTTCTCTTGCGCCTTTTGTTCTTCTTCCAATCCACCCCCCCCCTTTTTTATCGCTTTTTGTTTGGCACTTCTTGCTCTCTTTTTTATTTTATGCATGGTTTTGCCTGCGTTGCACCAATCACAATAGCTTTTTTTTCTTGCTGATGATGCTAAGTGATAGTCGTAAAGGCGCTCGAAAAACAGCAGGAAGCAGAAAGTGCTCTTCGGCTGAGCGCGCGCTCATTATGCCACTCATGGAGCGTTACGACAAGCGACATCTACAGCAATGTGACAGCCCGGTCCTGCAAAAATGATCTGCACTTAAAAGAAAGAAACGCTGCTATGATCATGGCTTCCACTGACACCGCGCCAAGTGACTTGCCGACGAGCGTCATCACCCGTCCACGGTTGCGATTCCAGCGAGGTGCTAAGCGGGAAGGGTTGCGTAGGGAACACCGGGCACGCTTTTAGCAGTCCCGCCGAGAGCATAAAAAGAAGTAGCACCGGCTGCAACACGTTCGGCACCTGCTGGCACCACGCGGGGTCGTACTGTGACGCGCTTGAAAATAGTAGTTGCGGCCGCACTTCCGAGAAGCCGTCATCAGTTACCTTCAGCGTGCGGCATCCATGAGCCTTGCGGGCCGGAGTGCGCATCACAGTTAAGCGTATCTTTTCCTCTTGCAGCTGTTCAGTTGACGCCCATCATCAATGTGTACTAAAGCCGTGTTAGTAAAGTAGGAGGAGGAGGAACAAACTTTATTTTAAGAAACCAGCAGGTTTAGGTGGCCGGGCCTAAGCCTCCCATGAGGGGACGTCAAGGGCTTGCCTCGACGCCGCCTCACGGGCGTGCTGGGTCGCCCAGGTTTGGTCGTCAAGAGCGGGGCTCCGCAGAGCCTCATGGAGGTTCGACGAAACGGTCGTGGCGTTAGTGTGTCTGTACTGTGCCGGGCACTCCCACAGCAGTTACGGAAGCGTAGCCGGGTGAGTGCCGCAGCACCGGCAGTGGGAGGTTGTGTACACGTCCGGGAATATCCACCACCTCACCCCCAGCTCAACCGGGCACAGGCCACCACTTTGCGTCTACTTCAAACAAACACGTATCCTTCACCTGCCCGCTTTAGTAAAGTACGGATTTTCAATATTAAACGGCTACTTGTAGCACGGGAGCTGTATAGTGAAACTCCGGTGATACGAATCTCGTGGGGTCAGCAAAAAAATATTTCTATCATCAGAAAGCACGGAAAATGGACATACGCTAAACAAATCTGGTGCACGCCTTCGTTTATTGTTTCTGAGGGCCGCAGCAAATGGCCATGAACAGCACTGAATCAGTTCCAATAAACTTCTTAGATGTCAACGATCGTACGCGTAATTCCAAATATATGTCGGGAGCGTAATTAGTGAACCGGATGTGTTGGGACCCGTGACAGCTATAGAGGAATTCTAGCGGCCCCGCTGCGCTGCTCAAGCAGTTAATATACTCGGCTGCTGACCCGCAAGTGCCGAGATTGAATCCCGGCTTTGGCGGGTGCATTTTCGGTGGTTGCTAAAATGCTGTAGGCCCGTGGGCTCACATTTGGGTGCAGGGTAAAGGACCCCCAGGTGGTTGAAATTTCCGGAGCCCTCCACTATACGGCGTCTCTCATAATCATATGGTGGTTTTGGGATGTTAAACCCCACATATCAATCAACCAGGAATTCAAGCGGACGTTCATCACGAAAATGTGGTGGCGCTGTCGTTGGGTGTTTAGTTTGATTCATATGTGGGGTTTAACGTCCCAAAACCACTATATGATTATGAGAGACGCCGTAGTGGAGGGCTCCGGAAATTTAGACCACCTGGGGTTCTTTAACGTGCACCCAAATCTGAGCACACGGGCCTACAACATTTACGCCTCCATCGGAAATGCAGCCGCCGCAGCCGGGATTCGAACCCGCGCCCTGCGGGTCAGCAGCCGAGTACCTCAGCCACTAGACCACCGCGGCGGGGCGTTGGGTGTTTAGTTTCGCGTCGTTCGTTGCACCTACCGCAATTGCTGTCATGTTTTCACTTGTGCATGCGCTGTTCGTCGTCGTGCAAAGAAGAAAAAAAAGGTAAATCTCACGTACAATGGGAATCGATGATATGCGAAGCACGAATGAGGAAGGTTGGATTGTCAGGTTAAAATGGCAACGTTACGAAATGAACGTAAATTATGCTGTACATTACTTCCATGTCATGATCATCACGTTTGCGCCTGGCGTTTGTGTTCGTAGTCCATTCACGTCACGTAATACCAAATTTGGTACATGTAAAGCTATCGAAATGGCCGCGAGCGCACTATGAGCGTAGGATGTACACATGATTTACATGATGTTACACATGTCGTGATTATCATCTTTGGACGTGTCATTTACTTTCGTCGTCAGTTCGCCTCACGTATTACCAAATTTGCTAATACGTGACGGTATCACCCAGCACCTCCTCCGAATGTCACGGGGGTGAGAGAATGAATGAAATAAATATATTTACAAAATATACAGGGAGATCAGAGGCAGCTGCAGTCAAGATGGAGGTATAACAGCAACAACACGAGCGCGATCGTATTCATCGTCCTCGTCGTCTGCCTGATGCTCTCTCGTTGCCGATGTCGTGTAACATATATGAAGCTAGCGAAACGGCTGCGAAAGCATCATGAGCGTGGCATGTACGTAGTCATGTTCTGACATGACACGCATGTCATGATTTCCACGTGTGGGCCTATCAGTTATGTTCACGCTGTAGTCATGTCATACCATACCAGTTTTGAGATATGTCATGTAAACGGAACCGCTGCAGGAGCAGCAAGACCATGACACGTAAATTATGACATTTATGACATACATAAGATGATTTTCATGGTATAACTAGTCACTCATGCTCGTCATACAGTTATGTTATGCCATACCAATTTTGTTATAGATCCCATTATCCAAACAGCCAGTAGAGCTAAATGTCGTAAGCGGATACATACATACATACATACATACATACATACATACATACATACATACATACATACATACATACATACATACATACATACATACATACATTGATTGATTGATATGTGGGGTTTAACGTCCCAAAACCACCATTTGATTATGAGAGACGCCGTAGTGGAGAGCTCCGGAAATTTAGACCACCTGGGGTTCTTTAACGTGCACCCAAATCTGAGCACACGGACTTGCAACATTTCCGCCTCCATCGGAAATGCAGCCGCCGCAGCCGGGATGCGAACCCACGACCTGCGGGTCAGCATACATACATACATACATACATACATACATACATACATACATACATACATACATACATACATACATACATACATACATACATACATACATACATACATACATACATACATACATACATACATACGGTCGAACTCGCTGAAGTTCACTAACCCCTTTATTCAGAAACGCTCCTTGAATTGAACTTGACATCGCCGATGACTCGCTCGCTGGATTCCGTGCCGACCGGTTGTGCCCTCGCGATCTCCAACGTCAGCGTAGCTCTGGCCGACTGGACTTGCTCTACGCCATCTCCTGACGCCCACAAGAGCTCTCGCAAGTGGCACCTCGTCCTCGGACTCCTGTAACTGTGTTTCCATCTTCCCATCTCTCCTATCCCCTCAATATGTCGTCGCTCTCTGGCTTACCTCATCTCTCTTTCTCTCTCTCTACACCTTTATTCCTATCTTTTTAATCCCTCCTCAACGCCATCCCTTGTGAGCTACTGTTGAGGTGTCGCTCGCTGAAGCAGAGAGTTACAGGGCTCACTTTTCTCTTCCTTTCTCTCATAGAACCACTTTGTGTGTGACACCGCCTTCAATGCAGCGTGTTTGAAAGGCGTCTGTGCGCGTTTGTGCTGCCTTGGCACGGCCTAAAGACAGCGCGTTCGAAACGCGTTTGTGCTGCTTTGAAGTCGGCGGCAAGTCGAGTAGCGTTTCTGAATACGGGTGTAAGAAAAGCTTCGGAGTTGATAAACGGTGTACCGACGAGGTACCGTGGTTATTTGCACGGGAAGACACAAGAAAGATGGAGTAAGTTTTTGCTTCGAGGTACAGGGAACGCGTTTACTTCAAAGCACGTGATCGTTGCGGACAGCATTGTCATGTATGCAGAAAATTCTTCACGGTGGCAATTGCTGATATAAGTGCAGAAATCTTGGACACATTCCCGCCGTTAAGATACATCACGTTTTGATGAGGTTTCCAGAGCATTAACGTGACTCGTATGTTCATTTAATAGCATCTCTTGTATACAGCCACTGCAACTTGGTCTGCCGCTTGTAAATACCTGGGAGGCGCGCACCGACGCGCGGGGCTCGAAGGCAGCTTTTGCAGCTGCGGCGCTAGTTGTCACGTGATCATTGCTGGCGTTAGCGAGCGTTTCAGTTGGGACAGCTGTGCCGAGGTCCTTCTTTTCTCCGTCAATCATCAGTGGCTGTAATTGGTGAATTATTTGCACGCGATGTGGCAAGGGTCTGCTGGTGTTAGTCCATAATATGCAAAATGTTCAAAAATTAGTACGCATGCGCATATGGCTCCGGTCGAAATCTCGCCGTGACGAAAGACGAACTCGTAGCCGAGACATAAGCTGTTGAGGAGGAGCAATCCGGTTGGCACCAAGTCTGCTTCGCGGTTCATGTTCAAGGCAACATCCGAGTTTTTCAACAATGCTGGTTTGCAGTAGAACAACAGAAAATGGTTCCACTTTCTTCAACACACCTCTTGATATTGGAAATAGTGCACATCGTGAAGTGTAGCTACAAGACATTTCGCTCGAAGGCTTTCGTGCAACGCCGTCGCTGAGGCGGCCCTACGAAGAAAGTTTATTTCTCTATTTTTGTTGAAACGCCAGGAGCACGTCCAACGCGTGTCCAGGGCATGCCCGTTGTTAGCAATACTTGTGCGGATACACGTGCAGTTGAATACAGCTGAAGGGTTTAAGAAAAAAACTTTCAGGAACATTTCACGCTAGAGCAGTTTGAGCCACTTGCACCAGAACGCGGCATGAAGGAGCTGAAACGCGATGCTTCGGGACACCTAACTGGCAGAACTATCACTTTTTCTCAAGTTCTGTGCACCCTCATTGAAATATCGCAGCCGTGCTCCACAATTACCTGGCATCACGACTGCGAAAATCGACGTATTTTTTCAGGAAAAAAAAAGATTAATCGCAGTGCAGCTAGTCAAGCATTCGTTCCAGCCTGGACGCAGTTTTTACTTGCGTGTGCACAAGCCGGCTGTGATCAGTCGTCACAACGTCGCGACAGGTGGTAGCTTAGGTGTATCAGCCGGGGAGGGGGGGGGGAAGGCAAGGGAGTGCGAGCTCCCCACTGAAAAAAATTGGGGGGGGGGTGGCTGAGCCTCTCACTTTTCACAGTGGTCACTTTTGGCTGCACGTTGGGAAAACCAACAGGTAAGGCGAAGTTATCCGTCGCAACAGTATAATCACTTAATTATGTTCTTACGGGAGAATGAAAACGTTACGAGGCAATGTTACAACATAGTGAAATTTTGCCAAGATTTCCACTGTTACAATTTTTCTTGTAGGCATTGTGCGGTGCGGGTCGCCTATGCGACGCTTTCGCGTCTTGTGCTGCACTGTTGCAGAGTAGGCAAGCGCTGAATGGGAGCGCTATAAGATTATATCACTTGTTGATGCTTTTATTTTGATGTGACTTGTTGATGCAGTTATTGTTGGGAGTGAGCATTTCTTTCTAAATTCAGCCAAAGCATTAGCTGCTTCCGGAAAATAATATTCTTCGAAAAGGATACAGTGGTAGAGCATCGAACGCGTTATTCGAAAAGGGTACATCATCACCGCTGCTCTGTCAAAGCATTTGCGAGCTGATGAGTGTGACGAATCGTTTTTGATATTTAAGTTTTTCTGTACTGAATTGCTAAAAATTGTCTCCGCTTTAGTCTCTGTTGAACCTGATAAGCCTTGCTTGTGGTAACTTGAAGCCATTGCGGCAGCTTCCAAAGCGGCCTGAAATAAAGCAGTGGAGTCAAACTCAGTAGGAAGCTCAGCTTTGAAGCTTGTACCACAAGTTGACCCACCGAGCCAGAGAAAAGGGGAAGTAGCGTGGTTTTTAGCACTATGAAGGCTTAGTTAAGAGTCGGGCTAATTGGTTTTCACTGAACTTCAATTGTCCTTTACAGCTGAAAACACATTTCGGACAGCAAAGAGGCACACAGGTGCAGCGCTGCTTATTTGTCTCTATTCCGCTTTCAGCAAGATGAACTTACAAAGATGTATACGCTCACAAACTACTAAACGCCGTTATGCTGCAAAACGCGCACGCACACACACACACACACACACACACACACACATGCACACGCACACACACATACGCGCACGCACGCACGCACACGCACACGCACACACACACACACACACACACACACACATTATTCGACTGGTAACGTATGAAGCCTTCCGCGCACCAGCTATATTTCAACATGTGAGTGCGGCTGAAAAAAGTTGCAATCTTAGAATGTCAGAGAGTAAACAAATTTCAGGTATTTAACGTGCCACTGCTTCGCAAATGTAGATGAGCTAGGGGAGGAAATTTGGCGGAGAAAAATCCTGTCATATATTTTTTTATACAAAACGCGCAGTTTTTGTTTGTATGGATATCTAGTTTCTTGATATCACCAGTGCCTCCTCTATTTTATCAATGTCAGTCAGATATGCCCGATCCAGCCCTTCACCACCTCCAGCCCTTTTCTGCTCTCGCCCATCGTATAGCTTTCGGGTGTGCATCCCCTCATTCAGTGCCTCATGACGGGAATAATATAATGTTTTGTACTGTTACGTACAGATCCGTGGGGCGGCATCTTGCATTCCTCGTTTCCTCGTGATCACAATGTTGGTGGTCACGCTGGCTGTGCAAGTGATACGGTGTTTTGAGATAGCGTGTCACCGTTCGTGGCGTTATGCGGGCAACTAATGGCGACGCTTCACGGCGACGTTGCTGCATAACTAGCGCTGTGAGGTGGCGGCGGCATTGCTTCGAGTCACAAAGAAGGAGCGGGAAGGAACCAATTTGACCGACGTATGATATTGAAGAGGGACACATGTGTATCGCATCTCCGCGGGGAAGCGCTCGGACGTACTGATGACGCTCATGATGCAAGCAGCCTTGCCCCTCATGTGGCGTCGCATCAGGACCACTCTGTGAACTAAGGCGGACCGACGGTTCCGGTTGAAGAGCGCGCGTTTGCACTGTCATTGAATGAAATAAAGGAGGCGTTGATATCACAGATCCGATCAGGGTTCCACTCCAGGCCGCCATATGACGAATCTGTAAAATTGCGTGCGAGGATTTGAAGATGATCGGGATGATTCTTACGCCATACAGGGGCCCAAGCTCGTTCACGAAGCGACGACAACGCCGCGCAATGGTTCTGGCGGCGAGCTCTCGGGAAACCAGGGATAGGTGCGACAGAAGGCGCAGCCGACTCAGCTCCCTCTCCATTCAAGGCAATTACCGGCATTTTGCGTTATTCACCTTGATAAGGGGGGGGAGGAGTGGTATCTTGCCGCTGGTTTCATATCAGCAATGAATTGTTGTCTTGCTCGCCGCGAGATGATGCGAAAAGAGGCTGTGGTTGCTCTCGATTCCACTCGAACGCGCTGCTAGACCTCGGAAAGTCTCAAGTTCCGCCCATCGCCAATGGAGGGGCGAAAAAATCGGCAGCTAAAGAAGAACTATAGTGGATCCTTTCAAATGTGCCCTCGGGGACGCCAAAACAGCCACTAAGGGCACCATAGTAAGCTCAAAATTTTAAAGCGAACAGAGACACCAATTTTGCAAAAAAAATGCTCTTTTCTACGTAATTAAAACGTAACATTTGAATTAGGCGTTGTGCGTAGCACTTCTGAGCACAAAATTTGTTTAGCGATCGCGGTGTCATGCGAGTTCTGGATGCGCTGCCGATCTTGGCAGCTGACGTGCATATGCGCAGTTAGTTTTCATACAATGGTTGGCATGGTCCTCAGCGTTCCGTTTTCTTTCTAGCACGTTTTTGTTCGCTTCTGTAATTCACCTTATCATCGGCTGATTCCCTCCATTGAGTACGAGCCATGTGCACGAGGAAAACAACAGGTTACTGCAGCTGCTGTAGGTATAGTCGCTGTACTGTTGTATGGTGCCGCAGGAACTGTCATACCTGTGAAGGCATCGATTTCTGCAACTTCCACGGCGATGACAGGTAGATTATTTTTGTCAATGCACGAATATTTGTGAATTTTTGTCGGTTATTTCACTCTGAGACCTTGTTATCGCTGGCACTGTTGTGTATTTGTGCACTGCGTATTGTACATTAGCACTGATTCTGCCCGTGTTCGATTGCTAGTGCTTCTCTGGACTCTCGCTTCGCCGCGATTTCCTTGCGAAAAACCCAACCTTCTTGTGTCCTCAGCCTGACGGCACTATGTCGTAATACAATAAAAAAGTGTGGGTGTTAAGCCGTGCTCGGCGAAACCAAGAACTGTGATTCGAAGCTGTTACTGAAGCCCTTTATGCTGATTTTACGACTGTTTTGTAATGATAGCTAACGAGACACGCTTTCGCTTCTGAAAACGAAGGTGTGCTGTTGGCGAACTCCCGATAATGGTTCTAACACGATAGATTTATTTTATTTTATTCTTTTTGGATTAAAACATGATTGTTAGTTGGTTGTCATTAAATAAAAATTGGTTCCAAATATGCACGTTACACCGCAAATGTCAAAAGACGATAGTCTTGCGTCGGGAGAGAGTGAACAAACCGTTTATTTGATGTTCTGTGCAAGAAAATCGGTGAAGGGTATTCTGAAGGCGCTGCGTTAGAGTGCCTCGAGCGTGTAGCGGAGGCGAACGAGCGCATCGAGGCACGTTAGACACAAGTGCCATCTGGCAGTTATTTTCGAAAACAAAGGCGTGCAGCCCGCAGAGAAAGATGCGCGCCAGTCTCGGAGGTGATAAGGTGTAGAACGCAAAGCGGCGGGCAGGTGCCACCACCGTGACGTCGTAGCAAAGCGTTGGAAACACCTTTTTTGAGCATCGCGTTGCACTGTCAGCGCATCGCGATTAAACGCTACATTCCTTAGAGTTACTTGTGTTTGCCTCTTCTACTATAAAGGCAGACATACAAAACATCGAAGCGTTGTTGTGGCGCCTCAGATATGCGCAAGAATTGCTTTTTAATTGATAATCGCACAACTATGAACGCTAAACCTTGAGCAATATTGGTGGGCGCTGCGAATGGTGTTGGCCGTTCGGTGCCGTTTGGAGTATCGTTAGGGCGGACAAACAGACAGACAGACAGACAGACAGACAGACCAAAATTTTTCCGTCGAAGGTCCCCAAGATAGACTATCGTCTTTAATATTGTTCCCCGTACTCACTTTTGCATAGTTCTTACAGATGCCAGCTGCCAATGAATGCCTTCCGATTCCATGTAACCTTTGTACGCACAGTTACTGTGTCCCGAAGGGCGCTTTGGTGTGCTGCTGGGCGTATCGACGCGCTTAAAACAAGCGAGTGAAAGATAACGAGACACCCGTAGCCCTGCACGAGTCCCGGTCTCTGTCGTTCACTTCTGTTTATAAAGGATAGGCATAGATGAAAGATAGTATAATTGTCAGTTCAAGCGCGCGAATAAACAGAAAGGAAGAGAGGACAAGCGCTTTCTCGCAACTAAACGATCCAACCAGCCCAATTTTCCATTCTGTAGATTAAAGAATCAGGCGAGGCAACCCCGTAAGCGCATACGCACTCGGTGCGCAATAAAAATTGCGATTACTTCTCCCTACCTAAAAATAAAAAAATAAAATTTGTTTTCCGCATCCTGTTCCCTCGACAGTTTCATGCGCCACCGCTGCTTATCTTGCGTACTGTTGTCAAGACTCCAGTTTCCCTTCTCTAAATTGGTTCTTTATTCTATGGCGCAGCTTGTAGCCACCAGAGTGCGCAGGCCACGCGTTCCCTTTCATAAAATTTGGCACTGTACAGTAAATATATCTTACTTCAAGGCTTTGAGCGCGGCAGGTGTGGCTGCCCTGTTACGTCAGGCTGAAACGTTCCGTGACGATACGTGATGAAATTTCAGCCAATGCGAGTATCTTGTCGGGTCAGCAGCAGGTTGTCTCACGTGCACAAAGATATCCTTTCTGATGTTGCTATCTTTCTTCACACTCTGCAAGCAACAAACTTCACGTTCGCTGTCAGAGGAAAGCATTGCGGCGCTTTTTCTTGTAGACAGCGCGACTGGTGGAAGAGCGTCTTGAATACTCAAAGACGCTTTTTGGCGCCCCCGGCGCTTAGAAGTGTGGCAGCTTGGGCTAGTTGGTATGGCATGACGATAGTTATAGCGCGAGAACAAAACGACGACCAAGAGGCAAGAAGGACACGAGCGCTAACTTCCAACTGAGTTTATTGCGCAGAGCGCGAAAATATATAGAGGAGACATAACCGTGTGGCCCGGTTTCCGTATTGCTTGGAGCGCAGCCTTGAAATTCGATGGTGACCATCTCAGGTTACTTGTGGCATGGGAACAACGAAGCTGGTTTTGGTCTCCATACTTTGTCTGACGGAAATGATAATCATAATTATTAAGTGACGCGTGCCATCTGGTTGAATCCAGAAGTCCATAGCTCAATTAGTCTTGTAGCTGAGCGAGTTGCTTCATATTTCAAGGTAAACTGGTGTGCGCTAATAAAGACAACGACGCAGAAAAGAAGAGACAGGGACAAGCAAAAAATGTATAAGGCTGCCTGAAGGAACGTACATCTTCGGTTAAGTAAACAAGCGCACCTTTCAACGCTGTCAGTGGTGTTAAACAGGCCAGCGTGTCTATTAGGCCGTGCATGCTCCGGGGCACTCCACGTCAGCGCCCGCAACTGCCGCAAGGTGTCGCCCCGCAGAGCAAGACCGGTAGGGAGCCTCGATGCGCCCCCCCCCCCCCCCGCTCAGGGTTCTGCCACCTTTTGTACTGTTTTCTCCGCCATTGTAGTGCCTGCAGCGTCTTCGGCCAGCTGTAGGGCTCACGTGGCACTTTTTTTTGGCCAGATATGCCTGGATGTCGCGTTCCTGAGTGCAACAACCATCCACATTAAGCTAGTAAGCCGGTATACAGCGGGAGTGATGATGGCGGCCGCCGTAGCAGACGACGCAGATGTCTTCACTTTGAGCGAAGGAGCGAGCATCGAGGCACTCAACAAGACCGGCTGCTCCCGCGTTTTTACGCTGACGTGGATCGGGCTGTACACTTGCTATTATGATGTTATTAACCAAATTTTCGTATTTAATGGGAAAGTGAAAAAGTTTGCGCTGTACCAGCCGTGACGCCTGTTGTGCTGCACCAGCGACGTTGTGGCTTGCACGCAGAAGCGCTCTGCGCGGTGCACGCAACTGAGTGGCTTTTCGCACGTGGCCGCCGCCGGCTGCGCTTCGTCGGCGAAGTGTGGCGCGAAAAGTCGATACTAGCGTCGCTATTCCCGGACGCAGGTCCCTGTGTGATTTACCGTTGCGTACGCCTCTTGACTGCGCTTCTCACGCTACAGACGAAAGTGGCGAAATGACTTTAGGGGGAGTTATTTATTGTGCAGAGAACTGTTCTGTCTCGTAGGACAAAAATGACGATATTGTGAAATTTTCTCGTTAAGTTTAGGAGCTTGAAAAGTCTAAAAATATCTTTTCCTCATAAATACCCTGGGAAGTAAGTATTCTCTACTCAGATAATTCATATAAAGTGAAATGCTGCAATAGAAAAAAAAATACTGCAATAAAAAAAGCTCACAAACGACATCCCCGATAGTTGAGAAGGCAGCCACGTGACCAAACATTTTTTTTTCTCTCTGAAATATTCGATGCAGTAAATCAGCAAGATTTTTTTCGAATATATTTGAGGTGGTCACCAAAATAGGTGAGAAGGTTGGCGGGGAATTACCCGAATGGTACCTATACTAAACTTAGTATGGCGTAACATGACTGTATATGGCAAGTATAAGTGACTAGTCAAAACGTGAAAATCATGCCATGTATGTCATGAATGTCATGATTCACGTTTCATGGTCTTGCTGCTCTTGCGATGGTTCCGTTCACATGACATATTGCAAAACTAGCATGCCATGACGTGAGTGCATGGCGAATATGATGGGCCTGCACGTGGAAACCATGACATGCATGTCATGTAACTCATGACAACTGGCCACGCTCATGATGCGCTTGTGTTCGTTTCGATAGGTTCATATATACAAAATTTTGTATTACGTGACTTCCATAGATGAAGGTATATGACTGCTGCAAAGATGATAACCATGACATGCTTGTCGTGTAAGACCATGACTACATGCCACGCTCATGATGCGCTCGCGGCCGTTTCGCTAGCTTCACATATACGAAAGTTGATATTATGTGACGCGAACGGTTGACGAAGGTAAATGATACGTCGAAACATGACAAATATGACATGCCTTACATGTAAAACATGACTGCATGGTATACGCTCATGGTGCGCTCGTGGTCGTTTCGCTAGCTTTACATATACCAAATTTGGTTTTACGGGACGTGAATGGATGGGAAAGGTATATGACTGGTGGAAACTGGATAATCATGACATGCGTGTCATGCAAGAACATGACCACACGTCATGCGTGCTCGCGGTCATTGCGCTAGCTTCACATATACCATATTTGGTATTACGAGACTTGAATAGATGACGAAGATAGGTGCGTTTGGTTTAACGTCTCAAAACCACCATATGATTATGAAAGACGCCGTAGTGGAGGACTACGGAAACGTCGAGCACCTGGGGTTCTTTAACGTGCACGCAAACCTGAGCACATGGCCCTACAGCATTTTCGCCTCCATCAAAAATGCAGCCGCAACCGGGATTCGATCCCGCGACCTGCGGGTCAGCAGCCGAGTATACCTTGGCCACTAGACCACCGCAGCAGTGTCAATAGATGACAAAGGTATATGACTGGTTCAAACATGATAATCATGATATGCTTGTCATGTAAAACACTACATGACAAGCTCATGATGCGCTCGCGGCCGTTTCTCAAGCTTTACAATACCAAAATAGGTATTACGAGACGTGAGTGGAGGACGAAGATATATGACTAGTGCAAACATGATAACCATGCCATGCGTGTCATGTAAGAACATGACTACATGACACGCTAATGAAATGCTAGCGGCCGTTTCGCTAGCTTGACAGCAAATTTGTCATTACCTGACGTGAACGGACGACGAAGGTATACGAATGGTGGGAATGTGATAATCATGACATGCGTGTCACGAAAAAACGTGACTATAGTATACATGCCACGCTCATGATCCACTCGCGGCCGTTTCGCTAGATTCACATATACGAGATTTGGTATTACGTGACGTGAATGGATGACAAAGGCGTATGACTGGTGCAAACATAATAATCTTGACATGCGTGTCACGTAAGAGCATGACTACATAAAACGCTCATGATGCGCTATCTGCCGTTTCTCTAGCTTCACGTATACAAATCTTGGTATTACGGGACGTGAATGAACGAGGAAGGTAAATGACATGTCGAAACATGATGATCATGGCATGCGTGTCATGTAAAACATGACTACACGCTAAGCTCAGAGCACGGTCGCGTCCGTTTCGCTAGCTTCACATATACTGGATTTGGTATTTCGTGACGTGAAAGGACGATGAACCCAAATTCCAGGCGCAAACAAGATAATCATGGCATAAAAGTCATGTATGGCATAATTTACATGGCTACCACTGCTGGTGCTGGTATTGAAGATGCCAGTGTTGCCGTGCTTACGCGACTGTAAACAACATACTTGCATCTGATCTAGATACGTGAGTGCGCATACTTTTTTTACGTCTGTTTACTGTTTACTACGTATGTCTGCTTCGTAACTTTGTGCTTATTTTAAAGTAACATATCAGGCTTTCTCATTCGTGCTTCGCAAATCATCGATTCTCACTATACGTGGGATGCTCAATGTTTTTTTTACTCACACTCTATAGTGCACGCATTGTAATGGTGCTTTACCAGCTAGACTGACACAAGGCCATCCCCGCGGACTTCTCGACTTCGTTTCCAGTGCTAAAAAGAGGTAGATAAGGGCGAAGAAGATGTAATGAAAATACTGCATTTTTTGGGGCCTATGTGCAGTGTGGCATTCCTGTCAGCAAGCGTAATTGATTGATATGTGTGGTTGAACGTTCCAAAACCACCGTATAATTATGAGAGGCTCCGTGGTGGAGGGCTCCAGAAATTTCGACCACCTGGGGTTCCTTAACGTGCACCCAAATATGAGAACACGGCCTACAGCATTTTCGCCTCCATCGAAAAGGCAGTTGCGCAGCCGGGATTCGACCGCGCGACCTGCGGGTCAGCAGCCGAGTACCGTTTGCCACTAGACCACCACGTCGGGGTTGGTCAGCAAACGTAGCGTAATCGAATGACAACTGCGATCAGTGTTGACATCAAATCGTCAACTGCTCGTGGTGGACGTCTGCCGGTGGCTTTGAAAATGGGCGCAGTCAAGTGGTGCGAGCGCGCGCAAGCGTTTCCAATGCTGAAGTGATTCTTATCACACCGTGTATCAAATAATGAAGTGGCACAAGATGAGCGCCAACTTTACAGCAGGCATGTTGTCGCGCAGATCGATCTGCACAAAACTCTCATGACTTCCGTTGCGTGCTGAAAAAAAGAGAGTGTCTCTGTGTGCTGCGTACGAGGGATGGCACAGCGCCCGTAAAAGGTGGTTGCCGTTGGGTCGATCTATTCTCATGAATCTGTCTTAGAGAGAGAGAGAGAGAGAGAGAGAGAGAGAGAGAGAAAACCTCTGCACTGCAGCAGCAGAAAAAAAAGACAACATGAGATTTGACTGCAGGCAGGGAAACGTTGCCGTTTTGTCTGGCTTGTACACGACGACGTGCGAGGACGTCGCTCCTGCAGAATGCTCTCGCGTCGCCGTTGAAAGTTACTTAGAGACATACTGTCAGAAGCGTGATTCCTTTGGCTGACCTTTGTCATATAGTATACTATAGGAAATCTAGGACGTCGCTTGTGTCCAAAAAACCTTTCAAGTGATTCTGTCACCGCTTGAATAGCATGTTCCGTGGCCATCAACAAGATGGAATCAAGACGTGTTCATGATGAAATACGTACAGCTTTCTTGTAAAAGGTGATCCTTTTATTATTGTATCTATTTAAGGCACATTTCAGTCTTTGTTAGGGCAAGGATGTATTCCGGTTCGAGTGACAGTATAGGCTGATAATAAAATTATATTTAACTAATATTGTAAATGTTTCAGCCCCCCCTCCTCGTGCCCTCGCCTATGGACGTCTCGCCCCGCCGCAATAGTCTGGTGGCTAAGGTACTCGGCTGCGGACCCGCAGGTCGCGGGTGGGATCGATTCCCGGCTGTGGCGGCTTCATTTTCGATGGAGGCGGAAATGCTGTAGGCCCGTGTACTCAGATTTGGGTGCACGTTAAAGAACCCCAGGTGGTCGAAATTTCCGGAGCCCTTCACTACGGCGTCTCTTGTGATCATATGGTGGTTTTGGGACGTTAAAGCCAACATATCAATCAATCAATCAATCAATCAATCAATCAATCAATCAATCAATCGATCAATCAGTGAGTCATCCAGTCAATCATTCAATAAATAAATCAATCAATCATTTATGGACGTCTCCTTGCAAATGGTTTGTGGCCGTGGCTGGGTGATAACTACTAACTACTTCTGTAAGAGAAATTGGCGTCGTCTCACTTTTCGCTGATGGCTCCACCTTAGCGGTTCCATTCCGGCGAAATTTTCGAGCGTGTCGTCGTTCGGCAGCGAGAGGGAAGGTGAGGTGCCACAGCCCCATTCCCCGTCTACGTCCCGACGTGGTGCGCGGAATCGAGTTGCTGAATATTTCGCGTGAGTGGAGTATCTCAATAACAACGCGACTCTGACGAATTTTTTAAATACAGGTGCTGAGAACTATATTAACGTTTTGATGGTGAAACTGTAGTTGCTGTGGCTGAAATCTGCAAATTAGCAGTAAGTGGTGTACTGTGCCGTGGCGCATCTAGAAGATAAAAATGATTCAAGCCCCCCCCCCCCCTCCCCACAGGTTTCCTTTGACACCTGTCGTCCACCTCCTATCTCTTATTAGGACGAATGAGTGGGATGAATTTAATGTATGTATGCTGTGATTGAGGTTTTTTATTATAGTAACTATATACTCCAAACAAAAATTCAGGACGGCTTTCTTTTCCAGTTTTACTTCGAGTAATCGCCCCCTCTCACTTTAACGAGTGGCTGTATCCGCCCCTGGTACTGTAAGAAGTGAAACGGCTATAGATTTCACGCACTATAAGTGTTTGACAGCCGTTATACGTTTAGCTGTGGCGTATCTGAAGTAAAGTTTATCTAAGCGCGTTTTGAGCTCGGCGATGAATAACGCATTAGTTTATTTAAAATGGCCAAACTGTAGCAGGAATGGGAATATTGCGTGTCTTGTTGCCGTTTTTTTTGCATATTAGGCGAAATCAATAAACTCTTGATAACCTGTAAATAAATTGCTCGATTTCGTTAACGTTTATGCGGCCCTCCAAGAATTATGAACTTATATGCAACGAGGCAAGAAATAGTGATAGAGGTGGTATGAAGAAAGGCAAGGAGGTTAACTGGAAAGCAAGTATCTGGTTTGCTACTCTGCACTGGGCAAGGGGAAATAGAAGATAGAAAAGTAAGAAAAGGAAATGACAGAAAGAGCGGGACGGAAGCTCAAACACAGACACTAAAACGTCACAAACGTTCGACGAGGCGGGTCGATCGCAGAAACTTCAGGAGGGCCTTCGTCGTTTTTCGGCTTGAAGCTCGATCTTCCCGGCATTCCAAAATTAATTTTTCGGAAAACGGGCTGGTTTGCGAGGCGTGCAAACACTGCTGACATGGACTGTCTCTGACAGTTGTACTCAGGGCACTGACACAAACTATGTTCGATGGTTTCGTCAGCGCCGCAATGATCGCACGCAGCACTGTCTTCCCATCCGAGGTGGCAAGCAAATGTGTTCGTGTAAGACACCCCAAGGCACATACGACAGATAACGGTCGTCTCAGATCTGGATAACCCAGATGTTATGGAAAGTCGTATGGTTCCAGACGTACGTATGGATCCAGACGGTGAAGACGGGTGCGTAGAATTCTGGGCGTGTTCCACAGAGACCGGGCGGTATCATGCATCAGCGTAGTAATCTTTGCTGCTGCGTTGCTTCTTGACAGTGGAATGAGATCCATCATGCCATTTTCGTGAGCGTTCTTTGCATGTATTGTCGGCATGCTCGTTATCAATGATTGCGCAGTGGCCTGGTAACCATTGAAAAGTTACCCCATGTCTTTTCTGTAATACAGCCGCGGCCACTTCTGTGTAGAGCGCGCGAGCAGCTGGTTTTGGCTCTGTGGCGCGAAGCTTTGAAGCAGTTTCGGGCTCTGAGGTGGTGTACCAGGAGCATGCGTGGCCTAGTTGCCATGGAGGCTGACCACGTCACATACTGCTGACCACGCCCGATACTGCCTCAAGGTTTCGCCCCAGAGAGCAAAAAACCGGCTTCTCGCGCGCTCTACACAAACGTGGCTGCGGCTGTACTTGTTGATACAATTGTCTTGTTTTCAGCACCAATTGGTCCTGACATACACGACGTATAGCGCAGTTCGAATACAATACAGAGATGGTTTCGAATCAGTGAAAATGCACCATTTTAGAGGTGCTTCTTCATCAATCCTGCGGAGTGCGAAAGTGGAGCGCTGCGAGATCTGCGGCTGTCGTTGTTGTTCTGTGAAACGTTCTAAATTGAATGGTTTCGGCTTTTGCTGGGAAGATCACAGATCCCGCAGATACCCTAACATTTGGCGAACCATCCGTACAAAGTTTAACGTGTGTGTTTGTAATCTTCGTGCTGCATATATATAAGTAGAGTCAGCTGCTTCAAAGCTGGTGTCGAGAGATCCACCTTTTTGTGAATTCCTGGCACTGTCAAGCGTAGGTTTGGACGGTCTTAGCACCCAGAGGAAGAACGAGGCGATAAAGTGAAATTTCTGTTGGGGCCAGTACTCAAGTGGCTTAGTTGCACGCGGCTGGACCTGTTCTGTTTTTTAAGCGTGCGTTAATAACATATTTTTTTTTGCGTTGCCGCATTATTCAAATGTTTTTGCGGCAATTCCGGTGCATGAAAGAAACCTTTGGTGAATGGACGTTGCTATGAAAGCCCGAATGTCAATGTAGTGTTATTTCGATTTGCCGGAGTAAGGGCCGATTTTATCGTCTTTGATATGTATCGTGGTGAAGTTGTATTTTTAAACTGATGTTTAGTATTGTGGTAAGTGAATGAGCATAGGGAATGTTGATGCGTATCAGCAAATAAATTTATAGCATTTACTGAGTGCGCTAGGAGGCTTTGCGATGCGACCTCCTGACCAAGATTTGTGCAGGAAGTAGCAGCCTTTTCGTGGTATACTCTTTTTGACAATTCGAAGTACTGAAAGAGGCCATTGACGATTGATTGATTGATTGATTGATTGATATGTGTGGTTTAACGTCCCAAAACCACCATATGATTATGAGAGACACCGTAGTGGAGGGCTCAGGAAATTTCGACCACCTGGGGTTCTTTACCATGTGCCCAAATCTGAGCACACGGGCCTACAACATTTCCGCCTCCTTCGGAAATGCAGCAGCCGCCGCCGGGAGTCGATCCCGCGACCTGCGTGTCAGCAGCCTAGTACCCTAGCCACTAAACCACCTCGGTGGGGCTGGGGCCAGCGACGAGAAGGTGCAAGTATTCGCTAAAGTTGTAGAGCTATAATGGTAGCGGAAAGCACGCATTCCGTGCCTAAGGACAGCCCTACGAATGACGTCAGCTCTTTGCAGCTGAAGAAAGTACTCTTCGCACATGCAGGAGACGCGGCTCTCTTTGGGCACGCGAGTTCTCGAATAAAAGCGGGTTTTTGCGGCCACTTCCTCGACCGCTTATCGTCACCCAATCGTCGGGAATGTATGGCTCCCTTTGTTGGCCCCTTCGCAGCAGTGGCAGCGACCCGTGAATTGTATCGGATAATCGACCGCGACAGCCGTCTGGATTGCGCCGTGATTCGCACACGATAAAGAGCAAACCTTTCCCGGCTCCCCCCCCCCTCCCCCCCGCGGAGAATTTTTATTCAATTTTGTAGACGCATTCAACGCCAGATGTTCGCACGTTAGCGTAATATATATATATATATATATATATATATATATATATATATATATATATATATATATATATATATATATATATATATATATATATATATATATATATATCCAGTTTGAGACTGAATGTGGGACTGAATACGCGCCGAAAATAAACTAACAAGCCTAATGAAGAGAGACACATTTATATCACGTCGGGACTAGCTGTTTTTTATTTTGATTTACTTCTTCAAATATAATGAAATAGAAGAACCGACCTACCGAAGCAATTGAGTCTAGTGTTTTCCCGACGACGTCGATTTCATAGAAAACGAAAAAAATGATAATAATAAGGCTTAGCACTTCAACTACGCTAAAGAAGTTGGAACGTGGAGATGTGTTAATTCAAGAGCTTTTCTTCCATTAGTGGCTGTTGCCCTTGCTCAGCCGCCTTCACTGACAAGATGCCACAACATAACTAAATGGCGGAGTTGTTATGAGTAATTTTCAGTTTAATTACCTTCGCGGGTATAAAAACTTGGGGGAAGCGCATTGGCGAGAACAAGGGTAACGAGGCCGTCTCGGTCTAATTTTTGAACATCTTAGCATCAACTGCGATGGTGACGAATATAAACTTAATTGGTGCCATTGAGTTGCGAAAAATCACATGCTGTTGTCCAGACTCAAGTTAACAAAGGCTTGTACCCAAAAAACTTTTCTTACACTACAGCACTGCTCGTTAGGTTGGCAATTTACTTTCGGAGGAGCTGACTAATGGCAGACATTAATTACGAATTATCTTATTCAATGTTAAGAAGCGCTCGAACAAAAACAAATCAACACGAGTGAATAAAACAGGTTGATTGCACGCCTGTCTGCAAGAATGTGCATGAGCTGAAGTTTCGGCCCGAAAACTGGGGCTGAAATCGCAGAGCTTTTCGATCCCAAATGCCGAATACTTTTGCGGCTCACTGGTCGATTCTTCCCGCACTTACTAATGGTTCTGCGCGCATGTCGGCTGAAGGCGAATCTGCCGTAAACAGTCTTCGGGTGACGTAGTAGTCGTATACTTATCCTGTCATTTACTTCTCTCCCAGCAGAGGGTAGCAAACTAGAATTTCCGCAATGCTAATTTTGATGTCATTATTCAAGCTCAGTGTGCGTATGTAGAAACCTTCTGTTGCAACTTTGATAAGCGTAATCTATAAGAAAAGTGGAGTCCTTTCAGGAACCTAGTTTCTGATCTCACTAATGCGCACGTTCCCCTACGACGCGTTCGGAAAAGCACAAAAAGGCATTCGTATAACACGCGCGCAAAACGATTGTCTAATAGAAAAAAAGCGCTTTTTCCGCGCAGCCAATTTTCAAATTACTACAGATCGCTGTGAAGCATTTTACAGTTCTGTATCATACACGGATGCTGTTAAGAGTCGTTTCCGAACCCACACATTGCCCGAAATTTTGTCACGGAACCCTTGAGAATTTTGGAACACGATCAATTACAGCCGAAACACAGATTCAACAGTCCACAATGAATCTAGGAAACCGCCACCAGCATCTGATTGTGCCACGTTAACTGACAATATTTTTTCGACAAACTTTTCGGGGAACATTGCTCCACTTGCTGGCGAAGTTGTGCCCCGCGACTACACTGCTCAATGTTTCCTATCACTTTTGATTCTGCCGGAATCGCCAATCTAATTAATGCCTTAGAACGATCCTCATTATGTGGCACGGACAATATCAACTAAAAGTTTCTTAAACAGACATGCGCATATTATTCTCTCTTTTTACGAGACTTTCCAGCAGTCTCTTGACTGAAGAACTTTGCCGCGGGACCGGAAGGTCAGTACTGTTGTTCCGATACGCAGGTCTGGTAATAAGCATTTGTAACTATCGGTCCATTTCACTAACAAACATTCCGTGCAAGCTAGGGGAACATGTAGTACACTCACATATAGATAAATTTTCAGAATCCAATTCATTTTTTACATTAGCCATAAATATGCTCACGATTATTCATAAACTATCTCGAATGGACTGCATCTTCCTATATTTTACAAATCGGAAGATGAACAGGTGAAGTGCCTCAGACTGGCTGGCCGACGTTTCGATAGGAAAACCTATTTTTGAAAAAGATAGGTCCCCCTATAGAAACGTCGGCCAGCCAGTCTGATGCACTTCACCTGTTCATCTTATGATTATCCCACTACGTTGTTTCCATCTGTCGGCTCCCATCAAGATTTTAGATTTTACAAAGGCATTCGAAAAAAGTCAACCACGCTTTGCTAATGTATGAACTGTATCTTCCTAGATTTTATAAAGGCATTCGAAAAGGTCAACCACGCTGTGCTAATGTATGGACTGGATATTTCTAAATTTTACTAAGGCATTCGAAAAAGTCAACCACGTTTTGCTAATGTATGGACTGCATTTTCCTATATTTTACAAAGGCATTCGAAAAAGTCAACCACGCTTTGCTAATGTACAAGCTTTACTCTCTCAACCTCGAATTTAATGTTCTGACATGGCTTGATTATTCTCTCAAAAAAGTATCTAGTACGTGACTGCTAACGGTCCTGACTCGCCAGAAAAAAGCGTAATATCAGCTGTACCACAGGGTTTTGGGACCACTGCTGTTTTCAACTATTAATGACCTATCTGACTTCGTCTCTACTTCTGTGCATTTGTATGCCGACGACTGTGTAATTTACAGAGAAATACATACCGATAATGATGAAAACATCTTGCAGACAGACTTAAATGGCACGTTGAACACCACACATCAATCATCAGACTTAAATGGCATTATAAATTGGTGCGATAAATGCCTCATGAAATTAAATTCCATCAAATGCAAGCCAATGACTGTTTCTAGGCAGTATAATAACTCGTCAGCCTACAAACTCGGTGACGCTCATCGTGAACATGTGTCGTCATATCGGTGCTTAGGCGTCGCTATTTCTTTCAATCTAGCATGGAATGCTCATATTAATGTCATCTAGATCAATGCCAACCGTACACTTGTTGTTATTTTTTGTCAAAGCTACACCCTTCCTCAAAATGCTTCTATATAAAGGTCTTGTGCGCTCAAATTTAGAATACGCTGCTCCAATCTGGAACCCTCGTTACGAAAACTTAATTAAAGCTCTAGAACCAATTCAAAATCAATCCATACGTGCGCTTTATTCTCTCTGATTATAACCGTGTATACTTCAAGCGTAACAGCAATGAGGAACCATTTGTAACTGCAAGCTTTATCGCTACGTCGCAAGTATTTCCGTCTTTGCCACTTTTTCGTAAGATATACCATCATCCATCACTACGTGTTGAACTTGTTACGCCTTCCACTTACCATTCAACTCCAATCGATCACAATCACTCAGTTAAAGGTACTTTTTGCAACACAACACATTTTCTTGTTCCTTCATACCGGTTACATCTAACGATTGGAACGAACTATACCAGGTGACATCGTCTCCGCCTCTGCTCACTCCCCTTTTCTGTCGTTCATCATCAGCCCACCTGCTTCGTAATATCTCTCCCTGGTCACCCGATGTGTTCCCCCTTCCTAGAGCTTTCTTTTGGACGCGTGTCGAGAGGCCAGCGTTTTATTTATTTCTGTTTTTTTTCACTTTTTGTAGCATTTTTGATACGTTCATATTTCGCCACCAGCAATGTAAAATTTTAGGATGTTTTTGTGTTTATTTTTCATGTTCACGTTTAAGTTTGGTTGTGTTTCATCGAGTAGAGATTTTAACTTGTTTAGTTTTCTTTCTTGTGTAATATGGCAGGTTTTATTTCTTTGTTTTGAATATCTTGAATTTTTATATGTTGTAACCCGCTCCCCGCTGTAATGATTAGGCGATTGAGGGCAACACAAATAAACAAAGAAATAAATAAAAATTGCTCTCTGGTGTTCCCTTTCAGGAGATAGCGAACGTAGCCGAGACGTGCCGTGATATCTATGAGCCGTTTGGCGTAGTCATGCAGCTTAAGCGTCTGTCCATGAAAGTGAAATAATAAATTTGCATACGGTTTGTGACACGTGAAGCATGCTGCATCGCCTCGGTTCCTTTAGAGTGTTATTACCTTATCTGAACCAAGTGGGTATGATGGCAGCATCGGTGTTGGAATTGTGGGGCTATGATCATCTACTGCTGCGTGGTGCCGTGGCTGGTGCTGGTGTTAAGTGTTAAAACCTGCTGGATTTTCAAAACGCCGGTCGGTAATGACGGCTACCTACACCTGGCCACAGATTTCTGTGGCAGCACAGCCAAGTCACTTTTACTACGCTTGTGCATGCATTTAGCGAACACTTTTGTTCACCGAGTAACATAAAATAAAATATGAAATAAATAGACATTATATTCAAAAATGGTTTGCAGCGCAGTATAGAAAGCTTACCTCACGTGAAGGGTTTCCGTTCTTTACTTGTTCTAGTTCGCTGGTTTTTTGTCGTCGATTTTGCGCTCTGCCGCCTTTGCAGCAGGCGCACATATATCTTGCAGCAGGTGCACACTGAAGCTTGTAAGCCAGCATGAGCGCGTGTACGTTAGATGATCTGTATTAATCGAAGAGAAAAAAACCAAGATCGTAGGTTGGCGAACTCATTTATGAGTACTCACTCAGACTCAGATGAAGGCGTGAGTCTGAGTGAGTCCGTTTGAAGAAAATTTCCCTGAGTGTGAGTTCGAGTCAGTCCAAAGCGCAAGCGATCTTACTTGAGTAAGTCTGAGTGACTTCCACTTTTATTTTGCGAACCTGGTGTCTGATGTACTCATTTTCAGCTTTACTATCAGCCTTACTTAGATTAACTTTTGTATTCGCGTTTATTGAAACGTATTCCCAAGCAGTGTCGTTCCTACACCATTACAATATTTATTTATCAGAGGCGTGAATTACGTAAGGGGTTGATTTGACGTCCCCCCTCTCTTTCTGCCAACTATTCCAAGAAAGTTGTTGATAAATTTGACTTACGTAGTCATGGCAAGTTGGTTTATCACGTCGACAGCCCACGCAAAGGTGACGCCGGTGATCTGCCTTTGGACCACAAGAACAGCTAGTTGAAAGCAAAACTGCGCTTGGGAATGTGTAGTACGTCTGTGGGGAGACTACTTCAGTGGTTCTCGTGTTTATTTTTATTTAGGGAAGATCTGAATTGCGAGCTCACCAGACGGTTGTAGTGAAATCGTGAAATTCTTTCGGCATCTATTCATTGACCAGGTCATTCGTATATATATATATATATATATATAAATATATATATATATATATATATATATATATATATATATATATATATATATATATATATATATATATATATATATATATATATATATATATACACGCCGCAGCCGGAACCGGAATCAAACCCGCGACCTTCCTGTCAGCGGTCGAGCAGCGTAACCACTAATCCACCGTGGCGTACTCTTACTATATGCCGAGTGTCCGAATTTGCTGAGATATATGCTTTGGAACTACTTTTGTACAAGGGAATTCTTGTAAATAAAGGTGTGGGAAAAGAGTTTGGGGATCGAGTGGGGGGGGGGGGAGATAATGATCTACGGCACGAAAAAGGAGGACAGATATGTGATTTCATTGCTTAGGTGCTATTTTTTTCCGTGTTCTTTTTTTTTGCCACTGTTGCGAATAACATTGACAAATGTGTGATGCTCGAGTTATTTTAAAGATAATATATGTTGTAAAAAAGTGGTCCATACGAGCTTCATCACGAAGTAATGTTGGTACGTTATTGCGAGCAGTGCGTGGAACAGCTGCAGAAGCAGCTTTTAGACAGGGACAAACAGCCTCGTCCGCCTCGGAAACATGTACCAGTGCATTTTGTTGTCGCTTCTTGCTCGGCGCGAGTGTGGTCTGTCCATCGGGAGTCGGGCGGTTGATGGAACTGTTTGCACGCAGGCATCTGATGGAGAACGAGATACACACGGTGCATCGGGGGGCCTTCGCCGACCTCACGTCCATGGAGCGGCTGTAAGTATATCGATCCAGGCGCTTCCTTTCAGGAGGCGTCCCCAAAGCGTCGTTTGAGTCGAAATGCCGCGAGACGCTGCACCATCGTATCGCCCTTTGCGGCGTCCCAGCACCCAGCGTTACAGTTGGGCCCCAGAGGCCGCGTAATGATCGGCGCAGTAAGAGCGTACTAAATGATGTTAGTGCGACTTTTTTTTTTTTGCGTGCCTGTTTCACCTCGATATAACTCCTCTCTCTGGAGCGTTGGGTAGCGTATACTAGCTTTTCTAGACTTGATTGTTAATATCCCTGCGTTTTCTTCCTCTCCTGTTCCTTCACGCGCAATATGCCCTGAGCTGATCGTAATTAACGGCACTACCGACTTCACTCGCGAATTTCATCACTCTGCCAGATGCCGACAAAAAGGAACGCACAGCAGAAGTATGAAATGAGTACTGACGCGCATTTTAGAAATTTTTGTGTCTGCTCCAAATGAAAACACTGGTGTCGACAACCCTAAAAGCGTATCGCGGTGTCCTAGGACTTGTTGGATACACTTTTAACACACACACACACACACACACACACACACACACACACACACACACCACACACACACACACACACACACACACACACACACACACACACACACACACACACACACACACACACACACACACACACACACACACACACACACACACACACACACACACACACACACACACACACACACACACACACACACACACACACACACACACACACACACACACACACACACACACACACACACACACACACACACACACACACACACACACACACACACACCACACACACACACACACACACACACACACACACACACACACACACACACACACACCACACACACACACACACACACACACACACACACACACACACACACACACACACACACACACACACACCACACACACCACACACACACACACACAACACACACACACACACACACACACACACACACACACACACACACACACACACACCACACACACACACACACACACACACACACACACACACACACACACACACACACACACACACACACACACACCACACACACACACACACACACACAACACACACACACACACACACACACACACACACACACACACACACACACCACACACACACACACACACACACACACACACACACACACAGAGAGAGAGAGGATGAGAGAGAGAGGAGAGAGAGAGAGAGAGAGACGCGTGCGCTCGCGGCATTTCGCAGCTGTTCCTTTATTTTGTGGGCAACTTAGTCGATATAGACAATAATGACAAAAACTATTCTGGCCCATCTCCTGTAATTCCGCATGTTCCACAGAGCATCCCTTGACTCATGTTTGTTCCTTGCAGCACGCACTCGGCAAATGCTGTCCTAACATACAAAGAAAAAAAACAGCTTTATTGAGATGTTCAGTCTGCCTATTGAATCTAGACAGAACCTATATTAACAAAAAGTTTTTATTTGCTTTTCTGGTAGCGTTGTATATACAGGTACCCAACAAGACCCCAGCATAAATATTCCGTTACGAGCCAAATTTTCGCAACTTCTACCTCTAAGTGATACGCAGAAACGGGGGTCGGCACCAGCATTATACGGCCTGTCAAAAATGTACAAAGCTGGAGTACCTCTACGCCCAATAGTAGACTTCTCAAACTCATTAGTGCCATCACTGTGCACGTACCTACAGCGAATAATTTTTAGTTCTGACCACATTTACGACGTCTTCTGTGCGCAATGTGGAGGGTTTTGTCGGGCTGGCTTCCAGAGTACGGTGATTTCGGCCTTTTAAATACGTATTTTTCCTTTAAGTGCCAGGTAAAAAAAACACCAGTGGGAGTCTCAATCTCAGAGACCATGCATGGCCAGAGAAAACGTAGAAAACCGGGCTGCCGTCACTTTTGTACCAATGCCCAAGTCTCCCTTCCTATATACGTGGGCGCTTGTTTCGGCATTATAATGACATCGGAAGTTACCAGCCTATTTAGCCTCCTAAGCTCCTTAGAACCGGACAGTCAATTCGCCGAGCGCGGTGAAAACGGATGCGTTGGTGGTCACAAATAGGTAGTAGTCAAAACATTAATAAGAACGGAAGCGCATTACGTATTGGCATCCGACAGCAGAAATAAAAAAAAACACCATTTTCATTGAACGGTCTTATTTCGTGCCGTTTTATTCAGAATTCAATCGGGCAGCAAAAAAAAATTCTTTCTCGCCTACATGAAAGGCACTGGTGAAGCCATCAGCAGGAAGGCGTAACGGTCGCACGCAAGCCAACCAACAAATTAAATCTTCTGCCGAAACCCAATGACTGTCCACCGAGAGAGACAGCGCAAGGCGTCGTCTATAAATTCAAATGTTCCGACTGACAGGCCATTGCGAAAAAAAAAAAACTTGACTGAAAGAATCAAGCAGCACAAGAACAACGTCAAGACGTTCTCAAGACAACGAAATTCCCTTGCAGAACACTCTGGATGTGTAGACCATACGGTTGCCTTTCAAAGAACCTAAATCCAAACAACAGAGACTTACAAACTAAAGTGACTGTTGCTGGAGTCGTGGTTCATTGAGAGCACCGAATACAACTTGAATGGTCGGAAAGGAAAACTGTCGTCAGTTAACATTCACGGCCTAACCGCAGCAAGAAAAGCGAGGCAAAACTCCGGCCACCCATCAGTCCCACGCAACCGTAGACGCGTGTTCTTCCTCCAGTTCAGCGAAAGAAGTTCCGCTGTCACTTCCCCTGAAAAAGAAATCGAGTTGATTCTGAAACGTCGGGAAATAAACCAACTTGTAGGCTGGAGTCTTTTCAAGTCCTAAATAAACCAGACAAAAAATCATGTAAAAAAATGTTCGACTTTAAGCGCGTACACTGCGCGTAATCTCAGCTGGATACTTAGATATTTGGAGCATTTGGGCCTTCCAATTTGATTGTCTTTCGCCGATTGTCGTTCGCCCTGTGTGATTTCATCGCGTTGTTTCACCGTCTAACTGATGGCTGCTTCCTTTAGAGTTATGACGTTCGACAGCAATGTATAGGCTGCAATGAAACGCTCTTTAGTTTTTGATTCCAGACGCTCTAATAGTGAATTCTATTGAGAGAAAAGGAGTACTGAAAATTACGCTAAAAGTGCCCTGTTCAGAACCGAGGTGTTTGAGTAGTCCAATACAAGAAATTACATTCAGCAGTAAAAAAAAAAGAACTTCCTGAATAATATTTATGTCAGCCGAGTGTCTCCATTTAATGGCGTTTGGCTTGACGATGTCAATAACAGCGGCTTTTGAAAACACAAGCATTCTAAGAACTCTAACGTGCTTTCAGGAATTGTGAACCGCAATAGTAAGCTATTATGTTGCCTTTTAATTGAGTTTGTTCTCGTCTTTTACAACATTTCAACCTGCCACAGCCGTGCCTCCTCTATTTTATCAATGGCAGCCAGATGCGCTGATGCAGCTCTTCACCACCATCTCTTCTAGCCCTTTTCCACTCTCTCCCATCGCCTAGCCTTCGCGTGTGCTTTGCGGTAATGGGGGAGAAAACCCTTCATGCAATGCCTCACGATGGAAATCATATGAAGTAATTTTTTATTCAGTTGTGCGCAAACTCGTGGGGTGGCGTCTTGCATTCCTTGCGTTCACAGTGTTGGTGGTCATGCTGGCTCTGTAAAAGGCACGGTGTTTGGAGATAGCGTGTCGCCATTCGTGGCGCTATGCGGGCAACCAACCAAAGGGGGAGCGTCAACGCTATGTACTGCACTTGCTGCGCTGGTATGCGTTGGCGGCATTGCTTCGAGCCACAAAAAAGAGCACGAAAAAACAAATCTGACTGACGTACGATAATAAAGTGGGACTTACGTCAATCGCATCTCCGGGGGGAAAGCACTAGGAAGCATGTGTGACGCAAGCAGCGCTACACATCATGTATCGTCGCATCACAACCATTCCCTGAACTAAAGCGGACTGACTGACGGCTTCCATTGAAGAGCGCGCGTTTGCACTAGCATTAAAAGAAATAAAGGAGGCGCTGATCTCAGTAACTTGAATAAGAAGCCTAGAACACGACAAACTGCCTGTCATGTCGAAACCTTGCGATTCCGAAGTGAATTTCTGCCCAGTGCAACAGAGAAATTACGTGCTTTCTGTTAGATGTCATGTATAAAACACTTTTGACACTATAGATGCTGTTTTAAATACCTTATGTGCGCTGCACTGAATGACGTTTGGCGTCGAGAGTTTAAATATCTCAGTCAAATGAGTTCTAGCGAAGGCATTAGTTGACGAATGGCATTAAAGCTAATAATGTTCTTTCGTGTTGCACGGGCATAAGAGCACTGTCATCCAGTGGTAAAACACTTTTGCTGCTCCGAGAGCAGCGTAGAAAAAAGCGCGCGGTGCGGACAGAAGAGACGGAGAAGGAGGGTAGTGGCGAGATGTTTGTTAGTGTTTGGACTGTTCGAACGTGTACGCCATGTTGTGGATGGTACTGCGCCGAGCGCTAATGAAGACTACAGAGCGATTTTCCCACAAGCAGTTTGTATTGCTTCCGCCTCCTGAGAATTAAGCGGAGTAGGCGCAGAACGATGAGTCACGCCAGTTTAAAACGTCACATTTCTTTTCATTTAGCTTCAGCCGGCAAGCGCGGCGGCAGTGGTAGCAACCGTATGCGTAGTTTGGATCTACTGATGTTGACCGCACCGTTTGTATAGGGGTGTCGACGATGACGGCTGGGAAAAGTGCGTCTGCCGGATGCGTCTTTGCACGAACGTAGTTTCTAACTGTGAGTTAGGATAACGGCGAACCTGCGACTGACAGATTTCAGGCGCATTTTGCTTCTCTCATGTATAAAGAATGCCGGGGCTTGGAATGTTTTGATCAGGCGGTATATTTCTCCCTGCCTGTTCTCCGGAAGCGGGCCGTACTGGCAGATCGAGTGCACCTGCTCTCAGTGCTCTTACTCCACTCCCCACTGCACTAGCCCTACACTATTCTCTCAAGGAAATTCGCCATAAGCTTAGCGGAAGAGTGTGTGCATGTTTTGTCGGGCTGAGTACGTGAGTGAGACTTGAATGTCTTTCAGCTTTCTGCTTCTGAAAGTGTGTAGCGACGAAGCGAAGTAGGGCCATGGAGGGATTGCTCACTTCTCGGTATATTGCGAATGCCGCTCGGATGAGGTGGCATCTTTTAGAGGAATGTCAGCTTTCGCAATGTGTTTTCTCTTTATTCGCTGCCTTTGCAGGCGCCTGAATAACAACAAGCTGAGAAGCCTGCCGGAGACGCTCTTCGTCACGATGGTCAACCTACAGCGCCTGTAAGTTGAACGAGTTCTTTGCTCTTGGTGTTTTGAACTTTTGTGACGCGTACGTGCTACTACAAGAATACGCCTCCTGTGGCCAGTTGATTCGCTCTCACCTGACGCTCGCATGTGTGGGGTCCGTAGACGGTGCATCCTTTCTTAGCGCGCATTATCGATCGTGCTGTGCTGTAACAAGGGTTGAAAGCTGGAAGAGTTGGTGTTTAGCTAACTGCACCGCAGACAAAACATAAAGAAAGAACGAAATGAGACAGACGAGTGCAAATTCGCAACTGACTTTTTGACAATGTAATTGACACTAAACAGTGTCCAACACACACACACGTGCACACACGCACGCTCACACACACACACACACAAACACATGCACACACATGCACACGCAATTTAAACAGATGCACGTGCGTGGTCACGTAAGTCAAAAGTCAACAGTACCATGTAGATCTCAGATATGTATTCTCTTTGTGTGATAGACTTAAGGTTCACGGGTGCATCCTTCTCCCTTTCTTAAAATGTGGAAAGCTTCTATTATTATCTACCCAACGCATCTGCTATACCTAGATATGGCGCTTGAATCTTTATAAACAGGCTTGCAACAGCACTCCCGGCAGTGCGCTGGCACATGCAAACCCGGGAACTTGGATAAATCAGTTGCGAGTAGGCAGATTCGTTCCTTCTTTGTGTCCCGTCTGCGGCTTAGTCGCAGGTTCGCTCCCTGCCTACAGCAGGTTACCTTTTCGTCCACTTTTCTTTGTTCACATTTGCATTACAATTACTTCTAACGACATACCCTACACTTTCCCTAGTTATATTGTTAGATTCCATATTGTATCTAAGGCAGGAGAGCGTCATCCACACTTGCTTAAAACAGTGCTGTTCGTCAACTGGCCTCGAATGCTAGAGCAAGCTATCGCTCAGGCCGACTCCTCTGCCTTTCTGCAAATAAACCTTGAAATGCGCTTCGGGTGCACAAGTTTTTCACAGCTTTGTACAGTATTATATATATATATATAGATACGGAGCACTCTTTTGGTTTCTGTGGCATATAGTCTGCCTTTGCTAACTAACGCTTGTTAGACGAAAATTTGTGTTTTGTAGACTGCACCAGCTCAGTCACTAAGTTTGCCGCCTTGGTCTAGCATCAACAGAGGCGACTATATAGCCAGGGACCAACTGATACATTCACGCACTGTGGTGGAAGTTTTGAGAGCTCACGTGCCAGGCATTTTGCTTGAAGCTTGTACCGGGAGCAGAGGCTACTCTGTTATGCCGGTTATGGATACGAGTGGCTTTCACAAAGTCATTTTCGCATGATATAGGGAGGGCCGAAAATGCGCGTTGCGACGCCTGTGGGTGTCGAGAAGACTTCCGCGACTGTCCTCGCTCGCGATCTCTTGCCTTGACCGATGTCGTTAGCTTCGGATGTCATTCTGAAAAGTAATTGAGAACTGAAGCAACTGAGGCAGTGTTAAAATTTCTTAGAAAAACGATTGCATAGGCGATTGTAGAGACTCATAATGATGCAGCGTTCCCGTATGCCACAAAAAAAAACGTCCGCTTTGTGACGTCTGCCTCCTCTCTTCCTTACTTTCTCTGCATTTTCTCAAACTTCCATATCTCAATTTATTGTGCAGGGCGTCAATCAAAGTACGAATATGCTGTTTAAAAAATGTTAGCATATTCTATAACTCTTTCGTTACTGCGCGGAAATGGCTGTTTTTCATATGTCTTGGGAAGATCGTTCTTGCCAGTTTTGAAAGTAATCCAGCAAGCATTACAGCAGGCCAAGCTTTGCACAATTATTTCAAAAATACATGTTTTAGAGCAACAATTATTTTAGAATGAATTAAAATGGCAAAAGTGTGGAATAATTGGTCGCCAGCTGGTGAACAGTGCAATAGTAACACTATATTACAAAAATATTCAAAAGAAAGAAAATGCAGAATATACATTTTGTAGATAAATGATCCAGCAATATTAGGAAACTAAAAAGTCTTGTACATATTGTTTCTTTTCACATGGACAAAGAGAATCAGAACCGAGGTGCTCCTTCGTTTCTCCTGCCACGTGGTGAAGCATTGCATGGTTTTTCGTGAGACAGAAGTGCATTCGTGCACTTCGTAAATTTTTGTGTTTTTGCGATAAAAGTCAATACAGGTGTTCTAATATAGATGGATACCCTTGATGCGAATAATCCCTCTACAGATGAGATTTTCAATGAACTTCGCTATTTCATCTGGCGTCACCTGTTTCCATGAGTCACCTCATTGCGCATAGGCTGGCACTCCAATATATGCATCCAAGCATATTTCTTTGCGTTTTCGCACATATCATACTTTAAAAAAGGGGCAATCTCGGGTGTAGCTCGAAAAGGTTTCGTACTGCTCCGTAGTCAGGGACAAGATGTGCTCTGGGGGCCTTCTTGTCGTTAGGAGAAGCTCTGAAGCCAGCGCCACCATGCCGCGCCCTAGCGAAGTGTGGACCACGCACATAACTTGAGTAACTACAAGATTATGTACAGAAGTCAGAAGCTACACGCACTTGCGGCGAAGGAAAAAACTTGAGGATGTAAACAAAACAAACCCATGAACGGTTGCGGATGTCTCAGGCTGATGCAAAACATCGTCGCCATAAAACTTAAAGCTGAGATGCTCTCATCCACGAACTCTAGACTCGTCCTTTCTCAACTCAGGTGGGGTGCAAGACAGTTTCGAGCAGCTCATTTGTTTTGCAGCGGTGGTGCACACCCATGCATGCGCGCGCGTGTGATGTCATAGGAGCCACATGTGACACTAGACGCGACGCTGTGTCTCATATAGCGGTGCAAGCAAAATCAAAGCTGCTGGAAACTGTCGAAGAAGGCCACCTAGATATTTCACACACGCGGCGGACCTTCGTAAATATTTTTGTAAGACAAATGTTTCCCTACTCCGAGGGACAGCTCTCTATTGCTTATCTGACATAAATATCTGGCCATTATGACTGCTCAACATAGTCAAATGGCGAAACGGACACTTTAATCGAATATTTGGCTTGCAAAGGTTGTTTTCATTACAGAAATGCGTTGTTACTGTAGCATAAACACAAATGGCACGCACTTCAGTCAAGTTCGCCAGTCTAGTGCACTCTTCCAACAATACACGCACATTGGTTCGCGCAAAGGTCTGTCAAAAACCACTATGTTGCCGAAACGGGCAAATTCAAATTGATTCTGAAAATGAAATGGCTGTACTAACAACTAGAAAGTGCTGGGTGCACAAGGAACAAAGTTAACATGCCGAAATCGATGATCCGAAAGCGTCGATCACCAGTGATTGATCTGAATAGGTGTGGTAGCGAAAGAGTTAAATGACGAAACGATTATCTTTAAAATATATTTTTAATTTGGTCAGCGTTGTGCTTCCTTCGGCCATCGCTTTGCCCGGCCAGGCGGGTGTCCGCTTAGCCCTCGACTTCGTTAACACATCTGCAGTTTCTAAGGTAGAAAAACAGCTGATTAACCAACAAAGTGTACGAGCCGAAAGCAGGCATGCAACACGACTGCGTGCCAAGCTGGGACACTAAAATAATAATAATAATAATAATAATAATAATAATAATAATAATAATAACAATAATAATAATAATAATAATAATAACAATAATACAGATGATCACGTCTAGCCATTTATGCTGGAAATGCGGCCATGTTTAGCGGGATTTCCCCACCCGAACAGCAGCAGGTGTGCCTTTCGCAATGTCGAAGTCTGTAAACAGCTCGGGAGCGCCGCCTGGTCGGCTGCGCGTGTCAGGCGCCGAGGGGGGCGGTGATCCCGCTGGCGCGGGAAGTCGTGGGCCGGCGGCGTTTTTTTCCCCGCGGGAAAACGGGCTGGCCTGGATTGCCCGGCCGAGCAAACACAAGCCCGGTCGGATCTGCAGAGGATTACACCGCCGGGGTCGTGGGAGCCCTTCCTCTGTTTGCCCTTCATTCCCGCTCGTTTGCTTCCTCCCGGCGGCCATAAGCTATGTGGGACCTGTTGAAGACAGGCTGACGTCACTGTAATGGCGGCGCTAGTCTCGGTAGCCGTCACTTTAATTGAGATGCAGCTTGTTGCTTGGCTGCAAGGCTGCGTCGAAGAGCCGCAGGCTTCACTGTGTGCGTGGATTTGGCTAGTGCATCGGTTGATAACTCTCGAACGCTTTCTTTGCAGTAGCTGGAACTTCGAATAGGCTCGTGACGTTCCAGCGCATTTCCGCCTTTTACCGCTCGTGTTACATTGTACGTGCATGTTGGCTGGAATGTATGTTACGCTGATATTGAAGCTTATTGCAGGAGGTAAATGAAAAAAAAAGTGCTTTATTGTGGGTGAGCTTCTGCTTTGAAAGCTAAGATTTGCGAGCGTTAATGACGTGTAGTCGACATTTGCTCTGTGTACACAAAATCGATAAAAAATTTGCATGTGAAGGCGCTGCTCAAGCAAAAACGGAAGCATTGTTATCCATGCTACGGGTTGTATATAGCCAATATAATATGTATAAAAATATGGCTCCAATCTACGATATATGGAGGCGTTTGGACAGCAAAGCTGTAAACTATAGCGAGAACAATTAGCCATTGCGACGTCGGTTAAATGCTATTCGGCATTATAGTACAGTGCGTGAGTGACATTGGCGTCTTAACTTCAGCGGGAAGGATGGCCATGGTGTGCGTCAAATTTTTCAGACCGGTTAAGCATGTTTCATCGCGCGCAGCTGTTTATAGACTCGATGCGTTCATAGCGATGTCGCATTTCTTGAAGCCATCCACGTCGTCCACGTCCAGCAGAGTGGCACCGCAGTGGTGCGACAGCTGCAGCTGAATAACGCTGCGGTTAAAGGCTGGAATACGTGCGGCGTTAAACCGGCGTCGTATGCTCGAAGCACGAAGATCTTGTGAGGCGAGCGTGTGCTCCTCTCCATCCTTTTTTTTTTTTTGCCCACGGAGACGCAACCCTCAGATGCAGCTTCGGTGCAAGAGCGAAGCCGTGAGCAAGGAATGTTATTCTAAGTAAGGCTAGCAGCCAGCCCTTTTGTATCCCATCTCGCGTAGCTGTACAAGTCGCAGCAGGAAAAGAAGCGATGCTTTTGTGCGGCCTGTCGTGTCTCAACGCGAAGTGCTGATTTCTTCCGAGATAGCTCTCCCGTCAGCGCTATTGCGTGTGCTGTTTTGTGGTCAATCGCAGTACAGAGGTGCTATGCAAGATAGCACGAACTTCTCGGGCAGACCAGTTTGCTCCGAGCTCGCTCTGAGGCGGCCATGGCAGGAAGACAGCGCGGTGCGCGTGATAACAGCGTTGATAAAAATGACTACAGGAACGCGCGTAGTGTTGGAAACGCTTGTGGAACATTCGCGGCGGTTTTGAAAAGAAACTCTGCGTGTGAAGACGTCAGCGCCGCCACTCAGTCAGCTTTAGGGAGATTTAGAATAGCGCACCGCGAGCCCTCGTGGTGTACTCGCTGCCACTGCGCATGCGTCGTAACGCGAGTCGGCGTTTGCGTTCGTGGACCGCACGCAGAAAACACGAAATTGCGTGCGGCGATGGCGGCCCGCGTGTGGCCCGCAAGCGCTGGTATCGAGACTACGGTGTCTCTGCGATCGTGCGTTGCGGTTTGCAGCAGGGCGAACGCTATTTTAAAACTCATCTGGCGCCCGCTAAGCCCGCAACGCCCGCAGCGCTTGCAAACGATATACTAAAACTCCCTATTTACAGTGAATGCAGTGACATCAGCGTGATTGTCGCGCTATCTCTTTTTGCCAACTGAACACGCTTTTCCCACAGGCGCGTTCGTGGGCGTTTGTCCTCTTTCGGACAAGTTCTTTCGTTCCACCTGTAGCATGGAAATTTCCACTCTAGAAGGCAGCAAGGGTGTACGCGCAGCATTCTCGTGCTGCTCGTTTCGCTTCTATCAAATATTGCAGATATATATATAAGGACAGGTGGTCACAAGGGGCGCTCTCATCATAGCGTCAACACAGTTGCGATTGCATACGTCGTGAGTGTGGTGCAATTGAATGCGATATATCTTATCCGTGTGGCGATATCACTTTTACTTGTGCGCGCGTGTGTGCATAGTCTGCACGATAAAGCTGATAGATTATACGTGCCGCTCGACGTGAACACTGCTTCTCGGCAAGAGCAAATGTCGTGGGCGTACCCAATTTTCGCATGGACGTCTGTGAATCAAACTGATTGACGCGTGAACTCGAATACAAACTCGTTGATTCTGAGAAGGCCCGAGGTCAACTCGTGAATGTCATGGTGCAGCACTGTCGAGCGTTTGATGCGGGTAACGCTACGCGGCAGCTTTGCATATAAAATAATTTGGTGAGCTTACACTACTTGTGCAAGGCTAGAGCCACGGAGGAGCTTGTGATAACCTAGCTTTTTTCAGCTTTTTAAGTTGGTCGTCTACTCATGTGCGGGATCGGCTTCGAGGTGAAGACCGCATCAGCTCTGTCCTAACTTTGATTGTACTAATGGGCTGAGGCTTAACGACCATTACACTGAGCTGTGTTGTCTGCATTGATAAGAATTTATTTAAAAGGTAATTATATTGGGCAAAATTAGCAAGACAATGATCAGATTCTGCATAGCGCCCCAGTACTTGTGTTTGCGTCTTTTTAGGTGGGTGTTTTTTTTTGTGGTCTTTTGTGAGCTGCTTTTTCGAAAAAACAAAAAAAAAACATAGCTTTACGATAGGTGGCGAAAAACTGGCAGTTGTGAAGGAATATATCTACTTAGGAGAAGTAGTAACCGCTGAGCCAGATAATGAAAGGGAAATGATTGATTTCTGGGGTTTAACGCCCCAAAACCACCATATGATTATGAGAGACGCCGTAGTGGAGGGCTCCGGAAATTTCGACCACCTGGGGTTCTTTAACGTGCACCCAAATCTGAGTACACGGGCCTGCAACATTTCCGCCTCCATCGGAAATGCAGCCGCCACAGCCGGGATTTGATCCCACGACCTGCGGGTCAGCAGCCGAGTACCTTAGCCACTAGACCACCGTGGCGGGGCTATGAAAGGGAAATAACTATAGGAATAAGAATGGGGTGCAACACATTCAACAAGCATTCTGAAATCATGATTGGTAGTCTTAACAGTATGCCTCAAGAGGAAGGTGTAAAACAGCTGTTTTTACCGGTCTCTTGCAAGCAGGGTTTAGGCTCAATTGAGGACGATGCAGCGAGTGATAAAAAAAATGACGGGCATAATCTTAAGAGACAGTAAGGGTTAGAATAGAGTGGGTGGCAGAACTAACGTCGGGCTAAGGATGTCATAGTTGAAATGAATTAAGAAGAAATGAACATGGGCTGGGCACGCAGGGCGCAGCAGGATAACTGCTGTTCATAAAGGGTAACTGACAGGATTCGAAAGAAGCCAAACGCGTGAGAGGGAGGCAGAAATTTTGGCAGGCAGATGAGCTTAAGAGGTTTTCAAGTACAACGTGGCAGCAGAAAGCACATGACCGGGTTGATTGGCGGAGCATCGTAGAGGCATTTTGTCCTGCAGTGCGCGTAGTCAGGCTGATGATGATGACTACACATGAAATAAGATGGTGGACAACGATGTATTCCTTTTAGAAGATGTGGTGCGAAACGGCATGGCATAAAATGAAGTAGAGTACTTTGCAAGGCCTTTAATAGATCCCAAAAACAAGAAAACACTGCGGACAGTCAAGAATAGTGCGCCTTTGGCCAGGAAAGACCACTCGCTCTTCAAATATAGAGTAATCGCCATTACGCCCATGCAACTAAAGTGCTGAAACTTCGCAGAGAAGCGACACTCTCCTCCCCCGATCGCGTTTCTCCTCGGTCTCCTCTCCTTCGTACTCTCTCTGCGAACGTGGCGCCACCTACTTTGCTTCTGCGTAGCAGACGCCCTTTCGCGAAGAGAGCGCTTGCTCAGCAGGCAGCGCGCTCGTGAGGGCATTCGGGCCACCCGTTTAACTCGTCCTAAAGTTATTTTAACGAGTCTAACGTTGGCCCATGACAGTTCTAACAGTTAGTGCCACGAGCAATGCGTACGTGTGATTAGGGCTAGATCGAGTCACTCGGCGCAGCAGTGACCGCATGTTAACTTTGTTCACCCTATCCCTTCAGTGTGTATGTTCTTAGACGTAAAAAAATGTGATTGTTAGTGAGAACCCTCGTCTTTTCTTGGTCCATCCTTTAGCTCGTCCCCGAATAAGTCTTACACTGAAAATAACATCACTCAAACGTACATGTGCGGCTTCTACAGCTTACCTTTCTATTATGTGGCGCGATAGTGGCCAAATGGACAGTATTTCTTTACTCAGCACATGGGTGGTGCGAGCTTCGCCGTATTTAGGGTATAAAATATATGCAGATAGCATTCACAGTGACTGTCGTGCAGTGGAAGCAACAACTCACGTTGACGCTGTCGACGCGAGACGGCGATGTCGCTGACAGCCAATTTCAGCGTTTGGTGAGACATCTAAGAATGTCTCCTCATAGGTGTGTCAGAAGGCGTACATCATTTATAGTTGATACATTCGAACAGCTGTAGCTGTTTCGTAGTCAGACGCACCAATCATATTTCGGAAGTGCGCCTTGTGGACTTATCCCACGTACGAACTATGCATTGCTGAAAGAGCGAGCTAGCTTATGAATGAACTAACATGCGACCATACGCGATTACTTCGTGAGAGCTCCAGTCGCAGATATAAAACTTCACACGCAATAGCAAATAAACTATCACGCGAAATGGCACGTACGTGTGAAGTTCCGAAACGATGCACGTGCCCAATGACTAGAAGGCATGTACGCTTTGCATAGCTCCCTTCGCATCGTGAGTGCCCCGGCTGATCGGCCAACGTAAAGAGAGAGAGAGAGAAATAAATAAAAGGAAGAGACAGGGAGGTTAACCTAGACGAACTGGTTTGCTACCCTGTACGGGGGTGGGGAAAAGGGTCGGAAAGAGGATAGAAATAGAGAGATAAGAAAGCCACAGAGAGCAGTTAGCTCGGAAATGTACGAGCACGCAACAAAAAGCAACGGAGAGTACCAATCTTAATGTGAGTTGCTTGATTCCGGTTTTCATTATTCGAAACAGCCGCGCCGAATCTCTGAAGTTTCGCAATCACTATTTCGAGCGTATTTCGGCGTACATGCTAAGCGCACAAACCAGTACCGTAAACTCAAAGCAGTCGGCGCATAACGACAAGCAGAACATGTAAGCATGTATTGCTGAGCAAAAGACAGCCCCTGCAGAAGCGTTAACGAAACCTGAATGAGAGAACACGACGTCCTGCACAATTAACTGCGACTTGTCTACGGCGTTAGAGCTGACATTGAATTGAGCTAAGAACGAACCATATATACTCATAATGAGAGGCGCGAAACTTCTAAAAATGGATTCGAAAATGTCGGCCTGAAGTTCTCACTTCCGATTGTATGCAACCATGTCTTTCGTCGCAACTCGTTGCGCTAACGGGTGGTATCATAAAGAGCTTTCGGCAGGTCACTAGACTTGTTCTGGCAACAGAAGGCGTAAGCACCGCCCATGGCAACGAAAAGAGACGTCATTCTTGCATGGGTGAAAGGTATTTCACTGCACAACGCGCCTGGAAGGACGATTTCGTATACGTTAAAACAGATGTGCTGTGCCCCAACGAGTCCGCGCCTCGAGAGCAACGATGGTATTGAAAGTGTGGCAGCTTCGGCTAGTTGGTATGACATGACGCTAGTTATAGCGCGAGAACAGAACGACGACACAGAGACAAGAAGGACACGAAGGACACGAGTGCTCGTGTCCTTCGTGTCCTTCTTGTTTCTGTGTCGTCGTTCTGTTCTCGCGCTATAACTATCGTCAACGATGGTAGTCGCGAGGGACTGTAAACAAACACTGCGAGTGGTCCCACGTGACAGCATCTAGCCAATACCGACGCGGAGCCGGCCTCAGAGACGTCAGAGGAGAGAGAAAAGAAAAAAGGCAGGCGTTTAATCACACACATCGCTACTTGGCGAAGTTCCAGGGGCTTTCATGGGATGAAGCACGGCACCAACGGAAGCTTAAGGATGATGTTAATTTTCTCGCAAGGTATTGCTATAGCGTACATTCGTATAGTCTTAGACTTAAGCCATTTTCGGTGGAGGTGCACTGGACTGCGATGGTGGAAGGGAAGTTACGTCAAACGCCACCCATGTTTCACGCCCCGCTGCGGGCCAGATGAACGCGAGAACCACAAAACTCGAATACACGACAGCAGCGCCATCTGTGAGAGACGCCATTCAGCAGACGACAATTTCCAGCGCCCTGTTCGTGAATAAGAGCGCAAACAACAGAAAACCAAACAATGAGAGACACTTGCGAGACACCATGTGTCCAGTAGGTACGCGTATGTTCCCAGGCTGTTGTGCTACCATCAGTTGTTTACCAACTCGACGAGGGTTAGGGCAATTTTCGCATCCCCTTCGGTGTCCAGTGAAATGCCGGCAGCAAACGTAGCCTTGAGCAAGTACGCGTCGACGATGTAAGCTCACGCACGTTTTGCGCTCCGTGCGAACGTGTTCTGCGGCAGCGGCAGCTTCAAATTACTCCGGCAATGATGGAACGTCAGCGCGTCGTCTGCCAGCGCGTGTGGGCTGATGGGATTGCGCCACGCTCCACTGTCGACCTCCGCGGTGCCGCGGTGGCGTGCACTCGTGTCATGGCCGGCCCAGCCGAACATGCGGCAGTGCACGCGTGGTGCCCAGCCGAACATACGGCACCGCACGAGTGCACAGAAAACGCCACTGGTCGAAGATGCCATTAGTTTACGAACTCATTCAAGCCGATATGAAGTGTTCAATATATATAAGAAAAATACATACTTTACTCCTCAATACCGAGGATATTGGGCTATGTAGATTTTAGCCGCCATATATGTTTGAGGTATTTTGGGGAGGGAAGCATACTGGCGAAAAAACTGTTTGAGTGTCGTGGAGGCTCAACGGAGATGTTTAGCATCTTCCAACGGTGGCAAAAAAAGCTTTTTCTCTTTCACTGTTGGAGGCTCTTCGCATGCGTTCGCATGTGACGCGCACGATTGCCGCAGTTCAGTGAAGCCTGATTCGTTGGACTGCCTATTTTTACACGACATCGTGCAATCGCTGTACGTCTGTTATGTGTCGCTTGCTTTTGTTTCACTTTGATATACTTGGAATAAAATGCCGCGTTATCGAAAAGCGACATCTTTGCGGCAAACCTTCACGATGTCAGGCCGGACCAGGCTGGGCCCTGGCCGAGCCGGGCGGGCTGTAAGCCCTCCAGCGTCGTGCTCGGACGGGCCTTCGGCGCAGTTAGCGGGCCTGGCCGGGCTCAAAAATGTGGCTCGTGCACAGCTCTACAGTACCGAGCACGTATATCTTCAGCTGTTAAGAGTGGAAGTCGACTTCAGGATCGGCAGAAGGTAAATGAGGAGCGGGACCGATCAACACTGTCACCGAAGTGCTACACTTTACAATGGTGATGCTTTGCACCTGCTTAGGAACTCCACCAGGACGGCGTTTTTGAGCATTAACCCTCGATTCGCTTACAAATCACTGCTGCAGTTATCCACTGCTTCCCGGCATTCGGTATATGAGCGAGCACAATATGCGAGGTCCCGCCGGCCATGGAGTTTCCCAAAATTAACTAGAGGGCACTCTGGCGCTGCGATTGTTCAGCGACCATGGGAATGATGGGTAGTTCACACATTTGCCTAGTATTCGTACTTGCGGGCGGTGAATTATACTTGCGGCTTCGTTTATTGCTGGTTACGGTTTTGTTTTGAAAGAAAGAACGAACCCTTTTGAACTTAGTGACTTGATTCGAAATGGCAAGCCTAAAAGAATAAAGTTGTGAAGCGCAAACGGTGAACATTTGCTAATTTACGTTTTCGTGAAAAAACAGCCCCAAGCCACACGAACACACACGGAGCCAGAATCAGGCCAGAAGTACGAAAATTAGACAAATGTGTGCTGCCCATCATTCCCATGCTCGCTGAAGCGCCGTGTGTTGCAGCTCCCATAGACACTAGCGCCAGAGTTCCCTCTAGTGTATATTAAGGAACTCTATGCCGCCGGCGTTCCCTGTAACCGCTCAGGAAATAGAAACGCCTCCGACGCGCACTCGCCGGCAACCTATCTGAGGTGCTGTGCCGATTCAGTGCCGAGGTGGTGGGGACTTCCGCCACGATCCCGCCGTCGTGTTGACTTGAAGCACGTCTGCTTACCATTAGGGAATAGCAAAACCGAAATTGCAGTTATCTATATAAGGAGCGAAGATTTTGCGTGTGTGCGGGGTATATACTCGCCATCGGCGCCACTCTGAAATCCTCGCCTCCATAGCTTGGACTCTTGTTTCCCAAGTGTTTTTCTTGCTGTGAAATGTGGTGTGCGAGAATTGCATCGAGACGGAAATAAGCACGATTTGGTTGTTCTCCACTATAGCCGGTGCGAGGCAGACCTGTCAGCGCGCCCATTCGTCCCCAACCCGGCGAGCGACGTGGGCACTTGTCCGGCCCCGCAGTCACCGGGCTCTGGTCGAATTACCTCGGCCTTCGCCGGTGCTATGGGGCATTTATGCTCAACTTTGTGTACGTGCTTTGTTACGTGCCGGATGAGAGCGCCCTCTCGCGAAGCGATTCGTATCTGGTCGGCTGACGACGAAACGAGGTCGAGTGGAGTGACCGGCGTTCATGTCCAGATCGATCATGGCTTGCTTGTTGTGCGCCAGCAAAAGTCACCAATTGTCAGCCCAGCCGTGGGCTCATAGATTCGTTTGTTTCGAGGCTCATGCTTTTGTGAGGCGCGCAAATCGTTCGGTCATGAAAAGTTCTTCTCGAAAGTGCCGGGAGGGCAAAGTCGTCAACTTCGCGCAAGTGGGAAGCTCTCGCTACTCGTACTCCTGGGGAAGGAAGGAAAAAAGAAGGCAGATCACACGTACAGTGGGAATCCATAATATGCGAAGCACGAATGAGAAATCTTCACGTATGTCACTTTAAAATCAGTACAACTTTACGAGGTGGACGAACGTAGTACACAGTAAACAAAATTAGAAATGCTATGCGCACTCGCGTATCTTGATAAGATGCAAGTTTGTTGTTTATAGTCGCGTAACGACGGCACCACTAACGTTTGCAATACCAGCATCAGCAATGGTAGCCATGTAAATTATGCCGTACGTGACTTTCATGTCGTGATTATCATGTTTGCGCCTGGCATTTGTGTTCGTCGTCCATCCACGTCACGTAATACCAAATTTGGTATATGTGAAGCTAGTAAAACGGACGCGAGCGCTCTATGAACGTGGCACGTGGTCATGGTCGTACATGACACGCATGTCATGAATTACACGTTAGGGCCTGTCACCTATATTCGCCATGTAGTCATGTCATACCATACCAGTCTTGTAATATGTCACTTGAACGAAACCACCGCAACCGCAGCAAGACCATGACATGTAAATCATAGCATTCATGACACGCATGTCGTGATTTTTATGTTATGACTATTAGGGTATGCTCGTCATGCATTCATGTCGTGCCATACCAATTTTGGTATTGATCCCAAATCAAAACGGCCAGGAGAGCTAAAAATCGTGGGTGGCTAGATAGATAGATAGATAGATAGATAGATAGATAGATAGATAGATAGATAGATAGATAGATAGATAGATAGATAGATAGATAGATAGATAGATAGATAGATAGATAGATAGATAGATAGATAGATAGATAGATAGATAGATAGATAGATAGATAGATAGATAGATAGATAGATAGATAGATAGATAGATAGATAGATAGATAGATAGATAGATAGATAGATACGGTCAAAGTCGCCGAAGTTCGCTGAGGAATTCTTCGCATTTAAAAGCAAAATTGTTTTATTCGGGTACCGAAACATCTGGCCGTCTGCAACGAGCGAGATATTTCATCCACCCGCCTCCGTAAGTGTCCATATTGATACTGAAACACGAAGACGCACACGACAGGCTCACAAGGACCTGCGATGGTCACCTTTCGTCTGTGTTCTCGTGTGTGCGCTCGCTAAAGTTTCAGTAAGCAACAAAACCAACTAGCCCGCCATTCCGTATTACTGCCATACTTATAAGCTTGGCTCGAACATACAGATCATTCTTGCTTGCATTTATATCGAGCACTTATATTTGCGGGAATCCATGTCATTTCTGAACGGTCACCATTGCGTTCCCCATTTGTTAAAAGGGGCATGCGTGAAACCCAAGTTTAACGCGATAGCGTTAGAGAGCTCGTGTCGCAGAAATTCTACCGTCGGCGTCGGCACCGTTGGTTGTGAGCGAAAAATGGAGAATGAAGCAAATAAAATAAAGAATAAAATTTTGGGTACCATCGAGGCTTGAACTCGGGCCATTCGGGCGGTAAGCAGGTGTTCTACCACAAAACCACGATGTTACTTCAAGCTGCGTCGAAAAAAAAAAACACTACATAAATGCCATGTAGTGGAAGGAGTCTCCTCAACGCATTTCGTTCAACAGGTGTCACGACGAAGACGATTCCATTCGGCGATTAGTAGGCACATTTGGAAGGCCATCAAACTACGTAAAAAAAGCCGGGATAGTGCAGCCATCGCCGCTAAAAACACACAAGAACTTTCAAACAGCTCTAAAAATGAAGTGGTGGTGGGGGTGGTGTTGCAGCAGGCGGGGTTAGCCTGGCCTGCATGGCCGGCAATTGTTCCGCCTGAGCATCTCCTGAATTTAGAAAATGTCACCACGTGTCAGACAGCCCAGTGTCTCGCAGGAAGACCAACAAAGTTCGTTGCACGTTCCTCCTAGTTGCCGCGGGTCCTTCAGGAAAGATGATGTCATCAACTGTCCGGTGCCTATGACAGCCTTTTCGCAAGGTGCGGATCATCGCTGCTCTTTGCGCATCAAACTGTGGGCAAAGCCAAATGAAATGTTCAATATCCCCGATGTCACCACAGAAGGCACAGAACGGGGAAGCGTATCTCCCAGTCTTGAATGACCAGGCCGGGTGTATGCGGAGCCCGTTCTAATGCGGTACAACAGCGTTGCTTCTTCACGAGAAAGTCCATGAATTACACATGCTTGGTGTGGAAACTTGTAGATCGCCTTGAAATGATTGCGTATCACATCTTTGTTCTTCTGGTAAGTCTTGGGAGTTCTTACTTTTGGAAACGATGTACGTGCTTCACATGCAAGGGCATCAGCCTTTTCATTGCCCTCAATGCCAACGTGGGATGGGATCCACTGGAACTTTATATTAAAACTCTTGCCATTTAGGTGTTTGATTAGTGCCAGAGATTGCCTGGTTAACTTTTCTTGAGGTAGGCCACGATTCAGTCTTTGTAGCGCCGATTTGGAGTCCGTCAGCACTACAACATCTCCTGCAGAAAAGGATCGCAGTTTTCGCAAAGCCGCCGTAATTGCAGCGCTTTCTATCGTTGTGGACGAAACCACGCGATCCAGGCGGCCCGACCATGACACGCCCAGGCTGGGTATGCAGAAAGCCGCTGCGCACCTATCCGTCTTTGTGCACACTGATCCGTCGGTGTACACTTGTAGGTGGCCGCGGTACATGGTGCTCAAGTGGTCCAGCGCAAGAAATTTTGATTCCGCGGCTGGAATGGTGCGCTTCGCTGGTAGATTGGGTACGCAGAAGTTGCACGCAACATCCACAAAAGACCATGGCGGGTCCATAGGGCGCCGTTTAGGCAGTTTCAAGCCTAAATATTGAAATGTGTTTAGTGCCGCGTTGAAATGTGAGCCAGTTCTTGTTCTCAGCCGCCGGAGAAGCGCCGTGCCTGCGAAGGACTCGCCCAGTCTGGACAGCTGCGTCAATAAGGCCTGAGACGCCAAAAGGCGGAGCGGAAGAGACTCGGCTTCATTGGTGACCTTCGTGTTAGAAGCCGCCTGAGGGATTCCCATCGCCAAGCGAAGACCCTTTCTGTGCACTGCCTCTAGGCGTTCGAACTGGCTTGGTGATGGTGATATCAGGGGCAACTGATAAAGAATGCGGCTTGTTGTAAGCACATCATTCAATATAAGCATGGACATAGGATTGTTGCCCCAACGAACCCCTGCCATGCGACGAAAAGCGTTGATCCTTTGCACTGATGCAGTGACTATACCATCAACCGCACATCGCCATAATAGCTTGTTGTCGATGGTAATGCCCAGGAAACGTACACTTGTTGCACAACGAATTGAGTGGCCTCGAATATTCAGCGACAGACATGTTGACTTCCGTCGCGCTCCCGGGAAGAGCATGAAGGCCGACTTTTCCGCTGATAAAGATAGGCCAAGTGTCAACAAGTGACGCTCAATGATTGAAATAACGCTCTGTGCTATCCGGGCCAAACGTTTGTGCTGGTACCCTGAGATCTAAATGCTGATGTCATCGGCGTAGATGGATATTTTAACTGCTTTCAGGGCTGAGTGCTGAGTGTCGGGAAGCCTGCCCATGGCAGCGTAAAAAGCAAGGGAGATAGAACACTTCCTTGTGGGACGCCGAGGGAAACGCGTTTCTCTTCGCTCGTTACATTTCCAAGCTTAACACGGACACAGCGGTCTCTGAGAAATTCATGTACGAACCGAAGAGCATTTCCCGACACACCCATGGCTTGGAGCCCGTTCACGATGCCTGCCTGAAGCACACAATCATATGCCTTGGCAACGTCCATGAAGACGGCGAGTGTCGAGAGTCCGCTGACGCGGTGGTGTTCGATGTGGCTTAATAGGTCCAAAGCACTGTCCTGGGCACTCAGTCGTGGGCGAAATCCGGTCATACACGGTGGCCATCGTCTTCCTTGTTCAAGGTACCAAGATAATCTTGTACATATTAATCTTTCCATCAACTTAGATACGCATGATGTAAGAGATACCGGTCGATATGACGCGAGGCTAGCAGGATCCTTTCCTGACTTTAGGACTGGCACCACCCATGCTGTCTTCCAAACAAATGGGATCTCTCCCGTGCTCCAGACATGACTAAATATGTGTTAAAGGGCCCTTTTTCGCTCATATGGTAGATTTGTCAGCATTTGATTGCTGATCAAATCGGGACCCACGGCACAGCGTCTTCTTAATTTGCTAAGTGCCATATCCAGCTCTCGGAAGGTGAATGGCGTATCCATCGAGTGAAAAAACGGGTGACAGAGGAATCGCCGCTCCTGCTGATCTACCAAATATGTACACGTTTGCGAAATCCTCTGCAAGGGTTTGCAAAGCTATCCCTTGTTTCAAAGCGAGTGCTTCGAATGGCCTGTGTGTTCGGATCTTCCCAGAAAGACTATTTATTACTGCTCATATCTTTGTCAAAGGCGTAAACGTTGATAAACTCTCACAGAAAGCGGCCCATTGATTTCGTCTTAATTTTTTTGTATGGCGACGAATCGCAGCGTTTATCCTGTTATATTCGGTTTTCGCAGACGAATTTCCTTTCGTTCTCATTATTTTCCGCTCCGATCGTCTACGTGCTGCGCAGAGGTTCTTCAATTTCAAGTCAGGAGCAGGAAAATGGTCGGGCAGTTTCAGCAATGAAGTTGCTGATCACTTGCTTTGCAACATATCTGCGAACAGCTCACCAGTGGATTTGTCCAACACTTCTCTGTAGGTGTCCCAGCGTGTTACATTGCAGAATTGTCGACCAGCAGTTCGAAATCCCAAGATATTGGTGAAGATGGGAAAATGGTCGCTGCCCATCTTGTCTGGAGCCGTGGTCGATGATACCAGAAGGTCCATGGAGTAAAGTACAAGGTCTATTGCACTCCATGAATCTGGTGGCCTGAAAAATGTAGGTTTACCATCGTTCGCCACACATAAGTCGGCAGCATCTGCAGCTGCTAGAAGTTCCTTGCCTCGAAAATCCACACTCTTATCTCCCCAGGGTGTATGGTGCGCGTTAAAATCACCACAGCTTATTTGAGGAGCGGGACATCGAGTGCAGAGGTCCTTTAGGAAAGTCTCCATAGAGACCTTTTTTCGTGGGCTTATGTACACCGATACCACACTCAGTTTTCGGTTTCCCAGGCACAATTGCACAGCAGCGACTTCCAGTGAGTTGGAACAGAGGTCTTGCACTGGTAAGGTGACGTGAGGTATTTCCCGCCTTATGTATATCATTGCGCTTCCATTTGCAAACGACGTTATGCTCGGGTTGCCGTGTCGGATGTACCCTGGGAGCGTCCTTGCATTCGGTGGACCGGCTTCGGAGAGGGCTAGAATCGGTATTGGAATGTCGCGCAGGAAAAGGTTGAGTTCGCACAGGCGTTTTAGAAGACCGGCGCAGTTCCATTGAATTATTAAGGGCACTTTTGAAGGACGAAATAGACCAGGTGGGCGACACAGTGCCATTATTCTACTTTGTGTTTGTGGAAGCAGAGCAAAGTAACACTGACTCTAGAGCCAGGACTGCTTCCAACATATCCTTCGTTGAACTCGCAGGCATCTTAGCGACGTGCGAACGTAGTGCTGTGAACAGAGCGCGAATAACGTGCTCGAAGTTTTCTTGCTGTTGGCTTCCAGATGGTACTTGAGATGGGCTCAGTGCATCAGCGTAGGTGCGCTTGGCGGACTCTTTCGTGATACATTTCTCACCAGCGTTGAGCACTTGCGTTGACTCAGTACCAGCTCTTGTCGGATTTAGGCGCGGAAAATTTCCAGCGTATTCGTTATCCGAACCGCCATGTTGTGGCGCGCCGGACGTCTTCTTTGTGAGCGATGGTTCGTTCACAGTCTTCGGGCCGAGGACAAACGTCTTATTTCTTCGCTGCGCAGCTGTTCGTGCTGGACATCGGCCGTAGCTAGCTGGGTGGTCGCCGCCACAGTTTGCACACACAAGTTTTTCTTTACTTGTACACGTCTTAAAGTCATGAGGCCCCCACAGCGCTTACACCTTTGTTCCCCACTACAGTGCTTAGCAACATGTCCAAAACGCTGACATTTAAAACAGCGTGGTAGCGTCTCCACGTAGTCTACCACCTCGTGTCTGGTGAAGCCAAGGTTGATCTTCTCTGGACGTTCCGAATTGGGAGCTAATGTGAGAACTACAGAGTCAGTGCGCCTTGATTCCCATTCGGTGGATGAGGTTTGGACTCGTCGTATGATTCTTCTTGCGTGGTATACTCCCTGAGGTCTCAGGTAGGTTAACAGCTCTTCGTCCGAGTACCATCTTGGGACCCCTTTTATAATGCAGGTATTTTTCATGTAGCTGTGTGGTACACGGGCAGATATGGCAAGGCCGCAGATAGTGTTGGTCTCTAGAAGCATATTAGCTTGGTGTTCTGTCTCTATATCCAAGAGCAGGGCTCCCTGTGCTGTGAAACGGCTCTTAACTGGGGCTCCACCGAGAATTGTTTCAATTTCCGAGTATAGGTGAATAGGATTCACTTGCCTCAAGTTAGCTCCTTCGGATGTTGGAGCAATTAACACAGGAATGCCCACCGTCCTGTCTTTGCGATGTCGCACAAGGCGGAAACCACCCTCGTCCATGTCTTGATCTGTGAGGTTCGCCCCGTTGTGGTCCCCGACGACAGTTGATTCGTCCTCTGATTCAACGCTGTGTTGTCGCTTGCAGTCAGGTACGCTTGCGCAAACCAGCTGGTGCTTCTGACCTGGTGTCACACCTTGGGAGGTCATGGCGGCGCTCTCCCTGATGCTTGTCTCGTTTCTTATAGCACCTTTCGACGCGGCGGGCTGCGCAGCACCCGTCGGTCGCTGATACGGCAGGTACCTTTTCGAGTCGTCCGACGTCTTGAGCAGTGCTGAGCCGTAATATAAACAAAAATAAACGATAAAAGCAGACAGAGCTTGCTTGCTTGCTTGCTTGTTCCTTTCTTTTTTTTTGGCTCTCACCCACTGAGGGGGATTGGCCAAGAAGCCGGTGGTTAATGCAAGTAAACACCTATACATTTTCTAGATTAGGGGAATATGATTACTGTGTTTTGACTGTGAAATTGATTTGGCGCAATGTAAAAAACTTCGGCAGCGGGCACCCAGTAGGGGCGCGCGGTTCCTCTCTGGCCCGGTGGTTTGGCTGCTGGTGGGCTCCTGTTGTTTGGCGGAGGTATTTGAGGTCAGACGCCCTCCGTCTTCGGCTGTGAACCTCTGGTGACTTTGGCATCGAGCTTGAGTGGACGAGTCGCCCAACTTGTTGGGCTCTCCGCTGACGGTCACCACAGAAGCAGCTTCCCTGCAAAAATTAGCCGCGGCACGTAAACTTGTGGCATACCTCTCAGAGCATGCGTGTAGCTTGGTCGCACACGCTTCAGTGGTGTGGAACACGTGGGCCAGTGGGCATGTAGTGTAGGTGAGAAAGCTGCGTCAGGTGTGCATTGCACACGCTCTCCTCGCGCGTGAGTGCTAGCTGCACTGTGCGACCTGGGGATGGCCAATACTGCGACTTGAGCTGGGCCTGTGGCCAGCCATGGGGCACGTTTGGCCGAGGCCGCTCACCGTGGTCTTGCGGGGGTCACTGGTTTGGGCGCCGTTCTCATGACACGATGCAGTGTTGCCCAGCTGATTCGTGGAGTGCTGAAGACGTCCGCCCCCTGGCCAGTGGATAGAGCGGTTCGGCTGATGACCACCATTGGCACCTTAAACCACTGCGTGCACCTCTCGGACGTTCCGGGCCCTGAGACATTTGACTGCATCTCAGAGCTGCTTAGCTCACTCTTTTTAACATGGGCCTAGCCAGACTGGGGATACTACTGCTCGCGTGCGCGGCGCTCCGTCGAGTCGCTTGGTTCTCGGGAATTTCGGCACGGGTTTAAACCCTTGCTGGTTTGTGCGGTTGCTCCGGTTTCAGGCTCCTGTTTTTCTTCGGCGGTAGCGTTAGGTGGTGTGTGGTGTTTTCATCGTGTCATTAGCAGACAGAGCTACTTAGCCAAGCAGCAACAGCTTCGTCGTCTTCTTCCTCTCTCTAAAAATGAACAACTATGACCATCTAGCGGAAAACATATCATGCCTTTTCAGAGGCGTTCATCAAGCAAACAGTAAACGCTAGATGATGGGCAGCCATCTGTGAGGCATTGGTGAGACTCTTAATGGCATCCAAGATCGCGAGCATGGGGCGTGTATCTTAGAGGTCATGTGACTCTTAATTTGTACGATTCGCGCGCGCGTGCGTGCGTGCGTGCGTGCGTGCGCGTGTGTGTGTGTGTGTGTGTGTGTGTGTGTGTGTGTGTGTGTGTGTGTGTGTGTAACAAAACATATTAATTATTATGCCCTTAGCGGTTGAAGGGTGCACTAGGGGCCAGATTTTGCTATCGCGTCCATCTCTTAAAGGCGAAGCTTAAGGGTCCCTTATTTTTCCCATTATGGCATGTGTTATATTATTTGGTCATTTGGGCATTCACTAACAAGCTGGTGAGATTTTAGTGCATTTGGTCATCTCTTAACTCGAAATTGAGTATTTTCTTAAGCACCCTATACCTATAAAATTACGGCGCGTGACGTAACGTATATATCAGTTAAAAAAACCTTCGAATAAAGGGTAATAAAGTAAGGCAGTATTCTTCTTTTTATACGTATATATAGACACGTTAGGATTATAATGCTGGTCAGTTTGTCAACCAATTAGTTTCATTTATATAGTCTCTGACAGCCACGCAGACCTTCGCACTGGAAAACGCAGAAATGGAGGCTCTAAAAGACGAAACGGTAGGCACAGATAAACCCATTCCAATACCACGTAAAGTTATTTCTAAAGGGGTATTTGTGCTGTAGTAAACCGCTTGCAGGTAAAAAAGAAATGATCTATTGTTTGTAGTTCACCACACAATGCGCACAGTGAATGCGCAATGGGCCTGAGCAGACGTGTATTTTCCGAAATTTAGATTCGATACCAGGCAGCGCATCTTCGTGATAGCTTCTTCTAGTATATGTGGGTTTGATAGAAAGCTCTCGGCCAGAGATATAATGAAAGCCGTTAATCGGTGGAGTTTGTCAGTGCTGTTTCTCCAGAGACTTCCATAATCATACACCTGCGAAATCGAACAGCAGTCACATAAGCGGATGATGGAAAGTAGTGCGGATGATGGAAGCGGATGATTGAAAGCGGATGATGGAAAGTATCTCATCTTTAAGTAGATGATGGAAAGTATCTCTTTTTTTCCTTTTCTCTCTCTCTCTCTCTCTCTTTATTTCGTGCTTGCTTCCTATCTTTTTTTCTATTTTTATGGGCGGTAATTCCTGCGTTCCGCCAAGCGCACTAGTTTTTTTCTGATGATGAGGATGATCATCATGAAGTTGTTGGAAGAACAGTAGGAAGAATACTTCTCCTTGGCGCGCTCACGGGGAGCGTTACGCCAAGCTACCACAACAACAAATGACAGTCCAGCCAACTGGTGGTTGGCTGGACTGTCATTTCGAAATATGCCAATTCGATGAGGCTCAAGATGCGGTGGCCGCAGGACCGGTGTGATAGCTCTGTTCGCGCTGTTCACGCAAACGGCGTAGTCAACGAGCTGCTCGGGTGTTCTTTTTTTATTATCTTGTTTACTACTTTTTCACCCATGAATGCGCTGCAAAAAAAAAAAATGGAAGCTGTGGATTCGCATTTTCTGAACAACTTTATTTTTAACCCTCGCACAACGTTGCAACGTGGGCATTTGAAGGGACACTAAAGGCAACTATTAAGTCGACGTTAATTGTTGAAATGGCGGTCCAGAAACATCGTAGTGTTACTGTTGTGTCAAGAAAGTGCCTATTTTAAAATAAAATCACGTTTTAGTGGTCCCCATCGGGTTAGCGCAATTCAAATTACCCGGCTCAGAAGCGGAACGACCGGACCAACTCACGTCACTGTTGCCGTGCACAACGTTGCCCGGCTTTACTGCACTAGAAGCAGCAGACCGAGAGCAGCGGGAGCCACAGCAGCAACAACGGCCATTGATCAATTTCCCGCCATTGGCCTCAAGATTGCTGACGTTTTTTTTTTCAACTGTACCCCGCTAGATGACAACACCTGTGCCGTGTAACCACGCGAAAATTGAATTTTTAAATCACTCGTGCCATTACCCGTAGTAACGTCTGATGGTTCTTTTTCCATGAATCAAACAGAAACGCACAAGCAGCATTTTATTGCGTGTATTGATGCACGGGACGTTCTTTATTCAGTTTAGTTAGATGGATTACTTGTAATTAGTTGTAGGCGGTCCGTCTGAAGTCATCGGGATCATTTTGAAAATGTCCTAGAGCGGCGCTTGTGTTCTTGTGCATTTACCTTTATTTCTCGATAAGTAGGGCACCGTTGTTGATATTATTATCGTTTAGATGTCATACATTGAGCTTTCACTCTGACGTTAACCGTATTTTTACTTTAGTTTCCCTTTAAGACTTTCAAAGAAAAGAAAGGCATGCATTGCAGGCCTATATTGGGAAGGTACAGCGACTCTGCCTTTCGGTGCAGCTGCGGGGAGGAGACTCCACCGCGGGCGACTGTCGTTACATTTCTGCGGGCCTCCCTACGGCTTGCACGTTTCTCCTGTTGTCTTAATGCTTTGCTCTGTGGCAACACTATAATGTGCCCGGTGAGCTCTCGAGTGAGTGCAGCTGTGAGCACTTCCCGTGCATCGGGGCGTCCCTTTATCTGCAGCTGACGGCGGTGGCGCTGTCGTCGTAGCGGTGCGCTATCTGGCGGTTGGTCTGGGGCCTCCTCCGGAAATATCGTTTCGTGGAGGACGGCGTAAATGGGGCGCTTTCCGCTCTCCCACCCGGGACACTGACTGCTGCCTTTATGGCCGCGCCACCACCCGAGAGAACACACTCACAAAAGTGGCGCTTGGCGACCGAAGGGTACTTTGACCTTAACACCTTTGATCAATCGTCCTGCGTTTCCAGTTTTTGTCGCTTATGCGGTGCTCCTACAAAACTTTCGCTTTTACGAGCACTTTTTTTCTCTTTTTTTTCATATTTTCCACATATCTTCACCATCTCTATCTTACTGTAGTTTTATGAATACCTCTTTATTTCTACATTTTTTTATTCGTATTATGCAGTGAGAAAATATGTGCAGGCAGCGTGTAAACGAAATCTCGGCTTGCGCTTCACCAAACGATGTCGCGCTGCGTGGCGTGGCGTCTTCTGCGATTCTTTCTTTTCACCATGGGGTTCGTTTATGTATTTTGCAGTAGCATCTTTATGTGTTTTATGTGCAAAGCATCTCGGGAATGGTGCGCATGGGTCTATGTGGATCATATTTATTTATTTTTTTGGAAATATATACTTGAAACATACTATACAAATTGGAACACAAATAATACTTAGCAATGTGTGTATAGGGCGAGTATGGAGTGATTAAATGATAGGGCCACTTGCAGTTGGATTCTAACCTGAGTGCTTGAATAATGTAATGATGTTATTCAAGTTGCTGTTTCGTCAATGATCATGGTAGCGTTGCACCTACGTTGCCGTCAGAATGTTCTTCGCCTGTCCTTGCATTTAGGGGCTTGTTAAAGAACACCAAGTGGTTGAAAACCCTCCACTACGGTGTCTCTCATAATTATACGGTGGTTTTGGGACGTTAAGCCCCTACAATTATTATCATACGTTACCGTTAAGATAGGCCGGTTCTGCGCAGTAGGTGATATGGTACAAAAACATCTGAGCGATCTAATCGTGTGTACAGAATGGCGTTATCGCTCTGCTGCAAATGCGCGTCTTCGTGTAGGGCGAAGTGTTGTAGGCAGCTTAAATTGCTGGTTGCCGGCCAGATCAGCGCACGACGTCACTAAGGCCGCCATTTTTGTCGCTGCACTATGTAAACGCTGCACAGCTGTCCAAACTGTTAAGTGGGCCAAGGAGCCGGCGTTTCTGGATGTTGGTGCTGTCGGTGCCAAACCAAGCCTTCCTTGACGGAATGAGGCGTCCGTTCGCATGGTGTGGGAGACCGCTCCTTGCAGGATTCGCGCCTCTAAACTTGTGCTCGAAGCGTTTTGATGATACTTGCTGTATATTTCATGAGCCGAAACCACAGTGTTATTATGAAAGGGTACTCCGGATGAATGCCTTTAACATGCAACGCTAAGCACACTTTTCATTGCGCCTGCATTGGTCCCCGTGGCCCGGAATCGAACACACAGCCTCGACCGCAGCATTGGGACGTTTTGGGCGCTTGGATTCATTAGTGCAAGTCGATGTCCGAGTGGTAGTCGCCAGATCTGGCCATATTAACAAGATTGTTGAAATGGTGGTCCAGAAACCTCGTAGTGTTACTGTTGTGTCTAGCCCAAGCTTCTACTCTTGCCAGATCTGGCGCTACGATCTGGTGTAAGCTGATCGACACCCAGCAGCCCACTTGAACTTGATTTGCAGTCTATAGATGAGAAGAGTTGAGGCTCCACTTGCATGTGTCCATGGCTCTTTTAGCTTCTTACTGGGTAAGTGGGAACTGTTTGCTAGACATGGCTCTCAGGGCGGACTCGACAGGGACAGGCACGCAGGCACGCGTGATCACCAGCTGCAGTGCTTGAATACCCAGCTGCGCCAAAAAAACCGTGTTTAGTTTTACCTAGCAAGATTAAAGCAAAATTGGGAAAAACCGAGACCAGAAAACGCAGGCAGGAACAGTATGGATGCTGGATTCTTTCGGTGCTATTTTTTTTTGCCTATATCCATGTATATCAACTTGCCCTGTATGCAAGCCACCCAAATGTTTAGTAAATTATGTTTTTGCGTCGCCGGTTTTCTCTCCTTGCACAAGCGTCTAAATTTTCATTTTTATCCGCCTTTTTCTAGTTAGCTTACATTTTCTCAACATGCAAGTATCCACATTTAGCGATGACATCCCGCTTTCTGAACAGAAAGATGCACACATTTTGTTCTGAACAATACCGGAACAAAATACAAAGGCTGTCGTTGGCTCTTTGTGTTTTTTTTCGAGTGATCCTTCAAACAAACCGGACTTATGGTTGCCGGCGTGCAATCGGCCTATAGGAGAAGATGAAGTTCGCAAAACTTTGAGAGCGCTGGTGCTCCCTGACGGAGCAAGGAGCTCCCTTCTGTTCGTGCCGTTACGCTATTATTTCAACTCAATGCTGATTCCTCTATATACATGAATTACAGACACTATCCCCCGTATCCCCCATATTCACAAACGCTCCCCGACTCGACGTTCTTCCTTCACATGACAGAGCTGAGCACTGCGCCACCGCTCAGCTGAAAATGACGCTGCGCTGCTCAAGAATCACAGCAAATTATGGCTCATATAAAGTGACTTGCCGTGCCCTGAGACGGCGCTCCAATCTGTTTTCAAGTGAAGGTGAAGCGTTGAGTGAAGGGACGTTCTAGAATACGGGTGTATGTGTCTCGCGGTTGCTGTGGGCTTTCCCTGTCGAGGAGCTTTAGTCGTTAATTTCGTCCTATTGCTGGGGATGACGTGCTGTAATGTTGAATTAGGTGCCCAGCTATGACTAGGATCCAACTATTTGTGTTTCTCTCTCTCTCTCACTGTTTGTGTACCTTGTGTAACAAAACATCACCTATTGTACTAAATACCGTGCTGTAATCGAACAACGTCAATAAGCAATTGTATCAGGCCAGTTGGTATGAATTCATCTTGGTAGGAAACGCAGAAACTGTCACACGGAACACAAAACACAAGCGCTTGTGTTCTGTGTGCCGTGTAATAGTTGCTGCTTTTCCTACCAAGACGAAAAACGTCATTACAGCATATATGATTAAGCTAAACTTGATGGTGCATGGCTCGATTTGTACTGCGTGGACCTTGAGGGTCATCCCTGGCCTGTCTCTTATTGAACGAGCAGTGGGAGGGAGTGGCCAGCGGTAGCAAGGACGATCGGTTATGACTGATCTGTGGGGTATAACGTTTCGAAACCACCGTATGATTATTAGAGACGCCGTAGTCGAAGGCTCCAGATAGTTCAACCACACGGGGTTATTTAACGTGCACGGAAATCTGAGCACACAGGTCTACAGCATTTTCGCCTCCATCGAAAACGCAGCCGCTGCAGTCGGGATTCGATCCCGCAACCTGCGGGTCAGCAGCCGAGTGTGCTTTAGCCACTACACCACCGCGGCGGGGCTCTGATCAGTTTTGATTGACAGGACACGCAGGGCAGCAACTGCCTGTGGCGACTGAGGGCAGCCAGCAGTGCATAATGGGGCTTGCATGCCTTTTTCTGTTAATGTTTTCAGTCCTTCCTTCCCTGTATTTTGGCACTCGCGGCTTTACAGACGCACAAATCTCCGCCGGATCAGCCGAGGTCAGTAGCCCTAATTCTCAACTTTGGGGACGTTCTCCACCTAGATCATTTGGCAATGAGGCAGTAGCGTGCGACGGCAAACAGAGAGCGCTCATTATGAAAGCCGACCACGTTCACCAGCCACGAAAAGCGTCGACCTGCCCGACGAGCGAGCGAAACGGCGCTCTGAGTGACGGCGACATTTCGGTCGAAACCGGTTGCGCAGCGCGAGCCAGAAGTGATATTCGGAGAATCGTGTGGCCAGTTAATCTGATGCTGAACGCAAAGCTGAAGGACGTGTTCGCGGGCGAGTATACTGCGATTCGGCATCGCCACAGTTGCGTAAGAGACAGCATGACGCATTTGGGATAGCATTTTCTCTATCCACGTTGTGCGATTACTGAGCGTTGAATGCATTGCGTGCCCTCTCATCTCTATTTCGATGTTTCCCATGTACTTTCTGGAAGTGGCTTATTCAGAACTCCATGGCATTTGTTCTCGAACTTGAGTTCTTGGTCGTGCAGTGGATTTCTGCATGTTCAACCACGCACGCCGGTATGCGCTGCTGCAGCACGCCCGCAATACGAGCCACGTGTGGATCGCGTCATGCGACGTTTTCGCCGAAAAGCTGGTTGCGAAATGGCTCACGTTTTGCCACCTGCTAAACGATGCGATAATGCAAGTTATCCTCGCGATGAGGCTCATAACCCGTCTTTCGCTTTATTACACATCTTAAGAGCCGCTGTGATTGAAGTTGCCCACCTGAATTGAGTTCGGCCATCTCTAGGTACAACGCGCGTAGTGCAACGGAGACCCCGCCGCGGTGGTCTAGTGGCTCAGGTCCTTAACTCGGCTGCTGACCCGCAGGTGGCGGGATCGAATCCCCGTGACGCCGGCTGCATTTCCGATGGTGGCTGAAATGTTGTAGGCCCGTGGGCTCACATTTGGGAGCACGTTAGAAAACCGCTTGTGGTCGAAATTTCCGAAGCCCTCCACTACGGCGTGTCTGATAATCATATATGTTGTTTTGGGACGTTATACCCCGCTTATGAATCAGTGCAACGCAGGATTATGCCTTCTTTCTTTCAATGCGAATGAGAGAAGCTACGGGACAAACGCCAACCGTCAACTAAACAGTTTTTATCCGATCAACAAATGTAAACTAGAAACTACAAAAACCAGGCAGGCGCACAAGTATTAAAAAATATCTTTTCCGGACGTTATGTCAGCCCGTTGTCGGACATCTGGGTGCCAAGCGCGCTTTGACAGCATGGAAGTCATTGCTTAAAGGAAGGACGCAGACGCTCGGGTAACCATAGAAGCTCTCGTCATAAGAATAGAAGGCACACACAGATCTTGTGAAATATTTTACCGCATATTTTTAAACAGTATTGCTGCAATTCGTTCTTTACACCAAAAGTTAACTGCAGAGTACTTGCCCAGTAAAAGAGAAAATAATTTGTGGAAGTGATTTAGATGGTTGTAGTGTTAAACATCCAGGAGAGTGGATGGCTGTGGTGTTAAACATGCAGAACTGTTCGTGCCGTGTACGGAGATGTTAATGTTAATGTTAACAGCATTCCCGTGTTCATGTGTGGGCTAAGTTATATTCGCCAAACAGGACGCTGCGTAAATATTCGTATCAGAGAGTACTTAAAGAGACTGAATTAATTGGTTATAAACGGCTTTGTGAGAACTGTATTCCCGTTAATTTCAACATAATAGATTTAGTAATAGAGGGGAAATTGCAATGTTCAGAGTTTAATTTTATATTCCGCGCCGAAATCTCACCGCGTGGCTTCACAAATTACAAAGTGTATTTGTCGTACTTTGGCGCCTTTCGCTCAGCAAAACTTCCTTAAATTTGGTATGCCAAGTTTTCGGCCCGCTCAGAGAACACTTCACTTTGTTTTTATCTATTAGGAACTAGGAAATACGTGACGTCACGGCGAATTGTGCGGGAATTTAAAGGTCCTTCCACATTTTCTTTTTGTGCGTTTTCTCTCAAACGAAGCGTCTTCTGACCGCAGGTGTGGTGTTTTTGGTGCCGTGAACGAGCAATTTTTCTAATATGAAAAAAATAGTTCTGCTCTTTAGTTTTGCTTTTTAGCCATTCTTCCACGCACTTTCCACCCTGCCATGCTGATAAAAAAAACAACAAAAAACAAGAGGCTTGCCAAATAAAGAGGCCTGCGTGAGTGCACCATGGACCGCCATATATGACTCAAGTGTTTTGTAATAATTTTGCATCTGTGTAGTTTCTGTGGTTTATCGCTTGTACTTGCTATACCCGTGACACACGGGTGCCTTAAAGTCCGTTAGACAAGATGACATTTTCCGGACAGGCGTTCGGGTGCAATGACACACGACAAGAATGTAGTTTCATTCCGGCGGAGATCCTTTTCGGTAAAGCAGATGCCGCATCTACTTTTCGGTCCGGAAAGGCGTACTCTCGACACCCGCATGACGTCACTAGTACCGCGTTGGCAGCGCCATAAAGTTTCCTAATATAATCTAGAGAGAACTCTGGCGCTAGTGTCTACGGGAGCTGCAACGAACGGCGCTTCAGCGAGCATGGGAATGATGGGTAGTACACACATTTGTCTAATATTCGTACTTCTGGCCTGCTTCTCGCTCCGTGTGTGTTCGTGTGGCTTGGAACTTTTTTCTCACGAAACGAAAAAAACTAGCAAATGTTCAGCGGTTGTGCTTCACCACCTTATTTTTTTAAAGCTTACCTTTTCAAGTTCGGTCACCAAGTTCAGAAGTTTTCGTTCTTTTTATTAAAACGAAACCGAAACACAGCAATAAACGAAGCCGCAAGTACGATTCGCCGTCCGCAAGCACGAAGACTAGGCAAATGTGTGTACTACCCATCATTCCCATGGTCGCTGAACGATCGCAGCGCCAGAGTCCCCTCTAGTTAATTTTAGGAAACTCTATGGGCAGCGCAAGTTGCTGTGTATGGTGCCGTGTGTCATCGGCGCAACTCGTTTCTGTAAATGGTCACTTTTGGCGACAAAAGCGGTTTACTTCAAAGGACTTTACTTTTTTTTCCCTTGTGTCACAGTATTATACTGATAAAACTTCCCTCGTTGATGATCGGTGCTTGACCTGTAGCTTTTCTTCTCTTGTGCCGTTCGTATTTCCACTGTAAAGGTGATCCAGAGCCAATTAGCCTGCATGTGGACGCTTCTACGGGATTATGCTGTTTACTCATAGCCACCGCCGGGTTCGACCTGGGACGATTGTGTAACAGTTGCCTCTCAATTTCCTATCGTCATCTCACGCTCGCATTGTAAAACACGTTTCCACTACACCAGCTCGCGAAAATTACCGTTGTGATTCTGGTGTTGTGGGTTTCCATTGCGCGTAGCACTAGCTGCAGTCCAGATATTCTGCTTTTTTTTCCCTACCCAGCATGATTCACATAAAAAACAGCGCCAAAAACGAGAGACAAGAAAAAGAAGGAGACAGACAGCGGCACTGTGCGTACTGTGCCGCTGTTCAGTGCCGCTGTCTGTCTCCTTCTTTTTCTTGTCTCTCGTTTTTGGCGCTGTTTTTTATGTGAATCATGTCGTACCAACTCGCCCAAGCAACCACGTTAGCTACCCAGCATGTTGCAGTACATGCTTCAGTGGAGTGGCCTGTTGAATTTTACACGGTAACATTTTCACCTCTTGCAATTCTTCCAATATATTGTTGATGACGAGCGTAGCATTTTCTCCGAGCGATGTGCTTGCAGTGAGCGTGGTTATCAGTCGAAAAGCAGTCTGTCACCGACTGTTTCTTGTTGGAGTCAATTTGATTGATGCGTAGCCCACACGATTGCAGTCCTAACGGGCTAACTATCAAGCGTGCTTTATTCAACAGCATACGCTGTCGTTCGTGCATTTTTAACCTGATAGCGTTCAAGAGCTCGTATCGCAGAAATTACTGTTACTTGCAGCTGCTTCAGAAGAAAAAAAAACTACATGAATGCTATGTAAGGGAAGGGGTCTCTTCAACGCATATTGTTTGACAGGTGCCACGACGAAAACGAGCCCATTCGGTGATTTGTAGGCGCATTTGGGAGGCCATCAAACAACGTTGAAAAAGACCGGGATAGTGCAGCCATCACCGCTAAAAACACACAGGATATCTCAAACAGCTCTAAAAACGGACAACTATAGCGAAAAACATATCATGCCTTTCCAGAGGCGTTGATCAAGTAAACAGCAAGTGCTAGATAATGTGCTGCCATCTATGATCCGTCGTGAGACTCCTTACGCCCCTTCAAGGAAATTTCATTTCAACAAACTAGAGCACTTGCATAGATTCAGCTTTTCATTCTCACGACACCGTTAAAGAAGTGAAGTACTGCAGTTGCCATTTCACGGACCATAAGGCGATGCTTGTTGCGGTTGGCCGGAAGAGGTCTCCAGAAGAACAAGTCGAACAATTGCCAGATAACTGACGCAAGACGGACGATAGAATTTGACCGTTTCCGAATACAAGTGTCACGCCTACGTGCAGTTCAAAATACAGGACCACGTGACTATATCACTATTTTCATGAAATTGTAGAAAAGTGCTGTTAAATAGATCGAAAACATGTACCATTACCATAGATACGTCGTGCTTGCGCCCGCGCGTTTGTGTGTGTGCGTGTGTATGTATAACAAAAACATAACATAAATATGCACTTAGCGGTTGAAGGGTGCACTAGGAGCCGGATTTCGCTGTGGCGTTCAACTCTTAAAAGTCAAACTTAAGGGGCCCCCTATTTTTCTTGAGCTAATTTTCAAGGCAAACAGCAATACTGCGTGCGTATAGTGCTCTGTCCCCAGCAAGTCAGCGAATGTTCTGTAGTAATAACTGCGAGGCTTTGTCGTGCCGAAACCGCAATACAAATGAGGAGGCACGTCGTAGTATAGAGGGCTCCGGAAATTTTGACCATATGGTGTTCTTCAACGCGCGCTGACATTGCCGCCAGTACACAGAAATTTCGCCGCCATCGAAGTGCGACCACCGAGATCGAACGCGCGGCTTTCGAGTCTGCAGCCGAGTACACTGGCCAGTGTGTACCACCTATGTGTACAATATAGCCTCTGCGTCGAAATCGCGGTCAATTCGTTCATTGGCTTGTCCGCTGATATAGGGCCGGGCGAGTGTCAAGCGCCGGTTCCCAGTGGGCGCCGGATTGTCTCCCTAGAGAGGCAAACAGCCGCTGGTGGTCTTGATGATGGAGAGTGAAGGGGCGACCCGGAATAATAATAAGGCTGTCACGCGGGCGCGCGTATATATCCAATTTCGTCGCGCATCCTCCAGCGCTTTCACAATGAGCCCGTCAGAGCTGAAGCTCGCTGGGAGCAAACAGAGAGACCTCGTCCCCCGGCCAATCTTTGCGGCTGTCGCGCTTGAGTGTCTGGCCGTCGTGCCTGCTCTATAGGGGCGCCTGGAATCGGCACTAATGAACATCTCGCCCAGCCAGCTCGAATCCCGGATTCCGTGGATTCCTCTGCAGATACAATCAATGAAAAGGACGGCACTGCTTTAGCTGCTGTCTTCACATCATCTGCTAAGTGGTGCCACGCTTCGTGGTAGGTTTTCCTCGCACTCGCGCCTTTTCGTCTGCTCTTTGTTTGCTTTGAAGGAACGCTGAAGGCCACTTAGGACAGGTATTTCGGAAGAACGATGTGACTAACCGGATGATATATATATATATATATATATATATATATATATATATATATATATACATCCTTCAAGGATGAAAAGAAAACGCGGAAGCGAAAAGCTGGAACATGCGACGCAAAACAAATTTATTATAGCGTGTGAGAACGATAGCCGGTATCAAGCTTCCGCTGACGGTATGCTCTCTAACCTTCGAACCTAAACAGACAGAGACTGCGATGAGGCAAGCGTGTGCAATAACAGTCTGAGGCGGCGGATTCTCTGAGGCACATTTGTATTCGTATGAGATGCGGCGGGTGAAGCAGACTCCGCCTCTGACTGTTCTTTACTTCCTGTTGGGCGTCCGTCCTTCGCAGCTTGTTCGGGCAAAGATGAGTATGCGCAATGAAATGTTGGAGCCGATTCGCTGCGAGATTCAGCTACAGGCGGCAGCATCGTCGCAACGTTATTGTCAATAGGCGGTCGGCGGCGCGTATTTGAATGTACTCAGTTTAGAGAACTAAAACGCGTTTACTGCAGTCGACTGCTAACATCCTCTCCATTGTCACATTAATGCACAAAGCTGGCCTACGCTCCTGTTATGCGTGTGATAAGCGCAGTCCGCCAATCAATCCATAGGCTTTCCTGACTGTCGCTTGTTTTCGCTCTGTGATTGACGTTTTTTCATCTTTATTTTGTGCATATACCACGATAGCAATGCTACGGAGTCAGTGAAACAACAAAGTATTCACTTTTTATTTTACTCGTGCGGCTAAAAGAAAAAAAAATAGAGAAAGCAAGCTTGTATTTTTGAGTATTGAGTTAGAGTGTCATACTTTATGCAACCTGCTGAGCTTGACCTGAAGACTTTTTTCTTTCCATTTACCGCTGGCCGGCCTATGCAGACGCTACTTCATATGTGTTACGATATCACAAAAGTTTCGAAATCGGCAACATGTTAAGAAATGGGCTCGCTAAAATTCTGCATTGACACCTTGAAATTTATTACTCCTTTGGATTAGAACGACGCCAAGTGTACTCTGTGACGCGCTCCAAGCGCTAAGCAGCACCCACATTCTTATGATTTTAGCGAATGAATGGTACGGTGATCACAGCTATAGCGTATTTTACACGTGAATGCGTTCATCTGTTAGGGCGCTTATAAGTTTCAGAAGGCAAAATGCGTGTCATTGTCGTGTATACATACTGTGCCTAATGAATGCCCACACTATAATCATTGAATAAAAGCATTTGATACAAGCATTCGATAGTGTCATAATGCTGCGGTATAGGCTGCTCTCTGAGGGCTCGAAATAATTACGGGCTTGAAATAATTTGTTACATTACTCATTGGTGCACAAAGATATGAAATCACCGCAGTTGCATTACTGCTGAGTCCCAAGGTGAAAAATTCTTGGAAGCGCATCGGAGGCTGAAAACAGTTCTGCCATTGAATGATAAATGAGGCATACCCGCCACGGTGGTCTAGTGGTTAAAGTGCTTGACTACTGCCCCGGTTGTCGCGGGTTCGAATTCCGGGCCGCGGTTTCGCTGGATGCGAGAATGCTTGAAGTCTCTGTAGTTACATTAGGTGCGCATCAAAGAACCCCAACTGGTTTCTCGTGATCAAATTGTGGTCTTGCGACGTTAAACCCCATCGATTATGAATTAATACTGCCATAGGTCGGCAAAACATGTGAAGCTCACTTATTAAATATATATTTGCGCTTCGAACTCACTCGGTCTCACGCTCACCAAAATGTTTTTTCTGGTCCGAACTCAAACTCGCCAAAACATTGCTCACTCGGACTCGCTCCGACTCAGACTCATGGCTCGATCTGAGTCTGAGTGACTTCAAGTGAGTCGACTCATGAGTCCGTCAGCCTAGAATTATGTTCTTTGACCCTGATGTCACTGCTTTATAACACCAATATCTCACGTAATCAGCACTCTTCTTGGCACATTTGCTATAGCTAGTGCCTTCGAATAAGAGTTATGAGTGCTTGTAAACCAGTGAGGTCGTTTTTGTTGAAAGAGATTACAAGATAAGATACATTTATCAAGAGCGGCCTTGGAAGAAATGGCGGAGGAAGGGGGGAGGGGGGTCAAGGCCCTCCCATTTGCACGTAGTGCCTTCAATAAATAAATATTGAAATTGTGTATGAAAGATACTGCTTTGGAATACGGGTAAGTAGACGTTAGCATAAACGTTAATTCAGGTAAGGCTGATAGTATTGCTGAACATGAGTAGATATGACCGTAGGTCGGCAAAGAAAACTGGAACTCGCTCAATAAATATATCTTGCTTTTTGGACTCACTCGGACTCAAACTCACGGCTCGATCTGAGTCTGAGTCAGTCTGATTGAGTCTACTCATGCTCGAGTTCGCCGATGTATGGCTATTGCTAACCGAAATGAAGCACACCAGCCGAGGCCCCTTTCGTATGTACCGCTGAATTGAGCCGTGTGGAGTCATGGACTTGACAAGGTCACAGCGCCGCAAGGCTGGTCGTTGTTGCGGAATGGCCGTCCGCCGGGGCTTTGAATGTCGCAGCTGGGCCAACAGCGTCGATCCGAGAACGAGGGCTTGGGTCACGTTCGCCTCCCGCGCCCCCCTTCGGTTGTTGTCGTCGTGCTGTAATCCGGCACACGGACCTCGAGGCACGAATCAGGTCCTTTCCAGCTGCGACATCGCCTTCGAATGGAGATAATGTTTCATAGGGAAGGTGACGAACTTTGTTTTTGCTTGTTTACCTGCACGATGTCAGCTCTTACTGGAGTGGGAAAAGAAATGAATAACAGTCATTCTAGAAACAGAATCTTGTGTTATGAAAAATTAACACTCGGCATTGCCTCAAGAGACATAACCAAATGAAATTAGATGCGCCAGGTAACATGGAAGCAAATAAAGTTACAAATCAGAATATGAACTGTGTGTCGAAAGATGCGCAAAATGTCTTTTCTCGACGATAAGTTCCATTCATTCGCTGACAGATTTTGGGAAGAAGCTATAGTTAGGACATTCTGTGTGAAGAGAGATGAACAAACTTGTAATAGCGATATCCTTGCAGCTAAAATTACTTTTTGTAGTTTATGGCAATATAATAAACTAGTTTTATAAGCTGGTTATTCGGCAGTGCTATGAATCGCCCTAATGAATATTTTCAGTTCAATGACTCATTGCTCTCCGAATCACTTTTCACTAAAATATAGCTTGTGGACGTCTTTTATAGCATATCAGATGAACGAAAAAAAAAACTAGAAAAAAGCGAGTACTACAGTTACGCCAAACCATTTGTGTGGAAACGAGGGAGCCATGCACTTGGGCGATCCAGCAGACATTTCAGATTTCAGTCTATATGTGTATGAATGGTGAACTTTTGTTGAAGTAGTTTCAGGCTAGTTTCATTGGTTTTCGAAAGTAATAGTTGTCCAAATTATCTACATTATAACCATAGAAAATAATTAGTGGTGCAATTTAATTACTTTTTATTATAATTCTGCCAGCTCAGAGGGAAGATCTTGGGAAAAGAAATACCGAGGCAAGCGATTCCCCGCCACCTTCGCGTGTGCAGCACAATATCCGCTGTAGTATATAGCGTGCAATAAGTTAATCACTCAATAGATCCATCTAGTGTTCTGTGAAAACCAAGCAACCATGCGAGCTAAATTTGTTTTGTCTTTGTACTTTCTTTGACAGAGTCAAGTCAGGATGCATGCTGATAAATTTGGACACAGCGTTCATATCGAAAGCGTGCTAAAGAAATCAACCTGCTTAGCAGGTGTCTTAGTTGCTGTGGGTCTCGGCATTTGAGGTCGTGTGTCACAGAGTCAACTCTGTGACCAAGTTCTTGTGGGGGCTGAATGTTAAAAGCCCCTGTGCTTCGATTGAGGTCCAGTAAACCAAATGTCTGGGTGACGAGAATAGCAGCTCCCATCGAATTTTTTTCCCCAGAGCATTTTTTGCTGGGTCAGACAGTCATTCTCTGGGTGAGGCGTCGGTCTTAATATTGTGCGCTACCATGCTCACGTGACAGTGACTGCGCGCACAGCGTATGTGGTAAATGAGGAACAGCGTCTACTCAAGTACCCATTCGCGAGCAGTGCACTAACCCCCAAAAAGCGAGAATTATCCGACGTCATCTCGGTCAGTTCGTTTATTTGTCTTCTTTCGCTGCGTGCAGGCAGCCCCGACTCCTCGCCATCGTCCGGATAATCACTCGCTATTTACAAGGCATTTTCGTGGAGAATTTAGGATATCTAGAGCAGATCTACAGTGGCCAATTTTACAGCATGCAGCATGTGCGAATATCTTCGTCTTTCGAAGAACGAATCGACGTGAGGCGATCTGATGTGGTGTTTTAGTGGTTGTATTGCCGTCGTGTTCTAGTAGTTGTAGTGCTCGAGTGACCAGAAGGTTGCAGCGGCTGCATTTTCAAATGAAGGCGGATATACTTTAGGTGCCTGTGCTTTGATTTATGTGTGTGTTTAAGAAAGCCAGGTCGTCGAAACTTCCGGAGCCTTCCACTACGGCGTCTCTCATTATCATATCGTGGTTTTGGAATATCAAACCCTAAATAACCCAGATAATAATTTCATCATTAAAATTTGTTAGTGTATTAGGAAAAACTGAAACGACCATGATCGTCAATGAGATTGGAGCACAACGAAAATAAACATTGAAGGAGAAGTCGGTCCTTTTTGTTTTGCAGATGCCACCATCACTTCTAATGATGTGTGGCGATTCACTCTCCGCTCACCATTCCCACGTGTTCATTGACGGTGGGAAACGTGCGCTGCACGCGTGGGTATATTACTGTTCAACGGCATGCTTCCCTCGTTGGTGCAAATTCAGTAGCTCGTGTTATACAAATTCTGATGATTCTCGCGGGGAAAGTATTTAACAACGTATTCGCAGCTTCCAGCTTAGATTTCGATACATAAGTTGCATTGTCTTACAGCATCAGTGGCATCGACTTTAGGTCACGATTGTAGCATGCTACGCGTAGGTGCCACCGGGAGCACCGACTCGTGCCTGTTAAGAACAAGGACCCGTGGTCGTGCCTCTGATCGACGATGTTTACTCCATAAGGGCTAGCTCTCCATTCCTACTTCCTTCTTCTCTCTCTCTCCCTCTGTCGTGCTTTCTCCTAAGCCTATGCCCCACTTCTTTATTTTCAACATCATCCAAGGGAGAGAGAGCGAATGGGACGGTTCATGCTGTTGCTACCAACATGTACAACTTTTGTCTTGGCTGCTTTACTACGTTGTCAGTTGCCAAACGCATGGAACGGGCTCTGACCTCTTAGTCTCGTCTGTGATGCAGTCACGTCATTCGGACAGGTGTTTTTGTACAGTCACCACGTCTGCGATGCCAATCTGAGGTAAAGTCTGCTGATCCGATACGTAAACGATGCACGCTTCCATCTCGGTGCGGGGTCACGGGTGTATTGCACACCCAGGCGCTCCCGTAGGCCGTTTACTGCAGCGTTTTGGAGCCTTCATCACGAATCGCCTGGACACCTGCAGTGGCATTTCTTGCTGTGGCTTGAAACTTGCGCCTTGCTCTCTCGCTGCTCTGTAGAAATATTCTTGCCGAGACGCTTGTGCTGGTGGCTCGCGTGGTGGTGGTCCTGCTTCGGCTTCATTTTCAGAACCCTCAGCTTCGCTTTCAGAGGCACTAGCAGCCTGTTCGCCTTCGCTTTTAGGTGACCTTCATCTTATTTGGTCAGAGCATCGTTGAGTTCTTCGAAGCTGAGCGAAACCGATTTTAGAGGTCCTGGCGTTTCATCCAACGGCGAAGACACCACGAGGAACACAGGATTTTTAGCTTCACCACTGAGAAGATCGAAGGAGCCATCGTTGCTGGTGGGCAAGCTGTCAGAAGGCTGTTTTTGACACGCTTCATCGGTTGGTTATTCACAAAAGCCTGTCCAGTATATTCATTCTTGTCCAACATGCCACATCTTCCACCGTCCCTTCGACTTTCTTCGGCCTGTTCAAGATTGGCAATACCTTGATCCTCTGCTATTCTAGCTTCCTTTTCCAACTTCGAAGTACTGCCAGGATGCTTCAGTGTCTGTTCCTTTCCTGTTTATTGATATGTGGGGTTTAACGTCCCAAAACCACCATACGATTATGAGAGACGCCCCTTTCCTGTTTAATTTACATTGTGAGACGATTGCTGGAGAGTATCTTCCATGCATGCCGTCGTTACTTGATCTCTGCTGAAAGAATCCCTAATCATTGTGACGTCATATTTCCACACTTCTGCACGCTGTCCCGAACGACTCGGTGTTATTCCTTTCAACCTCTGCAAAATTGTCTTGACTCGCCAGCATTCTACTTTTCTGGTTGGAATCTGTGCCGTCCAAACATCCAATGTCTCTTTCAATGCCTAAGGAAATGTGACTAGCTCGGTGATTTTACGGAAACGAACTCGGTTGTAGTTTCTATGGTCATGACTGGCGTACTAAAGCGGCAAATAGTCTGTCACTTGGGTGAATCGACTGTCCACGTTCATAGAGGTAATATTGTCCATCAGCAATTGCGCAGGCAAACTTCTTATCGTAGTCCGCAGCATCATCGAGTTCCTGGTACACTACGTCTTCTTCACTTACATCGAGTTCCTGGTTGTTCAAATGGCGGAGCTCAGCTTCTCTAATCATAAAAACTGTCACGTGCATGTTTACCTCACGTGCCTCGGTGTCAGAGTCCCGCATCAGTCCTGTCAGTAGCATATTATTTCGTGAGACGCTGGCCCTGACAGTCCCAGCCACCTTCCGAAGATGCTCGGCTGACGACGCTCGGCTGAGACCCGGAACAACCACTCCTGAGTTTCGCGGCACCAAATTTCAAGAACAATTAAGGACCCGTGGTCGTGGCTCTGTACGACGGTGCTTACTTCATTCTTCTCTTTCTCTCCCTCTGTCACGCTTTCCCGTAAGCCCATGCCCCACTTCTTTATTTTCTACAGTATCCTTGCCCGAATTATCAGATCATACTCCTTTTTCAGGAAATGTTTTTCATAACAACGGGCAAGCGTGTGCAGAGCGCACAACAAAAATGTGGAGTGGCAAAAGCGCAGTTAATGTCGTGTTCCAGTGCTAATCGTTCCAGCAGACGACATACCATGACATCCTATCAGTAACGTCATCACATAGGTGGCACCACGCTATGCCCTCGATGCCAGTACACACTACACATATATCATAGCAAGGGGACGTCAATGACTTGGAAAATTACAGTGTGATCAGCTTAATGTCCGCCTTCTACAAGCTATTTAAGAAAATAATAGCTAAATTCAATCAAAAGACCAAGCGAGATTTCATGCAGGCCATTCACGAATGCGCCGTATTCATACTATCAATCGGGTTATAGAGAAATGCGTGCAATACAACCAACCCCTATACATAGCCTTCATAGATTACGAGGAGGCATTCGAATCAGTCATGGCATCAGCAGTGATGCAGGCACTGCCGAAGCAGGACATCAATGAAGCCTATGTAAACATACTGTAAGACATCTACATCGGATTCACAGCCACCAAAAGTGACAGAATTCCAATAAAGAACAGTGTAAAGCAGGGCGACACGATCTCTTCAATGCTATTCACCGCGTGTTTACAGAAAATTTTCAGGACCCTAGATTGGGAATAGGCAGAAATTTTTATTTTATTTTTATTTATTTACAAAATACTGCAGGCCCATTTAAGGGCCCCAGCAGGAGGGGCAAATATCATAACATTGCACATAGGTGTAAAACAGCAAGAACAAAAAGGTTACATCATATACAAAAAATACAAAAACATAGTTCATGGTTAAATACGCTCAAGTGCCTCTGCAGAGCTGGTTAACGATTGAGGTAGGCAGTTCCAGTCATTTATAGTTCGAGAAATAAGAGTTAATTTTCAAGTATGTTAGTAACCGGCGATTCGCTGATGACATTACATTGATGAGTAATTCAGACGACGAATGGCAGCTCATGATTACTGAACTGGCCACTGAAAGTAGAAGACTGGGTCTGAAAATTAATATGCTTAAAAGCAAAGTAATCTGCAGTAGTCTCGGCAGAGAAAAAGCTTTGCGATAAGTGGCGAGACACTGGAAGTTTTTAAGAAATATGTCTACTTAGGACACGTAGTAACCGCGGAGTCGCCCCAAGAGAGTGAAATAACTAGAAAAATAAAGATGGGGTGGATTACATATGATGAATGGTATAGTATACCACTATCTAGGAAGAGCAAGATATATAACAGCTGCATCTTGCCAATAGTTACCTACTGAAGAGAAACCTGGAGGCTTAAAAATAGGGTTACTTTTAATTGAGAATGACGTGGTGAGCAATGGAAACGAAACTGATACGTGTAACATTAAAAGACAGGAATAGAGCAGTGTGGGTCAGGGAACAAACCGGGGTTGAGGATATAATAGTCGAAGTCAAGAAAAAGAAATGGATATGGGCCCAGCACGTAGCACGTAGGCGGGAGAACCACTGGTCATTAAGGGTAAGTGTCTCAAGTCGTAGAGACGACAAATTCGTCAGGAAAAGAAAGAAAATTTGGTGGACCAATCAGAATAAAAAAACAGTCACAGCTTTGTCGCAAAGGCGAAGCAATGAATGCGATAGCTACAAATTGGAAGGTCACGCGCAGAATGGCAAGCAGATCGAAACGTTGCCCGCATTTCTCACGCAGAAATGACGCACGAAGCGTGCTCACAGGTACAGATGAACGCGAAAAAGCGTCTCAGTTGTTATTTTGCTGTGTCTGAAAAGCGCGTCCTTTTCGCAAACGAAGACTGTGCAACGGTTGCCGTGACCTTTGTGCGCCCGGTAACAACAACAGAATCGTTCCAATGAAAGTCCAAGGCCAGCCAAGGCGTATCATTGTCCCCACTGCGAGATAAGTAAGCGCACGCGTGAGCATCCAGCCTGCCCTCTCTCTGCGGGGCAAAGTACGCGTGGGAAAGCGCGTGCCGCCGCCTCGTAACGATGTGGCGACGCGCGCTCATTGCGCCATCTTGCTGGTAATGCTGGAAACACGATAGTTCCCCCTGAGATGCCCATCACCAGCGGTAAGTGGTAGGTATAAATAGCTTTCCGTTCAAACGTTGAAGGAGGCGCTTTTTCGGGGCTCAGAGGCTAACGCCTGGCACTCACAGCTCAGAGGTCCGACGTTCGAATCTGCGCGCTGGAGTCTTTTTCTGCATTATTTTACTTTTTGCGTTTTCATATATATATAGATACGTATACATATAGAGTGAGTGACGGCGACGCCTGCGGCAAAATCCAGCCGAGAGTGTCCGAATAACTGCTACCACAATAAAAGTTTGGGTATAACGTGACAGAAGATAGCACGAGAGTAGGCCGATTGACGGAACATGGGAAAGGTATTTGTCCTGCAGTAAGCGGGGTCGGGCTGCTGCTCTGATGATGATTTGGCTATGTTTTCTCTCGCCTCTTATTTTTCCCTCCTCACCGTGAGATGAGACCCGTCCCTCAATTACGTTTCCCGCCCCTTGCTATGCCATATATGCTACACATGGCAATGCTTGCTTCCTTCAATTTAGCACGCTTTGATATGCCATACGTGGTCATACTTTACCCTGTCCCCGTCCTCCATGCCCCCGGTTACCTTTCCACCTTGTGCTATAGTATACTACACATGACTCGTACGCTTTACCGTATCCCCTCTCCTTTCCATGCTCAAACCCGCCATGGTGGTGTAGTTGCCAAGGCACTCGACTGCTGACCCGCTGTTAGCGGGATCGAATCCCGGCTGTGGCGGCCGCATTTTAGATGGAGGTGCAAATGCTTTAGGCCCGTGTGCTTAGACAGTGTTTTCTAATTTAGGTGCATCCTAAATACTCCAGGTGGTTGAAATTTCCAAAGCTCTATGGTACGGCTGGTGTCTCTCATTATCATGACTGATTTGGGACGTTGAACAACAACAACAACAACAACAACAACAACAACAACAACAACAACAACAACAACAACAACAACAACAATATTATTATTATTATTATTATTATTATTATTATTATTACTTCAGTGCTCATCACTTCTCACCTCCACTTGTTTACCATGCCTTGCTTTATTATACAGTACATGGCTAAAGAATGCGTTACCCTCTGCACATTTGTTCTGCAGGTAGTTTTCTGTGTAACTGCTGGTGCACTCGTGCGCTGATTGGCTTCGCGCACTGGGAGCAAGGTCGCGTGTGGGCTTTTAATTCTGCCATACTCGCACTTAATTGATATGTGGAGTGTAACGCCCCAAAACCACCGTATGATTATGAGAGACGCCGTAGCGGAGGGCTCCGGAAATTCCGACCACCTGGGGTTTTTTAACGTGCACTCAAATCAGAGCACACCCGGGCCTACAGCATGCATTTGATACTCGCCCTTGACAACTCTGCGAAAAACGTGTAAGAAAATGCTCGTTGGGCCGGTGTCCCGTCGGTATTTCTGTAAGTCTAAGCTACAAACGATTCCTTCGCGAAACGCGCAGCAGGGCCGAAGGAGCGGGACGAATCTAATGCATTCTGTTTGTCGTAACGGCTTGCGAATGGTGTGCCGTCCGTTCACGCGAATGGAAGGTTAGCGCGGCACGGACATTCCAGCGTTGCCCCGCCGCGGTGGTCTAGTGGCTAAGGTACTCGGCCGCTGAGCCGCAGAAAGAAATTTAACGATGACATACCTGTTACTATATTTCATTAAATACAATGTTTGTATTCAAAATAAATAAGAAAATGAACAAAAAATGTGTAAGACAAGTTCATCTAAACATTGTATGACATGTCATTATTCAGAAACAAAAAATGCATTTCTACACACATTAGTAGCATGTTTTTTTAATTTGACAACCTGAAAGTGAGTGCAATATTTCTTAATGCCCTTCTTTGTTGTTTTTTTAAAAAGGCTTGGACTGATAATGAAGTCCTAATCTTCTTCCAATTGGTTAAAAAGAGACATGGTTTGATATTTCATAGTTTGCTTATTATAATTTTTTATGTTATGGGCATGCGCGCTTTTGTGCTCTAAAGCAGTACGTTGATTCATTTTTGCTGTTATTGATACATTATTTTTCACGATGTACTAATTCAAGTACCTTGAAATAGAATATTTGATCAGCCCCTTAGCATATCACGCTTTCTAAATAATGGTTGTGTTCTTAAGTCACTCCACTACGGCGTTTCTCATAATCATATGGTGGTTTTGGGACGTTAAAACCTGAAAATCAATCAACATTTCAGCGTTGAAGAGGCGCGTGAGCTTTGCCGTGATACCACCAACGCCCTGCGCTCAAATGCACAGCGTCGTGGGATGAACACTGGACTTTTTTTTGTCTTTCTGTTGTTTTCACTCTCGTGTAGCGGCAGGAATGTCAGCAGCCGTTTTGGTTCCCCCTTAAACGAGGCTATACCGTCCCGCCGGGCACCGCAGTGACAGATGAGGACGCGCAGGGGGCTGACACGTGTGGGAGCCTCGCGGTACCACACGGCGTCTTGCGTCTCTTTCGGGCCGATCTGTGTCAGCACCCGCTTCAAATTGGGGGACACTGCAGTTGCTTCCGTCCGATGCGGAACAGCTTTCAATGGATGTCTTCTTGCGACAAGGCCCGGTTTCGCAGAAAAAAAGAAACATAAGTAGAGCTTAATAGTAATATTTAGCAAAAAAAAAAGATCAAGAGCGATGAAATCATCACACGAACACAGAGTAAACTATGATTGAGTTTTACTGAAGAAACATTCAGATAGTGTAACTAGTGCAAATAGTCGCATGGTCTGAATACAAACGGGAACAAACAAGATTAGATCTGGTGTCTGGCGCTCAAGGAATATCTTTCAGTGGGATGCTAATCTGGTTTGTTCCTGTTTGCATTGTAACCATGTGACTATTTGGACTATTTATATGTCAATTGTTCTTGGCCCCTGCTTAACCAGCTCGCGCAACAAGCCACTCTTCATAACTAAAGTCTGATGTATTTGCTGTGCGAAGCGGTGCTATATCGCGTGATATTTTTTTGTTGTTGTCATACATGCAGAATAGGTTGTGCACAAGCAAGCAGAAAAGCGACCGCAGTGGAGAAACGCAGAAATAGTTTAAATGTGTGCAAATCAAAAAGCTTCCGCTGTATGCGCAGGAAGCTGCGCTGCCTTCTTTCTTTTTCTCTCATTATATTTTTCTTTCCTCCTCTTTGCTCAAGTTCTTTTGTAGCGTGTGAGGCTTTTTTAGGCTTATTTCCGCTTATTGCTCCCAACTTTAAGGCGCTCGAAGAACAGGAGGTACTCGCCTATGTAGGACTGTATGTGTATATATATAGTAACGAACACCGACGCCTTTTTCGTGGCACTTCGTTAGCGTTTGCAGATGAATTAGGTACCGTTCCCATCTGCTTCTCGTCGCCCCGCCGCGGTGGTCTAGTGGCTAAGGTACTCGGCTGCAGACCCGCAGGGCGCGGGTTCGAACCCCGGCTGTGGCGGCTGCATTTCCGATGAAGGCGGAAATGTTGTAGGCCCGTGTGCTCAGATTTGGGTGCACGTTAAAGAACCCCAGGTGGTCGAAATTTCCGGAGCCCTCCACCACGGCGTCTCTCATAATCATATAGTGGTTTTGGGACGTTAAACCCCACATATCAATCAATCATCTGCTTCTCGTCGGACGCCGCGGAGGCCGCCGATACGTCTCTAAACAATATCGATATTAATTCTAACCTCACACCAGAAAACCAGACAGCACTGCGAAAACTCTTGCTTGAATTGTCATGCTTCGCTACTTCCTCTAAGGTGCGCCAGACTTCAATCACTAGGCACAGAATCATCACTTACGAAGACGCCCGCCCAGTACACCAACAGCCTTACCGTGTGTCAGCGAAGGAACGAGAAGCCATTCGTACGCAAGTTCGAGAAATGCTTGACGACGGCATCATCGAGCCTTCCAACAGTGCGTGGTCCTCTCCGGTCGTCCTAGTCAAGAAGAAAGACGGAACGCTACGTTTTTGCGTCGATTACCGGAAGCTGAACAGCGTGACTAAAAAGGACGTGTACCCGCTGCCACGCATCGACGACTCGTTAGACAGATTACGCCGCGCCCACTATTTTTCCTCTTTGGATTTAAAAAGCGGGTACTGGCAGATCGAGGTTGACGAGCGAGATCGCGAGAAAACGGCCTTTGTTACCCCTGATGGCCTGTATGAATTTCGAGTCCTTCCTTTTGGTTTGTGCTCAGCGCCCGCAACCTTCCAGCGAATGATGGATACTGTGCTTACTGGTCTGAAGTGGCAAACTTGCCTCGTATACCTTGATGATGCTGTCGTTTTTTTCTGAAACCTTCCAGCAACATCTTCATCGCCTCAGGAGTGTGCTACAGGCTATTCAATCAGCAGATCTTACACTCAAACCGCAGAAGTGTCACTTTGGTTATGAAGAGCTCCAATTCCTTGGCCATGTAGTCAACGCGAAAGGAGTCCGACCCGACCCCGACAAACTTGCCACTGTAGCCGCGTTTCCGCATCCTACAGACAAAAAGACTGTTCGGCGCTTTCTGGGCTTGTGCGCCTGCTATCGACGATTTATTAGAGGGTTTTCGAAGATAGCGGAACCCTTGACTCGCCTTACACGCGACGACACACCGTTTGTATGGGCTACTGAACAACAGGCTGCTTTTGCCGAGCTACGACAGCGGATGCAGTCAGCCCCTGTTCTTGCGCATTTTGACGATGATGCTGACACAGAGGTGCACACTGACGCCAGTAACATCGGCCTCGGCGCAGTGCTCGTCCAGCATCAACACGGCAAAGAACGAGTCATTGCCTATGCCAGCCGCTCACTGTCCCGTACCGAGGTGAATTACACGACCACAGAGAAAGAGTGTCTCGCAGTAGTGTGGGCGATCACCAAGTTTCGCCCGTACCTCTATGGTCGTCCCTTTAAAGTGGTGACGGACCACCATGCCCTCTGCTGGTTGGTAAACATTCATGATCCCTCTGGACGACTGGCCTGGTGGAGCTTGCGTCTACAGGAATTTGATGTTACCATCGTATATAAGTCTGGACGGAAGCATGAAGACGCTGATACGCTGTCGCGTGCACCCATACCTTTAGTCAATCAAGAAAAAGACGACGATGACGGTTTCCTGGGCGCCCTTAGCTCATCTGACTTGAGCAGACGCCAGCGAGAGGATGAAGAGATTCGACCGCTCATCGACTATCTGGAGGGTCATAGCGCCGTTATACCTCGCCATCTATTTCGTGTCATGACGTCTTTCTGCCTCCGAGGTAATGTCCTGTACAAAAAAAAAAAACGCCCGTTCTACGAGCCGCGCTTACCTCCTCATCGTTCCGAAGGGCATGCGGGACGAAGTCCTCTCCGCGTGCCACATCTGGTCATCTAGGTTACTCGCGAACGCTCGCCAGAGTAAGTGAGGCGTACTACTGGCCCGGACTTTCGGCAAGCGTGAAACAGTACGTTAAAAGCTGTCGTGAATGCCAGCGTCGAAAGTCGCCACCAAGGAAGCCGGCTTGATTACTTCAGCCAATTGATTCACCCCACAAGCCATTTGACCAAGTCGGCATGGACATTCTCGGCCCATTTCCTTTATCGTCCGACGGCAACAAATGGGTCATTGTTGCAACTGACTATTTGACCCGCTATGCTGAGACACAGGCGATACCACGAGCCACGGCTTCTGAGGTAGCACAGTTCTTCATGTGCCACATTGTTCTGCGCCACGGTGCTCCATCTACAGTGATAACCGACAGAGGAACAGCGTTCACTGCATAGCTTATTGATGAAGTTTTTCGGCTAAGTAACACTAGGCATCGAACGACGACTGCTTACCATCCGCAGAGCAGTGGCTTAACCGAGCGACTAAATAAGACAGTCACAAACATGATCTCCATGTACATCGACGTCCAACACAAAACATGGGATTGCATTTTGCCTTATGTGACGTTCACTTATAACACCGCCGTTCAAGAAACAACCCGATTTACACCGTTTCGCCTTCTCTACGGCCGCGAAGTTCAGACGATGCTGGATGCGATGCTTCCTTATGAAGGCGCTGATCGATTAACAACTGACGCAGAAGAATTTGCAGAGCGTGCCGAGGAAACGCGCCAGCTCGCCCGGCTACACATTGGTCAGCAGCAACAGGTCGATGCACGACGTTACAATATGCGTCACAATGACGTGTTTTACAGTCCGGGAGACCAAGTTTGGGTTTGGACTGCTGTTCGACGCCGTGGCCTCTCCGAAAAGTTGCTCAGCAGATACTTCGGTCCGTATAAAGTAATACGCCGCGTGAGCGACGTAAACTACGAAGTGGTTCCAGACGCTACGTCGTCACGATGGGCACAACGAAAACAACCGACCTCTGACATAGTTCACGTGGTGCGCATGAAGCCCTATTTTACGCGTTCCTAAAAGACCACTTTTTCTGTGTTTTTTTTATTTGTGCTTTGACAATTGCCTCATCATTGGTGAACTTATCGCGTCTAACATTTGATCATTGGTGCCCTTTTTCATTGTTTAACCTGCTTTGTTTTGGGTTTTTTTTTCAATAACTTTACAGCATCGGGATGATGTTCTTTCTTTTTTTTTGTTGAGGAGGAATATTGCCACCTACTTCTAGTAGTGGGTCGTATGCCAAGGTGAAGGCACACACCACAGAGAAGAAAGAAGTGCGCGTGGACCCCCGCTCTGGAAAACAAGCCCAACCGACGCGCTTGGTTAGAGCCCTGTTGCTCGGACATCAATAAACCTTGTCGACACCCCCTGGAGCGACGTGACAATATGCTATGTTGTTTTTTAATCCTTTAGTTGCAACTGTCAAGTGAAAAGGGTAGCCGTCCCCAAGTAACGGTGTCAACAACTCTTTCGTTCATTTTCTATTTCAATAAACAATAATAGGAGAAAGGGGACTTCCTCCTGTTATAAGATCAAATGGCTCGTGCTCAAATGGCTCATGCTTTGTGCGTGGTTTCCCATGCGTTGCGCCAAGCGACGACCAAGACGGCACCACACGACAGTCCGGCCCCCTAAAATGCTCCGCTCTTAAAATCTGTGCACCCACTGCATTCCGACATACCAGACGTTTCAGTGAAGAACTGTTCTAGTAATCGAAAAATGGGGGATACCAGTCCGATGAATACAGTTTGCAGAATAAAATTTGCGCCAATAAAGCGTTCTTGTGCAGCATTCGGTGACTAAATTTTTGGTCATCAACGTTTGTTGGTTAATTCTGATTCGCCGCTCGTAGATAAGTTCACAAGTTGGCTCTAAATGATTTGAAATTACTTATATTAGTGCCGACGTAAGCTCAGTGCGGAACACATCACGAGGGCACATAATTAATGTATGCCTAGAAGATGATCACACAGGTTTCGTCAGCAAACGAAATGACGCTCAACCAGCGTTAGGAACATCTACAGCCGGCAGTGAAACGCTGTGTGATAGCCCCGCCGCGGCGGTCTAGTGGCTAAGGTACTCGGCTGCTGACCCGCAGGTCGCTGGATCGAATCCCGGCTGCGGCAGCTGCATTTGCGATGGAGGCGGAAATGTTGTAGGCCCGTGTGCTCAGATTTGGGTGCACGTTAAAGAACCCCAGGTGGTCGAAATTTCCCGGAGCCCTCCACTACGGCATCTCTCATAATCAAAAAGGTGGTTTTGTGACGTTGAGGCCCACAAATCAATCAAATCGAAACGCTGCGTGATCAGAATAGCATAGAATTAAGCACCATAAGTAACTTTCGTATAACCCAGCCATGTATGCATTGCTGGCTCACGCGAAGGAAACGTCGCGTACAATTTCTTTCAGAGAAAATAACATCTCCTGCATTAAAGCACAGATAAAGGTGTGTCTTTATGTCCATGCGACAATCGTTGACAAACATCAAGCGTGAAGGCGAGCGCGGATACGACTAATCGTGCGGCCGGCGGTGCACAGCGAGTGATTTACGAGTACGATGCAAGAACCGTGCCTGCCAGCGGTCTCGTCGCTGTAAGTATACATATATCTACGTCAACTCGGTAATACGCCGCGAACAGTGGACGCCTACTTATTAATCATTTGTGTAAGAACGACGATTAAAACTCCATACAATACGTATGTCGCCATTGCCGGTGCTTGTTTAGCCGTACTCCTCGTAAGCTTGGCAACGCCGTCGGCAAGCCGACATGGTGGCATCGGTAGGGCTCCTGGCTGCTTCGTCGGCTTTCCTGCATAATCGCTGCTATGCTTGTGTTTGAGGACTCGTGCACGAACACTGTGAACGCTAGTTCGGCCGACGTGGTCGAACGTGAGTTGATTATTTGTATTCTCTTACTGGAGGGATGTTGAAGATCCCATGGATTCATATTAAACGATCGGCGCGCTTTGGTGTTACGAATTAGACAACGCAAGTTTTCGCGCACTGCGCTGTCAACGTGTATTGTTTTTTTTCACGCTGAGCAGAATTTTCCCAACGGCACTACATGGGAGGTCAAAATACTGTGTCTATATATATCCGACAGTTGTTTCTCTGCAGTGTAGCGCGGGTGGTCACTGTTGGCGGTGTTTTACTATGACATAGTAGTGCGTACGTATATATATAAATGTGTGTGTGTGTGTGTGTGTGTTGCATGTCCCACATACTGCGTTTTTCTGTGCTGATTGTGTTGGAATAAGCATAAAATATAACCCAGAAGATCAGGGTCGCCATTTTTTCTCCCCGTTCGTCCAGGTGGTTCAACTGTTAGGCCCACCGGAGCATTCTACGAGGACCAACATTTAAACCAAGTGGAGTAAGTGCTAGGGGGTAACAGCTGAACCCTTGTAGTTGCTCTCGCAGTTAGTACAAATTTGGTTCACAATCTGTGGCAGCCCATTTAGTCTCCTAAAGTACTAATGGCATACCCCACTCTAGTCATTTTTCGCTTAGATTCCGGGGGCTTGTCAAAACAGCTATTGTAGAGGTAAGCTTGTTGGGCAGGGCAAACGATACCCGAGAGTTTGAATCTTTAAAGGGTGAGGCAAAGCTGACACTTTGATTTTGCTACCACCTCTACCTGATACAAAAACACGCGTTCTTCTGTTATTTTTTTCAACGACAAATGTTGGTGTAGGTGCCTGCCCGAAAAACTTCAGAATTGTTCCAAGAGTTTGTGCGGAAAAAAAAAGCGCAGTGGTTGTCAGGGGTCTCCTGAGTTGTGATTAAAGACATTATTTTAGGCAAGTGTCATTTTTTTCTTGAGTTTCTATCGCGCGACTTTGATATGCGAGAAAGAATTAGAGGCTAAGGGCTCTCACTGCGTTTTCATAGAATAAAAAAAACTATTGTGTTTGTGCCTGCAGCCTATATAGGCGCCTATAAATGCCTACTTGCGAAATCGGGGCCTATATTTTACTTCTTCATGTGTTCACAAACAGGGGAGATTGACCCTAAGCGATCTGTCCACTGCGAAACATGCTGCCCTCCTGTTTTTTTTTTTAGCGGTCTCGCTACATACTCCTATGGTGCCCTTCTCAGCCATGCCGAAACGAAATAGACCCAGGAGCGTGTCGATTCGACAGCGGCCACTTGACTCACTATGCTTGAAGAAGGGTGGAGCCTTCTTTGTTTCTCTTCGCTTTTTTTCTTCCTCTCATTATTTGTGCATTTTCTATTTTTTGTCTTTATTCTCTTCATTTCTACTTGTTTTATTTCTGTCCTATTTTTTTCGCTTTTTCTTTTCATTTCTCGCTTGATACTCTCTTTTTTTAAATTTCCATTTAAAGTGTTCCGCGCCTAATGTCATCATCGAGGCGCTCGAAGAACAATAGGAAGAAGAAGACTTCTCCTTGGCGCGTGCGCGCTGCCAAATTGATGTTATGCGTGTTATGGCTCCGCTACGCTTCCTTCTTGAATGCGATGGGAGAAACTCACAGGTTTCAACCCGCATCACCTCCAAGACGAAAAACACACTTAGGCTGATATCCAGGGTATCAAACCGCAGGGGAGAGCTGAGGGGAAGCAATCTCCTTCGGTTCTACCAAGTGCTCCTATTGAACCACAATAATTACGTGTCATCATCGTTAAACTAATCTAAACGCGAGGAGAATAAACTCGACATTTTAATGCAGAAAGTATCAAAAGAGTGCTGAGACTTCACCATGAGTACCAACAAGAACAGGTTTATGAGACGTGCACAAGAACCTCTCGGAGGTGACTGGGGCACTGACACTAGCTTAGGTTGCGCAGCTGTTTTCCAGAAAAACTGGGCAACGTCTGCTGTCATGCTATATACGGGCAGTGCGGAACAAAAGATGTTATAACAAACAGTGAAGGGTACGTATACGAGGTGGCACCCTTTCCTCAGAACGTTTTTCCGCAATACAAAGTTGGCTGGCGAAAAGCCCGGGCGAAGTCCTGCCTAAGTTTGTAGCTAAATCCCCTGAAAAGGTGTATTTCGTCGATGCGGCGTAGTATGGCCGATCCGATAGCTTTGCAGCGGTTCCGGTTAATCATCGCGGTCACGCACTGAGCTCTGCTTCCGTCAAGAAGGTCACGCACTGAACCCTGTTTCCGTCAAGAAGGTACACAAACAGAGCAGGTAGCGATAGCTCTGGCAATGAAGGACCTTTTGCGACCTGGGATATTTATACAGACTCCAGGGCTGCCGTCCAGGTGTCTGACTCGGGAGGGATCTCCAGAAAGGCTGCCGCTATTCTCAGGTAAAGGGTTGTAGGAGGCTTTAACACAATTACCTGGTTCCCGGCCCAAACAGGCGCAGGGGCTCATCCAACTGTTCCGAACGTCAATGAACTTGGTCATAAGCGTGCGTCAGATGTCACAAGCCGCGGTGGTAAGGGCGGGTCCGGAGGTGGGTTGGCAGAAAGATTCAGTGATTCACTTGAAACTTTTACCGAAGTTACTTCTCACTACCTACTGTCAAGACGGAGGTACCCCCTCCCGCATTCAAAACTCACTAGACCACAGTCGTGCGCTCTTCAGATGCTGCAGGCTGGTTCGTTCTTGTCTCGTAGCATGTTTAGGTGCTTTGCTGAAAACATTAACCTAGGGTGCCCTAGCTGTGGGGAAAATAATTGCACGCTCGCTCACATGCTCTGACAGTGCCTGGCGTTACGTAGCGCAAAGTTCAGAACAGAACAGCAGCGGAAGGGGGCACTTAAAAGCTCCGAGCTCTCAAGCTCTCGGCAGTCCGGAGGCCTGCGAACGGCTGGAGGGCCATGGCCTTCCGCTGCCGGCGTCGGCGCGGCCAGCAACTGCGTTGGACTATCCTTCGGGGCGTGTCTTATCGGGCTCTTCAGGACCAAATAAAGTTCGTTTAACCGTCGAGAGACGACGTCTGACAGACTGACCCCGTATAGTGCTCCTCATTTAAAAGGACAATCGCAATGCTCATGTTCAGCTGTTCATGGCTTTATGCCGTTGTGGACACTATCATTTTTTTGCTCTGATACTGGTCGCGCATGTCCTTGTTTTGAAGTTATTTGCGTCTATCTAAAAAAATATTCTGCCTATATTTATGACGTTTGATATATCAAACGCTGTTTCACCTGCCTATTTTACACAGCGAAAGCGCTGGCTGTTACATATGACTCACACGGAAGGTGTGAAATTCTAGTCGCTCAAGATTTCGCAGCCGTACTGGAGCATATTGCTCCTCTTTACTGCTATAGCCGCGCTCTGCCGTAAGGTTAGTTTTACGAGTGCGGTCGGCTAAAAGGCCAATTATAGGAGCGAAGCGCCTGTTAAGCCTGAACCACACGTATACTCTCTGCTGCCCGAGCGCGCGTGGTACGCACTCCGGGGATCGCGCATGCGCATATGTCGTAAGCGCGTCAAACACTCTGCGTCTGCGGCGATCTGAGTTCGGCCTTCAGATGGCGCACGCCTAGCTGCGGTGGCTGCGCTTGGCGCTCCGCAGATAGAAAACAACGCCGTGGCTGTACTCAGACATCGACCTAGTCGGCGGGTAGGAACCAATGTAGCTTACATTTTCTTTCCTTTTCGTGCACATTTTATATACTTTATAGGACAAGCACGCTCACAACCATATGTATTCATTTACGAGCTCTGCTCATACATGTTTCGCCGCAATACATGACTGCATGAGACCGCTTAGCTCTACTTCGCACGACACGTCGTGCACATCGTATACCGATGCACACCATGCACCCTAGTGCGTTCTCGTGATCGTCTGGCCATGCTTTGTAGTGCTGAATAGTTTTAAGCAGAAGAACTCGTCGGTCTCGATCACGTCGTGGCGGATTTGGCGTACCTGCGGTGGTGAACTTCGTGTCGTGCGCGTAGCAGCGATGTGCAGTACACTCGGTACGCACTCATGTTTGCCTGGCCGTGATCAGGGGTGTGGTAAGGCTTTTTGTGCCACCACCTGGACTTACGGAGAGTGGTGAAGTTCATATAAACCCCTTCGAAGCTCACAATCAGCTCAGTACGTGGTGCCACCCGCCTATTCCCGCCTGCTTGGGGTAAGCGTGCGCCGGCGCACGCCTGCACGCGTAGCGTGTGGGTGGGAATCGCCATTACTCGCGAGTCGCACAATGGGTACGCGCGCTGGCGCGCTCCTGCTCGCGCTCGGCAGCGTACGTGTGGTTCGGGCTTTAGTCTACTTATGTCCTGCGTCAGGCGTAACCTGACGCACAGACAGACAGCGGACGGACAGAGAGACAGACGGACGGATATACGGATGGACAGACGTACGGAAAGACAGCCAGACAGGCAGACGTACGGACAGACGTACGGACAGACAGCCAGACAGACGCTTCGCCTCACTCATCATCATTCACTCAGTGGATATGCTGTGATTTTTTAATGGGGATATTGGAAATGAAAAACGCAACAAACAGGCGTTAAACTGCCATAAAATGGTTTCTTGGCGAGCAAATGCTTAACACACTCGCGTTGTGTATTAGTTTTTTTTTTGTTTAAAATAGTGCGCACGCGGCTGCAGTGGCCGCATTCGGGAGGGAGGCGGAAACGCTGGAGCCCTGTGTATGTAGGTTTAGGTGCACGTTAAAGAACTCCAGGTAGTTTGAATTTTCGGATCCCTTCGCGTCCCTAATAATCCGGTTCTGGGACGTTAAACTTCGTCTGTTATTATTAAACTGTGCACAAGTACAAGGAGCAGAAGCGGAAGGACAGGGAGGCTATTCAGACCAGCTGGCTACCCTGTGCTGGGGAAAGGGTAATGAAATATGGTGGAGGAGAGAAGTTACGCAACGAAATGAAAGTGGAAAAGAACAGTGCAATAAATGACACTGCTTGAAGTCTTTTTGTTAGACTAGTTTTCCGTAGGAAGCGCAACAACGCTCTCATAGCTTAAATATCGTGCCGAAGACAAGGGATTATCTAGATACCTATAGAGAGAAAACGTCCTGAAAGGCTCCGTACAGTGCATTCAGCACAAGATTCTGAAATTGATATAAGAACTATTCACTGAGGGTCCATAACCTTTGCGCATCATCGTCACTACTCGGTGGGCGCTGCAGCGAGGTTGTTCGGTGTCCCCATGGATGTCCTCGAGAGACGCGCCAGCCATAGAGTTTCTTAACATACACTAGAGGGAACTCTGGCACTAGGGTCTTTGGGAGCTGCAACACACGGTGCTTTAGCGAGCATGGGAATGATGGGTAGTACACACATTTGTCTAATATTCATACTTCTGGCCTGCTTTTGGCTCCGTGTGTGCTCGTGTGGCTTGGAGCTGTTTTCTTACGAAACAGGTATTAGCAAGTGTTCAGCGGTAGCGCTTCACCATTTTATTTTTTTAGACTTACTTTCCAAATCGGCTCACAAAGTTCAAAAGGGTTCAATATTTCTTTCAAAACAAAATCGAAACATAGCAATAAACGAAGCCGCAAGTACGATTCGCCACCCGCAAGTACGAAGACTAGGCAAATGTGTGTACTACCCATCATTCCCATGGTCGCTGAACGATCACAGCGCTGGAGTGCCCTCTAGTTAATTTTGAGAAACTCTATGGCGCCAGCAAATGGAAAAAAAATTCACTGAATTGCGCTTCACTAATGCGTGTTGAAAGCAGCTGTGCAGCACCACACCACCAGGTTCTTTTAGATTTTCATTGCGTGAAATACTGAGAGAAGGTTCATGGTGACTGCGCGCGTGCTCACGAGGTGCCTAAAGCTATACTCTGTCTCATACATCAGATGCAACGCTGTGAAGGCTAGCGAGAGTTCCTGCAATGAATGCGTTCGTACTAATAGCGCGGTGATTTTTTCATCTGAGGCATGCTTTCTTGCCCTCTTTGGGCTCAGAAATAAATGATGATGCCCTGTGTTTCGTAAATAAAGACGCCTCGTTATACGGCTATGTATAAGCTGTTCTGTATTATTTAGCATGTGCTTGTTTTCATTTTTCTATGTTTTATTTGTAGCCTTTCGCGACGCTCTTCGTGCGCGTTCGTGGTCGTCTCGCACGAGCGTTTAGGGCGATGAAAGCCGAGTGTGAAACCCGCGTAGTCACACATATTGTTGATCGAACTCCTTGCGTAGCTTCCACAGCGTTGCACCTGATGTATAAACGGAGTACAGGAATTGTGATTGCCGGAGCCCGTGTGTTGCGCGTAACGAGAGGGTTCCTGCGTCGAGGTAGTCTTTATTTGCGTCTAAGCTGTGTATGAGACAACTTAGACTTAAAGCGGGGGAGGGGATGCAGTAAGTTAGGTGGGGTTATGAGATTAAATAGTTTGCGGGTGTAAATGCAATATTCAGTGCTGTTGCTTATTTGTCTTTGGTGCTAAGGACCATGCCGTGATAACTGCTTTGCTTATTTTATTGCACATTTCGCTGTATCAGTGGTATTCGGTTGAATATAATCTCGTGTTTTTTCAACTTTTATGTGAAAGCTGTTTAATGTTGTAGTAACCGCTATATTTGTGCGCATAGTTATAAATTATATATCGAAGACTGTAGTTTGCATAGCGGTGGCATTTTCTGTCGGTTGAAAGTAATCGTAATGCTGCTTTAATTAGGTGTGTTTCAAATAAAGTGCTGTTGAAATTTAGTGTTGTTGCGAATACGGTTCCTCAATACGGAAGAATATTCCAATAGATTCTTATTTGAATTCGATTCGAAGAGACTACTGAAATATTCGTATTGGATTCAGTTCTAAAATTCACTGTTTGCACGCCTCGAGCGAAGCATATTGACGGAAGGAATACTTTTTGGAGTTTCATTATTATTTTAGGTATAATTCATATGCTACTATAATAGGACATGTATCACGAAGATGTGACGAATTCGAATGCAAATTTGCGTAGTTTTCATGCAGCGTCTGTCTGTAAAAAGGCACTGATGAACGGAAATCCTGGCAAGCTTTATAACTTCATGGTCGAAAAAAAAATTGCTACAGTGGCTTGGTAGCCATCGAAAGATTACTGAGCGTGGTCAGGTCGTTCACAATTTAAATCTTAGCAAGGCGAAGCAGCCAGTTCTACTGCTGTTAGTCTTACGAATTGCGAACTTAGTCCTTTCGTATGTGTGCGCCGTGCTGCCGAAGAAGTGCTTGGCAGTGGAATACCGCCGGTGCACAAGTGCGCATATTTCGTCTCGCTGACTTTCCTCGTCAGCTATATTCGAGGAAGAGATGTCTGGATGCCAGGTATTGACCGTCCGCTGAATGGGACACCATGCGGGGATCGAAGGCCTCAAGGCAGACTTGAACTGCAATCGAAGTACCAGTTACACATTTATAGCATCTTGTTCAGTTTTCTCCTTTATCAATCCTTCTTACCTGCCGAAAGGCGATGTATATCTTGTTTAGTGAATGCAATATGCGAACTAGCAGAAAATTGCGCTTGGTGAAGTCATTTGAGGGTGTAGTCGTGCTTAAAAAGGGTGTTTTCTCTCCTTCTTTCTTTTCAGAGATCTCAGTCACAACAAGCTTGCTGCGCTGGGAGATAAGATGCTCCGGACTGCCACGCTACTCAAGAATCTGTAAGTATCATATATGCCAACTGCTCTCAATGAAGAACAGTTGCTGTAGTTAACTGACAAGCCATCCAACATTGAGTTGAATCAACATCGAATATGGCACTGGAGTTTGAAATGTATACGTCTTAAACAAAGCTATGTCGGGCTGGATTATAGAAGCTGAACTGGCACCAGCCACATCTTAAGGTGCAGCCGAATTTTCGACACCATTTCACTCCCTTCCTGAGAGGTTGACTGCATCGGTTGTGGAATCGGCGTTGTTTTTTCTCACCTCACATGAATTCCTCCTTAATGTCGTGTCTCGGGGGTCGTGCGCTGGCAGATGAACAGCACGCGCTGCTGCCCGCTAGGAAGGCACCAAAAGGGCGTCGAAATATCAGGTTCGTCTGATCAGAACTGTTGCTGGTACCAGTTCGGCATCTTGGACACTGAAGGTCCGTCAGTTAATGCCGATAAGGTTATAAGGGCTTGCAAGGTGTGCCCCTTACAAAATGGATGTGAGAAAGTGGCATGACATACTATTTGAGCAAAGACGGATGAGATATACGTTTAAGAAGCTTGCAATACTTTGCTAAATGTCGTAAAACTTAATCGGTTTCGGGTGAGTTATAAAAAAGCATCAGTATCATATTAGTACTTGAGACGGGAAACGTAAAATAATTGAAAAATATTGACCGGTCAGCTTAATTTCAGTATACTGCGAAATATTCGCGCAGGTACTTTGAAATATAATACCAGACAGACTTGACTTTAATCAACTCACAACGCAACCTCTCTTCGGAAAAGGGTACTCTTCATATGGAGCATATGCTCAATCGAGTGATTGAGGAACCTGCTGAATGAAAGTGAACTCTTTTATGTGGCTTCGAGACTAGGAGAAAATGAGAAAATATAAACACGATGCAGCCGACGAACCAAAGTTCACGTTTCGCACCTTGACCCGAGAATCTATACAACAGTACATAGGTTATTTACTAAGAGGCCAATTTCATAATGCAACATGAATTCACCGAAGAATAATGGTGCACACACGGTAGACTTTCCCAGCTCAGGGCGAGCAACTTGCGGCTGTCTCTGGAACGGCTGGCGTACAACTGTTTCACATATGTGTGGCCGATAGTCGTAACGCCCGTGACAAAAGGCGGGACGAAACAGCAACTGCTGCTGTGATTACAAATGAGCCATGTCACACGCCTTTCTTCCTTGATGTCATCACGAAAAAAAAAATAGTAAGCGATAAATGTGCTATTGTCTGATTTGTTTTTCTACTTTAATGTCAAACGTGATTATCAGCATCGGCTTTAGATATCCCCTTCAGTCACAAATTATAATATAGTGTTTTAAGACCTCCAAACTTGGGACTTTTCTCTTCAAATATGGTGTAGACCATAACGCAATCTATCTTGACCCTCGTTACATTCTAAGGCACTGTTTTTTTATGATTGTTGACAGCTCCCTGTGGTGGAGCATCTGAGAACATAATCAAGGCGAAAGCTGTTCGTTGGAAACAAACACACAAAACTACTAATGAAAATTGAAAGGAAAGTAACTTATTAAGAGGCATTACTTTAAAACTCTACGCCTCTTCATGGAGTGAATGATGACGAGGGGGCGAAGCTAGGTCATGGTTACGTGTAAGTCGCCGACTATAGTATAAAGGACGGATGGACGGCCCAGATGGTTTTTCACAGCTGTGTAGGAGGTGTGATACGAGTGTACAACGTATCACATCGTTGGTATATCTTTGTACACCGGACAAAACTCGACCGTAATAAGCTTTGCCTCTAAATATTCAGTACACACAATAAAACGTTTAGAAAAACAAGGAGAACGTGAATTCGGGACATCAAACTGAGCGCTACCTTAGTGGTTGCTTGCTGGGCTAGTAGGATCATTTCAACACATGTAGCAGCGCATAATTGGAAAGAATGACACAAACAATGTAAAGAGCGTCTGTGTTGTCCTGTCTGACTGTGTCGTCCTTTCCAGTTTTACGCGTTGTTTCGAGCGATACAGTTCGGAACGGATGGGTGGCGAAGCAGTGGAAGAAATGATGGTTAGTATCACCGAATCGTCGACGGGCCGGCTGGTGAATGCGCAACCGAAACGCAGTGACTCCGGCTTGTGAAGTGGGCGTGCGATAGCTGGTCACGACGAGGCCAACGCTGGTCGCTTGGCTAACACGAAAGAAGTTGGCTACGCTGGCTTCTCGTTCAGATAAAGTGGCGTCCCGGTCAGGTGACTGAGCGCAGCTCAAGCCTACTGCTGTCTCTGTACCCACAGAATGGTGTCAGAAGCCCACAAGCACCCAAATCCGCACTGTGGTCCGGTCGGATGAGGTGTCGAAGGCTCGCGACCACTGCTCGTCTTCAGCGCCTGGTCTGGGGAACGAAATTCCACCCGCTTCGTTTTCTCGAACTCTTCTTTGACCTTCAATGCGCCAGATTTTCAGGAGCACTGACACAAAACCTTGAACGTGGGATAATTGGTCAGCTATATGTGGAGACATACACAACATCGATGAAATACCAAAGGCAAATTTAGCCTAACACATAATTAGGGTCAATTTTAAAGTGTTTGCTGCGTGACTGAGCGAGATGCGGAGCCCCTAGAGACGCCGACATCAATGTGGTGGCTATGTAAACAAACCTACGTCACGAGTTTGGGTTGACTGGTTGCTGGCACGTGCCTTACGCTGTGGCTATACCTGCGACTTCTTCCTTGCTTCATCTGTGCCCGCGGCTTTGCGTGTGCTGGCTTTGCTTTGCTGTCAATGCGGCACCCACTCGCGCTTACCGCCTACGTCACAGTTTTGCTTCGTAAAGCGGCTGGAAGTGTTTACCTCGACATCAGAACTGCTCCTACCCAGCTCAGTGCTCCGTGAAACTGAAACTGTGGCTGAGTGCTTTGAAAACTTCTTTAAATAACCGTCGCGCGCTCATGCAAACGAGTTTCCCAGTGGTAATAAGTCGTTCATTATACCTACCTATGACAAAAAAAAAACAGTGCAAATATCCTCTGTGAGTGATTATCATCAGTAAAGGAGCACGAGGCGTGAGGCACACGCCAAATAATTGAATATTTCGGTAGTGTGCGAGAAGTGGAAAATTACTCGATAGTTCCCCTATCTTGCTCGCGTTTGCGTTTGGTCTGGGAAGGGCTCGTGGCACGCGACCCGAGACGTGGGCAGAAACCATAGGAGAAGAAGCGGGCATTGTCTGTGGGACACCGTTCGAAGCAAATCGAAGACGTCAGCGTATCACGGGGAAAGAGAGCGGTGGTTCGGAGGTGCAGCACCTTGAGTCTGTGTTGACGTTGCGATGACCGGAAAAGGCCACTACGGACTTGCAGCATCCTCATTGCAGTGGGTCCTGGAGCTATTGCAACGCTCCACTTTCGCTGGCGGAACGGCTGCGACCCACAGGACAGTCCCCGGAACGTGGCATCGTGATATGGATTACGCACTTGGAACAAGGGACCGAGCTTGGCCTAACCTGTCCGCTTCCGTGTTCCTGAGGTAACGCGGCACATTGCCAGTGCATGCGGGAAAGGGAACAATAAAGTTATGCGCAACCTGGGCATCGTGGAGCTATGTTTGAGTTGTAAGGACTGAGTCGGCATCGTGATGGTAAAATATCGCTTGTAGCGTGCGAAAGGCTTCCTCTAGCGCGCGTTCGAGCTTTGTGTGGTAAGGGGTATTGGCGTTTATCGTTACAGTGAGATATGATTTCGTAGAAGAGTCGTTAAACAGTTTGTCTGGGCCAAGCTCATCGGTGGCTGATTGATCGTCGCGGCTGAGGAGTTCTCGTGCTCGATCATGAGCCGTTTCATTGAGGTTGGGTTGGCGTGAGTGGACGTCTATTGTCCATTTGTGCAGGGCATCAGGAGGAGTCGTGCTAGCCCGTGAGCTCGTGCGTTTGTAAAATGTGGTCTGTTTTACGCGTGACATTGGCGTTTTCGGAAGCCCGAATGGCAACGTGGGGGTCTGTGAAGACGCTGGTGTGCGATGGGTCAGTCACTGCTAAAGCTATATTGACCTGCTCGGCTATGGCACTCGTTGCTATAGCCTTACCGAGGTGGCTTCCACGGGTGCGAAGGTGAAAGAGTTAGCGTATTGCGCCGCATTGACGAATACGGCAGAGCAGCGATTTGCGGTGGTGCGGTCAAGGAACGCGAGAGCGCGGACGTGTTCTGGGTTGGTTTATATTTGTTGGGAAAGGGCCGACCAAGTAGGTATTTCGGACATCTCTAGGGAGGGTTACTGCACGTTTAAGCTAGGGATGGTGAGACAAGCCTACCTTGGAGTAGGAGAGGTGGACCACTTCGGCCGTGGTCTGGGCGTTTGTCACTATGTCGTTGTGCGTGCGTAGTTGACCGAGACGGGAGGTACTCGTGTTTTGTGGTAGGCTAAGGACTTTTTCAATGCTTTTGCACATAAGTGTGCTCAGTTTAGGCTATTCCAGCTTCGCCCAGTTGTAGACATAGGCGACGTAATTGGTGGGGCTCATTAGGAACGCGTTGGATATGCGCACAAGCTTGGCCTCGCCGAAGACTTGAATGCGACCCGAGACTCGCTGGATAATTTGGTGCATCTTTTATTTTTTTTACCTGTGAAGCGTGTTTTTCTTCGTACAAGGCACCAAGTGGCCTTCACTAGGAGACCGAAAAAGCGTGTTGAGTGAACGCGGGGTACTTGTTGCCCGTCTTTCATTTGTAGCGCTATGGATATGGGTCAGTGTAAGGGGTTCAGATGATGAGCGCCTTGGTGAGATTGCCGGTACAGTAGCGATTTGGATTTGGTGGCTGACGGTCGCAGTTCGGTGTTTTATAGGTAAGTTTCTGTGGGATCGAGAGTGGCCTGAAGGACCTGCTCTACTTCCGCCAGGGAGCTTCCTGGGCCCCAGATGGTAATGTCTGCGCATATAGCCTGGTTTATGTTATGATGGTAGAGTTTGTTGGACAGCCCTTTGCTGAAAAGGAGGGGGAAAATGACTCCCCCTTGCGAATAGTCATTGCAAGACAGACTCGCTTGGTCGTTCCCGCCACCGACCGCAGCAGACGCGGTCCCCACCCTACCGCCTTCATAAAAGCCAGCAGTTAGATTAGGCGCATATTAGTTTGCACCCTATTTCTAAGGAGCTTCGCGCATCGGTTGTATTCGTACACGGGACTACTGCTAGTTTTTGCCGTCAGGTTTGCTTGTTTTCTCTTCATTTGTGGCTGTGGGGCTTTAGTGTTCATTGGCCCCTCCATGGGAGCTCCGTGTTGTTTATTGATTGCATCCGCTTTATTTTATCGTTGCACCACACGGTCTCGTGCTCAACAGTCTTCAACGTCGTCGTCGTCGTCGTCGTCGTTTATGCAGCACCGTGCGTCCACTTTTTCCCTTCTTTTTGTCGTGCACTTTAGGAGTCACATGGTTTAAACGCGCACAAGACATAAGAACAGAAATGTTTGAAATATTTATGCTACTACGAGTGAATCTTTTTGAAGGGCCCCTAACAGCGGAAGTTTTGTTTGCGACACGTTTGCTGTAGTTTGTCGCTATGTATCTGGTAATGTAGAAATTGAATTGTAAATGCTCTAATGCATCGTATAACTAGCTTCAATAATTCATAACAATATTGCGTCAGTTTTAAATGTGCGCCTAAATACAATAAGAAACTAGCGCCCCACTGCGGGGCAGTGCCTGAGACTATGTGCACTCAAGCTTCTGTGACGCTGAACGCGTTGTTTTCAAATAGAAAGACCAGCGGGTGGTGGAGATTGAAATGATGTAGGTACTTTGAGCGTGTTCCCCTAAGAAAAAAAAATTGGCAGATCCCACGTATAGTGTGAATCGATGATATGCGAAGCATGAATGAGGAAGGTTGATACTATGTCACTTTCAAATCACCACAACCTTGCGAGGCGGGTGTAAATCATGCCGTACATGATTTCCATGTCATGATTTTCATGTTGGGACGTGCCCTTTACCTTCGTAGTCTATTCACGTCGCGTGATACCAATTTTGATATGTCGAGTTTAACGTCCCAAAACTACCATATGATTATGAGAGACGCCGTAGTGGAGGGCTCCGGAAATTTCGGCTACCTCAACGTGCACCCTAATCAGAGCACACGGGCCTACAACATTTCCGCCTCTATCGGAAATGCAGCTGCCGCAGCTGGGATTTGATCCCGCGACCTGCGGGTCAGCAGCCGAGTACCTTAGCCACTACACCACCTCGGTGGGGCCGTGATACCAATTTTGGTGAATGTGGAGCTAGCGAAACAGCTGTGAGCGCGCTGTGAGCGTAGCATGCAGTCATGTTTTACTTGACACGCATGTCATGTTTATCATGTTTGGACGTGTCATTTACCTTCGTCGTCCATTCACGTCACGTAATACCATATACGTTATATGCGAAGCTAGCGGAACGGCCGCGAGTGCATCATGAACGTGGCATGTAGTCATGTTCTTACATGACACGCATGTCATGATTATCATGTTTGCATCGGTCATATACCTTCGTCATTCGTTGACGGCACGCAACACCAAGTTTAATATATGTGAAGCTAGCGAAACCACGTCGAGCTCTGGGTACCAGTAGGGGTATTGTGTGCGCCCCGCAAAATGTTCTCTGACGTCGACAAAACTTGCTTGACCTCTGAACGTCACGCAAGGGCCTTGGCCTGCGTCAAACTGCAGAAAATGTCGGTTGGACATGAATACTCGAGTTACCAATCAACCTTACTTTAAGAACAAATTAAGGTATCTCATAGGGCGAGTGTTTTTAAACTAAATTAAGAGACATTGTAAAGAAGAGGAAGTATACTCCGGCGCAGAGGCAGCTGCATAGAGCGTGCTGCAGAGGCCCGATACTGCTGCCTCTGCGCCGGAGTACTTCCTCTTTGCGATATTATGGACAATGCTTGTTCCTAATAACCCGTTAGAAGTGCTCCAGCATGCAGGGCTCTAAAATAGAACAAGCATCTCGAGTTTCTGAATTTGATGCGAGGTGTCCTTTCATTACAAAAAAAAATATTTATTTCACTTGTGACAGCTTGTGATTGCTGATGCGCTGCAGTGTAAAGAAGTGAACGTATACTTCATGAAATGAGGAGGCTAATATTTGTCGACGGCAATATTTATATGTAAGAAATGGCACATGCATATCAGCCGCGCTGTGGCTGACTCACTGGTCAAGCTTGTCGAGGCTAATGAATACACTTGTACTACGTTATAGAATGGCTTATTATGCCATCGTTTGAGATCGACGTTATTAGAATTTTTCATCACACCACAATAGTTTAAACACTGTCTCATCGTGTGTAAAATTCATAGTAGAGGTTACTAAATTGAGTTTTATTGCTTAGCTTATCATGGTTCGCCAGCTAACCGCGCATGCATATGCACTGTAGATAATTTGTTTATCCACTGAACGTCTGTCAATCGCTTGCACGTGTTATACGATGTTTCACCGATTCTATAAACAAATATTTTGTGTGAGGGTAGCTTATAATTTCCCGAACTAACGATTGCGGTGTAAAGTACGCTTGACTAGAGGATGATTTTGGCAAATGATATACCTTCGTTATAGTTGAAGCTTCTTTCGCTCTCCTCCACGCAATTCTGACCTGTAAAGAGTTTACACTTTAGCGCTTTCGCTGCTCTGTTCTGCAGTGTTACGACAATACGAAAACAGCTTTGTCCTGTTTTGTGTGCCCTACCAGGCGCTCGCGCCTTTCAGAAGCTTTGGCTGACTTGAAAACCGATCACAAACGACTGTTTAAGCACTCGTTGCTGCGTGATGCTCTTGAAAAAAACTTTACCAAGGAGTAACGTGGGTGTGTTTAGCCCGCGTTGTAAAGGCCCTCTTGTACTCTTGCCGAAGTTGATATAACGCGCGTGTCAGGCCTCCATTGATGCTCCGCAAGCCTTCGACAAGTTTCAAAGTAGCCGCACCATTTGCCTCGCGAGAATCCCGTCAAGCAGCCACATTTTCGCATCGAACCCGCAGCGAGGAATGCAAGAAAGATTTCTTTACGGCACTGCGGACTGCAGGCACCGGAAAAATTTTCTTGCTGACGGTGGGGGCGCGATCGTTCTTGAAAGATGGCCCGGCCGACGCAGCAAACTGCCTTGTACTATAAACATCGCTGCAGGTGGCGGCAGCCACGTCCTTTTGTCGGCCGATCCCGGCGTGCACGGTGAATGCGAGAAGATGGAAGGCGGCCATCGCGTAACGCCGTTTCTTGCCCACGCGGGAATCCTCGCCCCCCAATCAGGCCCCTTTGCGTGCTCAAGTCGCCGTGCAGTGCTTGCGTAGATTCTTTCCGCACACGCACATGCCCTTATATTTTAGCTCGAGAAGGGAAGCCCTTGGAGCGGGCACACTATTTTTCTATTCTGCACTTTTGTTGAAGCGTCTGCTCCCATGGTACCTACACTGCCGGAACATTGCACCGTCGCTGGTTGTCCCTACGTGCAAGTGTCCTCCGGAAGCCAGTTGTGGCTGCACTGTACTCCGCCGCCATTGTGCGCTGCAGCAAGTGTTAGACTCCAGGGCCCGTTTTCCTCTGTTAGACGCACAAACATTGATGACAATGATGACAAAGAAAGAATAGGGAATGCTAGTTATTCTAATGTAGATAAAGGAAAGTTGGCACTGGCAGGGATCGTTTCACAATTACGTGATAATTACTTATAATAACATCCCCACTTCACTTGGCATCATTGTGTGGTAGTTCTTAATACTATTGTTCCTAACAAATAAAACGAACCATTATGTTCATACTTCGTTCCTAAATGCTCAGATAAAACACACGCACAAACACACAATGTATAGCTAACCCCTCCTCTCGAGAAAAATTTCTGGCTACGTCCCGGGTGTAGGCTATCTAACGATCACGTCTTACGGGGAGCAAACAGGAAGAAAAAGTTTCCACCCTCGCTGTCATGGCTACCAGCAGCGCCGACCGACACTCCCTGGTTTATATGCACATGAGCCGCTTTTTTTTTAAACAAGAAGGTGTTTTATGCCGCGGACCACCATGACTTCAGTAATGTATTTCCGTGACAAAAAAAAATAAACATGATCAGAAGGAGTCGCGTCAATGGGAGTCGACCCCTCGGTCCGGGCACGCTATGCGCTATGGTCACACACGGTGTGGGTTTTATAAAAAAGAACGCATTTTATGCCTTCCTCTCGCAGTGCTTTTGGTAAAGCGAACTAATGCGTCGTGACCATGACATCCACAATGAACGTATCATTTCAACCTGTTATTTGTTCGCGTTCGTCCTATTCGGCGCGTTTTCAATCGGCAAAGTGCTATTTTGTCAATAATAAACTGCCAGGTGACGACCTTAACAAAAGCGTCGGCGTCGCTTGTAGCACCCATTCATATAAATGGAAAAAATTACCGCCCAAGCATTCCATACAAAGGTTAGCCAGCGAAAGCGGAAACCTGATGCCCCGGTGTTTAGCAGTGGTTTCAACCTGACGCTGCGCTGAAGCCTTTGTGCTTCAGTGAAGCTTTTTGACTCCACGACCATGATTGGGCTTCGCATGATCATGGTCATGAAGGAGTGTAATGAGTGGTTAAATGCGTTTATAACAGTGGTTGTTCTCGAACCACAGGTGGTCACAGCGTCGCATCCGAAGCCAAAGTGCCGCTGGAGTAACTACTGCCGAAAGCGGGCGTTCGTCCAGGTGAACGGTCACCCGCAATCGTGACGTTGACGCGGTCGTATACCCGCAGCTGCAAATGCTCGACATCGCGAGTTAACTCGGGGGCGTGGTTTGCAGGATCCACCCACCACCAGCGCTTGCCTTCGCGTTCTCAATTTAGCGCGGCTTGAAAGGCTGCCGAATCATCGGTGCGCAGTTGCTGCTGGCACTCGGCCTCCCGTGCCGCTTTTTGGGCCCGGACTGAACCATCGGCCCGGTTAATGCGAGCTTTCTCACGCTTCCACAGTCAGCGTTCTTTTAGAGTTGCCCGTGGCTTACCAGTGTGGAATTTCTCAGTAGAAACCGACGCGCGCGTGATCAGCGCCCCGGCTACAACGGGATCGACGACGTCACTTACGAGGCCAATGGTGGGCGTGCTTGGGTATGACGCCGAGAATGACGTAACTGATGGTACAGGCAATGGAGACTGCTCGTGACACCGCTACCGGAGAGTTTTTTTTTTGTTTTCGTTTCTGCTAGCCATTCACAGTTTTCGCTGTAAAATAGTTCTGCAGCCTCTGCAATGCGTCTGCTCCACCTGGATGTAACTCCGCGTTCTCCAGCTGTGCGCTTGTTCTGCGAAAAATCGTGGCCGGCCAACAAGGGCGTTCCGTTTCTCTCTAATGGCCTTGGCGTTCACTGTACAGATTTAGTTGAGCCTCTGAAGCAACTTTGTGGACGCCCAACTAAATCTGTTAATAGCTCTTACATGCCGCGTGTATAGGCTACTTTAGCACAAGTTTGACGTACAATTAGTCACAATCTTCTGGCTGTCACACTGCTTTCTTTCGTTCCAATCCCACCGTTTACTATACAGCTACTACAGGCATCTATTACCACAAGAAGATTTGTAATCATTAATAATGGACGCTATTCGTCGTGATGGAGATGTATCACTACGAGTCAGCGTGGATGCACTCATGTTAAACGGTGCTTCAGCTGTCAAACGCCAACCGGCATTGTATGAGTTCTCTTATACTAATGTGCAGCAAAGCACAAAACTTCGGTTAAGACAGATTTTACTTTCGTGTGGTACCGATTCCTATCACGCAGGGATCAAGCATGTTTGTTTCCAAAAGAGCGAAGAATGCAGAAACCCAAACTAGGCTAAATTTCACAGCAGCGTAAAACGCGCCTAAGTGTCTTCAACTCGTACAACAGGTGGAATCAAAATGGGAGGATTTCTGATTGTAAAGCGAACTCAAAAAGAGAGTTTTATAAAAAAATGCACCAAATACTCAACGATTTCAAACTGAACCACTTTCATTAAATCAGCACTGCGTCAACAATCGTGGCCAAAACAACCAACATAGCCTCATCCAAAATGTTTTATTTGTGTCCTAGCTGCTTATGTATCGTGTTAACGTTGCACAATTACTTTTTCTAGGGCGAGTTGGCACCTAATTAAGGACATAATGTTCTATGAGAAAACTCAAATATGAAGGGTAAGAGGCCGACTTTCCTACTTCTTTTCGCCTCTTAGTGTTTTCTTTTTCTGATTTAGCGCTACAGTATCATGTCCTCCATTCGCTCTAACACGGTATTCTTGAAATAAAATACACATAAAATGAAGATATTGGGCACCGATCGATTCGTAAAGAAGTGGTCCGAAACAAAATGGCAATAAATAAACTGGAGCACTTCTCAAGGCCTTCAACAGAAGCCAAGAACAAGAAAGGACTGCTGACAGTCCACAATAGTACTCTCTTTGCCAGGAAGGACCACTGGCTCATCAAGTATAGTAATTGACATTACGCCCGTGCGACGAAGCACGACAGCGATGGAAGCACAGGGATGATATTATATAGTCACCATAAAATATCGCTATAACGTACATTATAATTGTTTTAGGTTTATTTTAAGAGCCAATTCATGCCCAAGTACAGTTGGGCATGAATCTATATTAGAGGAACACTAATTTATCAAAACATACGATATTCGGGTTTGTAGATTCTATCCACAATATAGATTCGAGGTATTTACAGGAGAAGAACATACTCGCGAAAATTTTTCGAGCAGATTCGACCATGCTGTTAGCGCAGAAAAAGTTTGTTTTTCTCAGTTTTAGTTAAAGTACATTTGGCTCTTTTAAGAAAAGAAAAATGCCGCAAATGTATGCTATAAAGTATAAAGTCGAGGGGGGGGGGGAGAGATGACCGCTGCTGTTGTTCAATTGGTGGAGCATAGGACGCGTTATCTAAAAGTCACAGGTTCGGTACCTGCCGGCGGCAAGCTATTTTTTCGTGCTCTTTTCTTTCTTCTCGTTTGCATTACAATTGCTGCTAATAACATCCCATATGATTTTCTTGCAATTATTGTCTGTTAGCTCTCATTAACAACTTGCGCCTATCACTTTTATATTAATGGACTGTTTGACTTCGCTGCTCAAGTTTTATAGTGGCTTTCAAGAGGGTGATATCGATTTCGAGTAATATTCGCGGCCATTCCCAAGGAGTTGGTGCCCGCTTGCACAGACCGTGCTCTCGCCTAAGTGTTTTAGCCATCGCTAGCGACGGCGACTTTTCTGTGTGTCAGTGCCACTTAATGGAAAAAGTTCGAAAAGAAAGTTTTATAGGCATGTCGTACGTGCATGCACTTGCCGTCACCCTTTCTGAAACTTAATTCAGCCACACGGCGAAGATACACAGAAAACATTGCCGCTTGCGCCCAATAGTTAAGTACTTGGGCGACTGTATCTTTTCGCAGATCACGCCATTGATTTAACACGCCGCACTTCTTGAGTGTATGCCGCCGATCCCGTCTTGATGAGACTAGCGCTGTGATGCAATAGGTTCCTCTCATTGCTACCTGGAACCTATGACATCACTGCTTATGTTACATATGCTCCCGTAACGTACGTGCTAAGTATTTCACACTTCTTCATGATAGTGTCTCCTGTGTTACTCATCAAAGCAATGTCATCAGTACAGACCGGATTGGAGGTGAATGCCTATTTTGTTTTCTGAGTTGCTATCGTGTCACTTTGATATATGAGCATGAAGTAGAGTTTAAGAAGAACTTTTATAGTGTTTTTATAGTGCCCATAAATGCCCATTTCCGACGTTTGTTTCTAAATACCTAGAATGGCCTATAAAGAGCTATTTTCAATATCAGTGCCTATATGAACACTAATTAACCTGAAGGTTTGCTTTAGGGTAAAGTTGGAGACCGGTATTCATGTTACCGGGCAAAATTGAGCTTACGGAACTCTATGGGGTGGAACCTATACTCCATCTCATACGTTCCTTTCAGCACCGTCAAAAGTACAAAGACTCCTAACCAATATTAAGGCCGACTAGCCTTTACCAGTGCATCCATTCACGTCGCTTCGTCTCCTTGGCGTCCACCTGGCGTCTTCTCTGAAGCGTAGCAAACAGGAGGTGGTTTGCACCGCCGTAGGACGACGGAGAATGAATGCGGTGTCGTGGCGTGTCATGAGAAGAAAGTAAAAAGTAGGTCAATAAAAAAGTCCACATAGTTTTTGTTTTGTTTGTCATTTGATTCTGAAACGGCATTTCAACCGGTCAGATGGGAAATTTTACTTAGATATTGGAAGTTTTTGCGTGCCCAATGAATGGCTTTGCACCGCTAGAATTTTTTAATCGGTTCAATGCAAGCCGCGTAAGCATGACGTGAGAAGGTGAGCTTGAAACATTTGCCAGTCGAGACCAGTGTAGGCTTTGCAAAACAATTTTTTTGTGAGCCCTCTTCGGTATTGGAGCAACTTGGAGCCGGAAGATCACATGAGCAGGCGCATGAACAGGTCATGCGCATGCAAGGTTACATTCGCATGACATGCCCATGCCAAGTCATGCACGCGAGCGGTGTTGTGTCGTTTCAACGTTCTCTGTATTGTACGGCCGGTTTCTGTGGGATGGGCCCCTCTATGCGCGCACGTTTGGAGAGGCTGGTAAGGATCATCTATACTTACCACGATACACAGTGTGGCACCGCTGAAACTGCTGTGAAGGACGACGCAACAGAAACACGTCAAGCGTTGTGAATGCACCGGCACGACGCGAGAATGACGAAAACACCAACGCAAATGAAATAGAGTTAAAAATGAATATAACACGCGTAAGTTCCGTTTGTACGTTTTAATAGTTCTGTCAACCTTCATACTTATATACAGCCAGCAGACTGCACTAATTACACACGTCGCCAAAAATAATTCTCGCAGTGACACGCACTATACTTTGCCGTACACAGGACCATTCCTTGTTGTATACGTCACCTTTGCCATGTTGGGGCGCATACCGGTGAGATGGAGGTCAAGCGGCGTTGTCTGTTTCAGCCCTTTACAGGGAACGTAGAGATGTAAGTCTTGGCAGATGAGATCGTGAGCGCCCACTGCATACATTCCTCTTGCCCGATATGAATTCTCAAACCTGATAAAGGGCGCTTTAAGAGGTTCACAGACAGAAGAGAAATTGGCCATGTGTGGTTAGCCCAAGTTACTATGAAGCGAAAAGACCCATATGCTCAATTAGCACTCTGGCTATTCGCTCTTGTGTTGCCCTTCTCAGCCATGCTGAAAACAAAAAAGACGCAGGAAAGTGTTTATTCGATGGTGCACACTTATTTCACCATGCTCGGCTAAAAAAGAAGACACCGTATTCTGAAAACCATGTGGGGAAAAATTTCGTGGCTATGCTAAAGCATGGGAGTCTTTGTACCATCGTTAACTATAACATTTCTGTTTGATTTCGTGTCGTAGGCACAGATCACACATGTATTGCTTGGAAATTTTGCGCTTTATCAGACTTTATTGTGCCTGTATGTACGATTTTTGGGGCCTAAAAGAGTGTTTCGCCCGCCAACTTTTCGCGCCTAAAACCCGGTTTTTGAGTGACCATAAATCCGGCCTCTAGTCATCAGCGAATCGCAGTTTACTAAGATCACCATCATCAATAATATTATTCTACCTACGGCCATTTCATGGCAAAGGCATCTCCCATGTTCTGCCAATAGAACCGGTCTTTTGCTTTCCGCCGCCATGTTGTACTTGTAAACTTTTTAATCTCATCGGCCCACCTAACTTTCTATCTCGTTCTCGTGCGTTTGCCTTCTCTTGGAATCTAGTTAGTTACCCTTGATGACCAGTGGTTATCCTGTCTAGGCGCTATGTTCCCGGCTCATGCCAATTTATTTTCTTTGAGTAAAACGCATTACGAACAGGCACAGTGGCATGAAAGAAGGCAATACGATTCGTCTCGTGCACGCCTTCATCCTTAGTAAAATTACGTACGTTGCTCCTTACTTGAGGTGGCAGGTTGCCGAGAAAGAAAAGTTAGAACGCTTAATCAGGAAAGTTTTTAAGCAAGCCTTAGGATTACCAAAAAAACACGAGCACAGCGAAGTTGTTGGATCTAGGATTGCACAATACGCTGGACGAATTGGTAGAAGCGCACAACATAGCCTAATTCGAACGACTTTCAAAAACGAAAACGGGCAGGTACATCCTCGAACAATTGGGCATAGGTTATCACTACGCAACACAGAGAAAAGGCAGACGTGCCTGCGAGGGTGAGGGACAGAATAGTGGTCCCTCCGTTACCGAGAAATATGCACCCCGAGTATCACGCTGGTAGGAGAAACAGACGGGCGCAGGATTTGCGGAGGAAATTCGACAAGTGCAAAGAAGCGGTCTTCGTTGACACGGCTTGTTAAGCGCGCAAGCGTGGCTTCGTGGCTGCGCTGGTCGACCACGAAGGCAAATGAAAGACGAGCGTTACGGTTAAAACCCAGCACGCACAGGCGGCCGAGGAGATGGCCATCGCCCTTGCGGTGGCCATCACTGAGGCCGAAATAGTGATCAGTGACTCGCAGGTGGCGATACGAAACTATGCTAACAGCCGGGTGTCCCGGGAGGCGCTGCGAATATTGAGGATCAACGCGGAAGGAATACGAAACAAAAATGATACATTTGTGATATGGACACCTGGCCACACGCACTGCCCTCTGGCCGGCAACGAGGCTGCAGACGCGGTGGCTCGAGAGTTCCCGAACCGAGCAGCTGCGCATGCCGATGCCGCCTCTACCGAAGCCACGCGCGGAAAAGTGTGGGAGTGGGAGGAACGTGTGAATAGCTACAGTGAGATTACGCAGCACTACAAGCTCGGTAGGCGTAAATACCCACCACCACATAGCAAATTAACTAAGAAGCAGTCAGCTGCATGGAGACAACTCCAAACAGACACTTTTCCGAATCCAGTGATCTTTCGCCTCTGTGACCCTTACCTTTGCATTTACCTGTATTCGACAGATAAATGCAAAGCATGTGATTCCCGGGCAACCCTGGGGCATATGTTATGGGAGTGCTCGAGTCTCAATTACGCAGTCAGCAGTACAAACGAGGAGGCAGTCTCGAATCGCAGGGCGTGATGGGAGGCGGCTCTGCTCAGCTCCGCATTAGAACAACAACTATGGGCCGTCCAGCGAGCCGAGGAACCCGCCCGAGCCCAAGGGCTCGCGGCCGATGCCTAGGCCGGGGTTCAAGCACGCCCCGATTTATCATCGCCGGACTCTTAATAAATGTTGTTTCTCTCTCTCTCCAACCTTAACCCCGTTTTGCTCCCTGACCCACTCTGCTCTCTTCTTGTCTCTTAAGGTTACCGCTATAATTTTCCTTTCCATCGCTCACTGCGTCGTCCTCAGTTTAAGCTGAACCCTCTATGTAAGCCTCCAGGATTCTGCTCCGTAGGTAAGCACCAGAGATGCAGCTGTTATATACTTCCTTCTGGGGGGTTAGGGGTAGAATACCATTCATGGTTTGAGAATACTTCCCGGGTGTGTTTCATCCCATCGTCTCTACTTCACTCTCATGGTGCGGCTCCGCTTGAACTACCTTCTCTATGTAGACATATTTTTATAACTTCCAGCGTTTCTCCATTTATCGCATAGTGCTGTTTTTTGTCCAGACAGTTACATGTTAACTTTGTGTATATTAATTTTCAGACCTACTCTTCTACTTTCCGTGTCCAGTTCAGGAATCATGAGCTGTAATTCGTCTCCGGAGGTACTAATCAAAACAAGGCCATCATCGCAGGTTACTAAGATACTCTCCATTAACTGCTAACTCTTCCCAATGCAGGGCCCTGCAAACATCCTGTAAATACATGGTGAATATTAGAAATCGTGTCTCTCTGCCTTACACCCTTCTTTATTGGGATCCTGTCGCTTTCGTTATGGAGGATTATGGTGGGTGTGCATCCGCTGTAGACTTCTTATAGTATGTTTATGTAGGGTTCGTAGATACCCTGGTTTTGTAATACCGGCATCACTGCTTGTGCCTCGACTGAGTGAAACGTCTTCTAGTAATCTCTGAAGGATATGCATAGAGGTTCGTTGTATGCAGCGCATTTCTCTATTACCTGATTGATGGTATGAATATAGTCTATTATGGAGTATTCTGTATGAAATCCTTCTTGGTCCTTTGCTTGATTGAACCCTAATGTCACCCTAATTCTATTAGCTAGTATTTTTGTATATAGCTTGTAGAGAACGGACAGTAAGCTGAGCGGCCTGTAATTTTTCAAGTACTTGACGTCTCCTTTCTCACGGATTAATGTGAAGTTGGAATTCTTCCAAGATTCTGGTACCGTTCAAGTCAAGAGACATTTTGTATATACAGTGGCCGGTTTTTCTAACACAATCTCCGCGATCTTTCAGCAGGTCCGTTGTTGCTTCATCCTCATCTGCGGCTTTGTATCTTTGCATTTCTTCTAGGGCTTTCATTACTTCCCCTGTCGGTACAGGTAGGATGTCAAATTCCTATGGGCTACTGTTGCCTTTTACGATATCATACTGGTTGTTTCGGCATCTGTACAGCTCTCTGTAGAACTCCTCCGCCACGTAGACTGCCCTATTCATAATGGACACTTCCTTCCTTGTTCCTTAATGCATACATCCGATTTTTGCGTATGCATATGTTTGCCCTCACAGCGTTTAGACTTCTTCCGCTCTTTACAGCATGCCCAATCATCTCTATGTTATACTCTCTTATATCTGCTAATATATGAATTACCACAGAACTTTGTGGCGAGTGCTGGCCACGGCAAGACTTAGCGTAGGAATGCTTTCGAAAGACCAGGAAGAAGAGGGATGAACTCCCTGCCAATGTTTGCCCTTGCTGTCCTTACTGGCCTCCTCAAAGATGTCAAGTGTATCGTGCTGTCCAGTAGAAAGCTATTGTGTTCTTTGTTGTTTATTTGTCGTATATTTTGTGGCCTCCTTACTCCCATTGATTGAATTCGAAAGCTCCACCAGCTCTATTTTGTCTGTTGCATTTGAGGCTTTCATGGTTGGACGCCTCCTAAAGAGGTTTTTTTTCCTCTTCTGGGTTAGCTTGCCAGTGTGTTGTCTAATGATCGTACCCACGACTTCAATTGCACACTTTTTGATGATACTATGCCGCCTGTGGCTTGGAGTGGCCTTCACGAACGCATACTTTTATCTCATTGGGATGGCCAGCTCTCCTACATGCACTTGCTGCAGTTGCGAAGAAACCATCGCGCACCTTCTGTGTGAGTGCACCCATTTCAACGCGCAAAGACAAGAACTCACTGCAGCTCATGGATAGACTCGACGATCGGCCTTTGTCGGAACAAAGGAGTCTGGGTCATTGGACGAGCCCATCCTCAGCCCCAAAGGCTTTGAAAGCTTTGCTGCGCTTTTTGCGGACAACTGGCCTCAGAGACAGACTTTAGTGCCTTATACTCTTTGATGTTGCCTTTCCTCTGTCGCAATTTTTTTGTAATTTCTCTTTCTCTTCGCAACATTTCTTTTTAACATCTTTCATTCCCCTCACCCCTTTCTCCAGCACAGGGTAGCCAGCCGGTCTAAGAACTGGCTAACCTCCCTGTCCTTCCGCTTAAACTTTCTTCCTCCTCCTCTTCCTTTTGATGATACTAGTGACATTATGGTTGATTGCGTCGACGCTAACGTCCGCTTTCTCAGTTAGAGCCGCGAATCCGTTCTGAAGCGAAACTCTGTATTCCTGTACTTTCCCTCTCAGTGGTAGCTAATTAAGTTCTGTATCAGTTCCTGCCATACTTCCTCAAATCTACGTGAATTGGAGACCTTACCATTCTATGGTCTCTGCATCAGATATCGCCAACTACTTCCACAGCCTGTACAATGCCCGAGTATGTACAAAAAAGGAAATTGATATCATTTTTAGTTTCGCCATTAGGACTCCGCCACGTCCACTTACAGTTGACCTGTTTTATGTAGAAGGTATTCAAGATCCGTAAAATAGTACATTTGGCAAACTCAATTAATAACTCCTCTTTGGCATGCAGGGGGTGTAAGTGCTGCGCCAATTGCGCCATTTTGTGCCAATCTGACCTGCTGCGCCACGCTGTGCATAAACGGCGATTTCCGTGATAAGTGCCGATCGGAAGTGTACAGCTCTAAGTTTAACTGTATTTTATCGTCGACCGAGCAACGCTGAGCGTTGGCTACAGCAAGGATACCAAGGACGCTAACGCATCTATATGCAGTGGAGTTCGATCACGTTGTAATTCGGTTCAATCGTGGAAGGAAGGAAGGAAGGAAGGAAGGTTGATTGATTGATTGATTGATTGATTGATATGTGGGGTTTAACGTCCCAAAACCACTATATGATTATGAGAGACGCCGTAGTGGAGGGCTCCGGAAATTTAGACCACCTGGGGTTCTTTAACGTGCACCCAAATCTGAGCACACGGGCCTACAACATTTCCGCCTCCATCGGAAATGCAGCCGCCGCAGCCGGGATTCGAACCCGCGCCCAGCGGGTCAGCAGCCGAGTACCTTAGCCACTAGACCACCGCGGCGGGGCAAGGAAGGAAGGAAGGAAGGAAGGAAGGAAGGAAGGAAGGAAGGAAGGAAGGAAGGAAGGAAGGAAGGAAGGAAGGAAGGAAGGAAGGAAGGAAAAGAACGGCAGGGAGGTTAACCAGCCTATAGGCAGCCGGTTTGCTACCCTGCGCATGGGAGGGGGATGGGGGAGGTGAAAGATAGAGAAGAGAGGGAAGAGAGATAAACACAGCACATTCGGCAGCACACGCGCGCACACTCATTGTCCAGTCTTGCCTTTCGCGGTGTGTGACATTGCTGTTACAGCGGCTTGTTCAAGTCCGTGTCGCGTAGGAATTTCAACAGAGGTTTTGTCACCTTCTGTTGCAATGTATTCTCTCGGGCACTTGACAGAATAGTGTCCACAGACATTTGGCTGTTGTCGATGCGCGCAAGAGTTGATGCCAGTGACTCTCCCCGGATGTCATACAACGGACAGTCGCAGAGGATGTGGTGTAGCGTCTCTTCGCAACGACAGGCATCGCAGAGAGCGTTGTCGGCCATTCCAATGACAAAGGAATAAGATTTTGTAAATGCCACTCCTAGCCATGAGCGTTGAAGAAAGGTGGCTTCTCTTCGGTCGAGTCCAGTGGGCATGCGGAGAGCCATCAAAGAGGACAGGTGATGTTGACGATTCGTCTCGTTGCTTGGTAGAAACCATAGTGAAAACGTGACTTCACGCGCAAGTCGTCGAAGATTACTGGCTGCGTCGGTCCACCAAAATGGTATGGCTTCTTCTTGTGTTCCTTCAAGAGCTGCGAGGTCGTGGAGCTCTCATTTCTGTTATCGCCGTGGTTTCTCAGCAAAAGTGGTCGCACTAGCATGAGTAACTGTTAATTATCTAGTAATATAGTAAAACCTGGACGATTTTCACCAGCCGGGAACGCGGCATGATCACGCACTAAACAACAGTGCGCTTTTACAAGTGCAAATATGCATCTTCTGACTTGCTCCATCGCCATAATTGATTGAATACAGTACCATAGCAGATGTCCGCCAAAATACTTCGACCAAAAAGTATTTTAGGGGCGAAGCTCCTTAAGCCCTGGGTCTAGCGTCCTCGATGTATGTAGTAGGTAGCCACCTCTCGTTTAGTTCTTGGAATATCTGCTAGATGGCGGTACTTGCATAGGATGAATATATGATGAAAAATGGTGGTATTTCGAGTGTTCTCTAGATGGATGGATGGATGTATGGATGGATGGATGGACGGATGGACGATCACACAGATGAATGGACGGGCGGACGCGGCTAGCGCATGGACGATTCACGGTTTATCGACAAAACGCTCCGAAGCTTCGCCCCACTCATCATCATTCATTGCGTGGATGTGCTGTGTTTTTTTCTTTATTTTTGCCTGAGTGAGGAAGGGATCATACGGGGCTGGAACTTTTGCAACGCCATGGAGCATTTCGAAACATTTATATGGTCCGAGATACGCAGCGACTGAAATAGCGACAGAACGGACACTGTCGGCTTTCCGCGATACATATGTGCACTTCTCTACCGCGATATGATAGTAAGCAAAAACTGACAGTTTTATTAAAACATGGAGCGGTCGCGTGGACTCGAAACACCTTCACGTTAGTTGCATCCAACGCGACGCTTATGCTGCCTACAACGTCGCTGTAGGGGGGCTTGTTGTATCGGGCGCGGGGATTTTCTGTGCGAATTGCTTGTCCCCATTTCGATTCAGACCGAGCATGGATGAGCAGAGTGGTGTGTTCACTTAGGGTCGGGATAACTAAACTCCGCCTAGCGAAGTGCGTCGCGATTATCAATACTTCGTTTCACAGAACAGCGGCAATGCTGCGGAGGCTAGCGAGACTCCTTGTAGTAGATACGTTCGCATAAAGAAATAGTTTTATGTTTTTACTACCCAGAGTATATTTCTTTTTGTTTCAGGTTTATCATGAAATGGGCATGTTTTGTATCTCTCTCTCTCTCTCTCTCTCTCGCACACACACACACACACACACACAAACATACGCACACACACACACACACACACACACACACACACACACACACACACACACACACACACACACACACACACACACACACACACACACACACACACACACACACTTGTGGGTTGTAAGCCTCGTGAGGTCATCAGTACTGATGAGTGCGACGAGATTCAATAATACGGAATATTTAGGGAACAACATTTTTTTGACAGAAATAATTATGATCGACAATAATGTTTGGCCCTAGAAAGCTGCTACAAAATTAATTTGTGTAGCTCCAAAACACACTTTTTGGTGCTCTGAAGCTGCTCCGCTTTTACTGCGCCAAAGTTGCTCGAAAACAGCATTATTTATGCTCCCTGAGCTGCTCCAAAAAATCTGAAGTCCACTTCTACGCTTGGGCATGTCTAGAATTTATGTCATATTCCCCCAATGCATGTTCTCCTGCCTGCTTCTTACCTACTTTCGCATTAAAGCTGCCCATCAATAGAGTGCAGCATGTTTTTACTTTATGAATTGCTGACTCTATGTGTTTGTTGAAGCGTTCAACCAAACGACCATCATGATTGGATGTAGGCGTGTAGGCCTGTATCACCTTCATATTGTACCTTTTGTTCAACCTAATTACAATACTTGCCACTATCTCACTGATGCTATAGTATTCTTCAGTGTTTGCAGCGATATTTTTGCGCATAAAAAGCCCCACGCCCAGTTCTCTTTCGTAAACTAATCCACGGTAGCATAGGACGTGTTCGTTCTTTAGCACAGTATAAGCCTCAAGTATCCTCTAACTAACTTCGCTGAGCCCTATTACATCTCACATAGCACCATCTCATTAAGACCCTCTAACAGCTCATGATTACTGAACTGGACACGGAAACCAGAAGAGAGTAGGTCTGAAAATTAATGTGCATAAAATCAAAGTAATGTGCTTCGGTCTCGGCAGGAAACAGTGCTGTGTGATAAGTGGCGAGACGCTAAAAGCTGTGAAGGAATATGTATACTTAGGACAGGTAGTAACCGTGAAGCCGACACATGGGAGCGAAGTAACTAGGAGAATAAGGATGGGCGGATCACATTCGGCAAGCATTATCGAATCATTAATCGTAATCTGCCACTAACCTTCAAAAGGAAGGCATATAACAGCTACATCTTGCCAGTATACTTTCCTACGAAGCAGAAACCTGGAGGTTTACAATGAGGGTTCAGCTTAGATTGTGGACGATGCAGTGAGTGATGGAAAAGAAAATGATACATGTAACCTTAAGAGACAAGAAGAGAGTAGGGTGGATCAGGGAACAAATGATAATCAAGGATATCACAGTTGAAATAAAAAAGAAATGGACATGGGCCGGGCACGTAGGGCAGATGACCGCTTGTAATTAGGGTAACTGACTGGATTTACAGAAAAGGCAATGACATGGGGGGGGGGGGAAACAGATAGTTGGGTGGATGGATTAGTTTGGAGAGTATTCAATTGTGACGATGATAGCCGTTTAAACAAAGCATTCATGCATGAAAACTGTCTGGCAGGATGAAACCTGACGAAAGAAACGAGTTGCACCGACCAAATGAAATAAAATGCTAAAAGAACAAGGCTTCTGTCAAAGCATCGTTTGCTTCTGAGCTTTGATTTAATCGGTGTGTTTTGTTTTCTTAATCTCGTTTAACACCTGTATTCTACTCTGGAACGTATGCTCACTCAGCGCTTCACCTTGGCTTGAGACAGTCGATGTGAGCGCCGTCTCTAGGCAGAGCAAGTCACTGCGTATCAGTGATAATGTGCAGTGATTCTGGAGAAGCCCAGCGTCATTTTCAATTTCGCATTGATGAAGTGTTAAACTCTATCAAGTGAAGGATGGAATTCGGGTCGAGGAGCGTATGCTTATATGGCGTCAACTCTTCGGAGGCAGGCACCTGTAGTTTCTCACAGGTCTTAAATTAAGGGCCAACGTCTGGCGCTTTTTATAATTTGTGCCGCTGGAAGCCAATGACTCCTTGGCTCGGTGACACCCATGAAAAACGATATTTTGTTTTGCAAAATTATCCGCTTCTAAATTCCAAGCATGACTAAGTTTAAGTTTCACTTCGTAATGACGAGGTGTGTGACAGGCTGATTTTGTGGCGCAAAATAGCACGCAGCCGAAGGAGTTGAGATGGAAAGCCGTGGTAATTACCTGATCTACCAACTACGGTGATGCTCGCCCCATCTCCTTCGTCCTTTCGTGCCTTGAGGGCCGCTCCATATTTTTAGTGAGTGCGCATCTCCAAGAAGAATGTATCCTTGAACTAAATTTGACCTTCTGGTTCTCAAGTTTTGTTCGGTGCTTTCCAAGAAGTGGTTCGGTAGCTGTTCCGTGTAGATATCGACGCATGTGCTTGCGCTGCACACGATTCGGATGTGGCTCTGTGGCGAACCTGTTTTCGCCAATGCTTTCTCGCTCAGTGCCTTCCCGGCGACGCCGATAACGACTGTACGACCCTCGGCTTTCGCTAACGGTCGAGCATCGACGCCCGTCGCGTCTTGCGCGTTAAGTGTGATGCAAGCGCGCAACGTCAATTTCTTTTTTTTTCTTTCGGCATCCACCCAGATGCACCATTTTATATAGAGGCTATAGCTTTATTTTTCTCTTCGGCTCTTGCTCTGCAACGGTAAACATGGTTAAAACTTTCTTAGTTTTAGGCCCGTATTTATAAGCGAACCTCGTCCTTACCTGCTTTTTTTTCCTAATTGGTTTTGTACCCTTAGTGCGTTTGATAAATAAAGTATGTCAGTGTTCGCCAACTAATCTTGTACTTCTCTTTTACTCTATTACCGTTTTTGGGCCCTTATAACGCCAGTAGAGAGTACAGAAATTGAAGGAAAACATATGTAAGGATGCTCTGTCAATACGGTTTTATTTTAAAAATTCATTGAAGAAGCGAACGGTGTACAGAAGGTACCCACTTTGGGGGTCCATGTGTGCGAACAGTGCGGCTGTTTTGAAGAAGTGGAGCTCATGGTTGTGTATCTTTCTTGCAGTAATGCTACCGTAACTGTTCGCAACGTGCCGCGAAACATGCTTCTTCTTGTCTCACAACGGAACTACTAAATCCAAGATCGGCTTGCTCAATCGATGTGGCGTTAGCTGCAGCAGCATCGGTTCGCCGATTGCCGGTCTTGGAGATGTCGCCGTATACTGTCACTGTGTTGTTGCAGATGACGACCAAACACGGTTGATGGCGCTTCAGCTCGATTGCACATGAGCGCGGTTTTATTTTTTTTCATATTTGTTGCGCTTTCTTCTAAGGACGGGTAAAAAATTTCCTCGCAGCGTACACGTTGCAATGGCATATGTCCTTTTGGATTGTCCCTGACAACTCAACAAGTACTTGCTCTTGGTTAATTAACGAACCATTTTTATAAACCATGATTCATATTTTTTTCGCCCCTGTGTACTATATATGTTTACATTGCTTCGCGTATTGTTTTTTTTTGGGGGGGGAAGGCATTTTTATTTCTTGCATTGGAAAACATCTATTGTCAAATTTATGTTTATTTTCTGCCCCTTGCTGCTATGACTTCACATAGAACCTGGCGGTATTGAATAAATAAATAAATAAATAAATAAATAAATAAATAAATAAATAAATAAATAAATAAATAAATCAGCAAGCATGATATAGAAGACACTCTAACGAGCGCTGCATGGCGGCAGACCATATGTCGTTTTATTCCTTGAGGTATACGGTTAAACAGCGCCTCTTTTTCCTTTTCTTCATTTGTTAAGTGAAACACCCTGTTTCTATATATGTCTGTATGCGATCAAGGCAAGTGCAACGTATGTATGCGATCAAGGCACGTGCAAGGGGAATGGCTTGGCAAATTACTACTAGGTGGGCGTTGCTCCTCTGGAACAATTCAGTGCTAAGGTCTAAGACGCTGCCGGGCGTGACAGCGGCGGCCTCCCCTGATTGTGGCTGTCAGTGGCGTCTTCTCATTACATGTATATTATAGACATGTGATCAATTATTATTATTTTATTTTATATAGGTGGGCTGAGAAAGGCCGCCCCACCTCTCTTGACCGAATTTGCGCTATCCGCTAAGTTGTGTTGCTTCTCTTCCAAAGTATATGCGTTCCGTAAGTCACGCCTTGTTTTTTTTTTTTTTTACTAATATGAAAGTGTTTTACGCCGGGGTCTACCATGACTCCGTGATGTATTTGCGTCACGGATATGACGTTGTAAAATATTCACTAACAAATGGCAAAGAAAGAAAGCGAGAATGCTAAGTCTCGCAGCAAGGCGTCGAACCGCTCCTCAGCGCGCGACGCTAACCACGAAGCCACAGAGTGGCCCATCTGCGACATGCAAACGGAGAGCTCTTTATATACACCGTGTACCGCAGGCGGCCCTCGGAGCTCGGGAACTTCAGCGCGTTTTCGTCATCATGCAGTAGCGAGATGGCACGACGGGCGTGCGTTGTGTGCGTGCGCTCTCAAGGTCGCCGTGCTGTGCGCGCGCGCCTTCACATAGCGTGATCAATGTACGTATCATGGTGCGTATAGAGCTCACTCGTGCGCTTATCAAGGGATTCGGGTGCTTTGTCCCTCTTGTGCTTTCACCGCAAGTTTGCTTAGAAGTTAGTAACAGTGGTTAAAGAGAAGATGACGGTCACTTCGCTCGCTGCCGCGGCTCGGTTACGAAGGGTGCTCGCTGCTTACGCACGAAGTATGAAGAATTGTGACATCTGTTCGCGCTCGCCCCATTGAGTACCATATTAAGGTAAGAGAGGACACTCTCCTAGGCTCTTGTGGCTGATCTTGAAGTTACTGTATATGCTACCTACGGTAGCATATACAGTAACTGTAGCTGATTTAAGTTCGCAGCGCTGCAAACGGTCGTTGGGAACCTTCGCAGCATCAGAGATCGAATACCACAGAAAAGGATGTCTTGAAGGCGATTTTGTAGCGACTAGGGGTATTATACAGCCTCCGAGACCATTCAACGTGCGTGCTCGTCTCTGAGGCCATACTTTTTTCAGCGCGTCGTTTGCATGCATCAAGGGCGGGAAGCACACGATGCCAATGTGTGTCTATGCACATATTTTAATTAAAACGTGAGAATTATAGAAGGAGCGAAAACTTTTATTTTGAAGTCATATTTTATGGTGAGCTCATGCCCACTTTGTTCATGTTCGATTTATATGTGACGTCCCAAAACCACCATATAATTATGAGAGATGCCGTAGAGTAGTGCTCCGAAAATTTCGACCACTTGGGGTTCTTTAACGTGCACCCGAATCTGAGCATACGGGCCTACAGCATTTTCGCCTCAATCGAAAATACAGCTGCCGCAGCCGGGATTTGATCCCGTGACCAACGGGCCAGCAGCCGAGTACCTTACCCCCGTATTCTAGAAGGTCCCTTCGCTCAACACTTCGTTTGAGAAAGCCGATGGGAGCGCTGTCTCTAGACACGGCACGTCACTGCATATCAACGATAATCTGCTGCGATTCTTGAGTAGCGCAGCGTCATTTTCAGCCAAGCGGCGGTGCAGTGCTCAACTCTATCAAGTGAAGGGTGGAAGTCGAGTCGAGGAGCGTTTGTGAATACGGAGGTTAGCCACTAGACCACCGTGGCGGGGCACTTTGTTCATGTTTGATATGTTCATGTCTGACTTTGTTCAGCTGTCTTTTCGAGACGCGAAAAGACAGCTGCGATATCATGATTATAAATTACACCGATGAAATAAACATATAGGCAACAATACAAGAAGACTCGCAGAGGAGCAAAACTGCAATAAACGAAGACAACTACTCATACAGTGCAGAACATGACACGACAGTAGTTGCCTCTGCACTTGACTCCGCCATGAACCGAACAAAGAAAATGATGGCTACGTTTTCTTTCTCATGTTCGCACTAATTTTCCCCTACACACTTTACACCGCTTTTTCGTGAAAAAAGAGTCGCAAGCAGTTGCCGCAGCAAAAACAAAGCAATTTTAGGTGTCATGCAAGCTGTTAACGAGGCAGAAGTGTTTATTTAAAGAATACGTCCTAGCTTTAGCTAACAAACCTTTTTCTAGATTCGGCACTTCTTTCTTATTGAGCTCCTCAGAGCTTCAAGTAATTAGCGAACGGCACACACAAAGACACTAAGCATACCTGCACTTTTCAGAAAATTGCGCTCATGCTGCGAATACAAATACATTTACCGGCACAAAGAAAACCTAACAATGCGAGCGGCGACTCAATTTCTTGAGCTGTGAAACAATTTTCTCACAAACGTGCTGCGAAGCATTGGAAACAGTTTTCTTTCGTGTGAAGCAATCCACCAAAACAGTACGCGAAGTGAAGAGCAAAAAAAAAAAAATACTCTGCGCTGAGTAGCAAAATGCCAGAAATGTTATGTTAAGGCTTCAATGAGAAATCCAATACGCACCTAAAGTATTGATGACGTTCGTATCTAGCAGCAGCCAAGCTGCGAAGCAGACGAAACAAGCGAAAACCACGACGCACGCCGGGTGGCTATCAACGTTATCGCTCATTTTTATCGCGTATCCCTGCCGTTGACCGTACATTTTCATTGCCTTAAATGCACATGAGCACAAAGCATGACAACGGCTGTGTTCCAGTTCTTAGACCGTATCGTATACAGTCTACGCTGACAGCTTAGAAGACAGCATCGCACCAGTGTTGTCCGAGAAATGAAAGTTAACACGTCTGGATGGCTTTTACACGACGAGATGCCACCTCGCGTCGAGAAGAAAAAGCTAAAATAAACGGAAATGTTAATTTTTAGCTTATTTTGTGTTACAATCTTTAAAAAAATTACTCACATTGAGCATCTGGAGAAGCGTCTGCGTGTGTGCAGACGACCATTCCGGCGAGATTTGATCTATCCGAGCGATTCGCTGAGCCGCCATCTTGTTTGGACAGCAAAGTAGCCTTCATCGTATTTGTCTACGATGACCTCTTCTCGGAGCTGTCTATTTTGCCGGCTACGTGAGAATCGGACTTAAGATTGCCGCCGTCCATATAGCTGTCTATTTAGCCGTCCACGGTGAGTATTGGAACACACCCGACGTTGCCGTCGCGTCGATGCCATTTGCATTTCTCTCGCACCCGATTCATGCCAGATCCTGCTCGACAATATCGCAGCGTAAAATCGCGGACGATAAAGACGAATTCCGACCATAATCACAGTCGCAAAAACACGTAGACTTATAATGCACTAGAAAAGGTACTAGAGTGAATAACTATATAATACGCGTGTTTCCTTGAAGCAGTGAGTGATGTGTTGCTATCTTACGGCTGGCGTGAAGCTTCGTATAGCTCCGCCGGATTTGGCCCGAGCGACCACTGTTGTAATTTGTATGTTACTCTATGCTCGCCGTGATCATTCGTTCTGTGCGTCTTTCTGTTTTGAGCAGCGTGCTTTAAGCGCTTTAAGTTTCGAGCTGCGACAGTTTTTTTTTTTTTTTTGGCTCTCGCCCTGCCTATACGCTCATTTCGCGCGTGCTTTCTGCTTGAGGTGTGCGCTGCAAGTTTCGAGCTGCTTGCCGTTCTTCGCGTGATTTAGCAACTTGTTGCTGTAGCATTCATTTTATCGCCCTTGTGGCGAAACAATGCACAATGAAAGCTCAACTACATCTGCAAGGGGACACGTTTTACTTGCCTGTTATACGATTCCTAAAAGGTGGGATCAACCACGTTTTTTTTTCTATAGTTGCCCAGGTACTGCAAAACGCCTTCGTCTTTGATGCCGATGAGCAAGCGATAAAAGAAATTACGAACTGTTCAATCTGAAAAGTTGCCACCGTGGAAATGCAAAGATTCTTCTATGTTGCTGAAAGGTCTATGTGTACATGTTTCGGACCGCATAGCTACCTCCGTGTTTTGTTCCTGGACACAAACATTTTTTTTGCTTAAACAGTGATTTGATATGACGATAGATGTTCTTATTCTGTTTCTCTTCTTTTCAGCCAGGTGGACAACAACGAGATCTCCTGCATTGACGAGTCAGCACTGCGTGGTCTGAGAAACATGGAAATCCTGTGAGTAACTTCTCGCCTCTGCGTGGGAGCTTTTTGAATGAAAAAGTAAAGGAAGGGTGAATTTCATAATCGCAGCGCGAAAAAAATACCCGCAGGAAGCAAGAGTGTTTCGCGTTACGTTGCCCGTGGTGCACGAACGTGCGTCTACTTTGACGCGAGTCTTCGATTGCGCGAAACGTACTGCCAATTTCGAATTGGTCTGCCAATGAAAATTTTCAAGGGACATTAATTAGCCAAATAAGGATCATTGTGATACCCCTGATTTGGCCAGTTTGGATAAAAACAAAGGGATAATACCAATTGTTGAGGTTTAACCAGTGGTGGGAACTCCCTATACTTCCCATGTATTCGCTCTCGCATGCTGATACGCAGCGGCAGCGTCGCTTTTACTGCCCCGCCGCGGTGGTCTAGTGGCTAAGGTACTCGGCTGCTGACCCGCAGGTCGCGGGATCAAATCCCGGCTGTGGCGGCTGCATTTTCGATGGAGGCGGAAATGTTGTAGGCCCATGTGCTCAGATTTGGGTGCACGTTAAAGAACCCCAGGTGGTAAAAAATTTCCGGAGCCCTCCACTACGGCGTCTCTCATAATCATATGGTGGTTTGGGGACGTTAAACCCCACAAATCAATCAATCAGCGTCGCTTTTACTACTGGCGGTTGCCGGGAATTCTAATAGAAATAAATCACGAACAGAAAATTTATTTCATGACACCACCCGAACGTCCCGAATAGAAGGAAAGGGTGAAAATTGAGAGGAGCAGGGTTGCCACGGAAGCCCTCCTTTCCCACTTCGCACGTAAGCTGAATGCGCTCGTGCCTTCTTTCAGGTCCGCTCCATGGCTGCTAGGACAATGTGACCAGAAAATTTTGTAAATGGTTAAATATAATTTCGTTCGCGTTTTCTGAATAGGCGAAAGTTAAGCTGACTGATGTTTCAGTGTAAGACGAAAATAAATCGGCACAAATAAAATGAACTTTTTAATTACACGTTTCATGTAAAAAAATACATACACGTAGTGTGAAAATGTTATAAAATCAGCTTTAACTTACATCGGACATGCGGACATAATGACCAAACAATGAACTCAGAATATTCGAACCATTGTGTAAATTATGAACAGCTGTGAGTAGGACACGTTGTGTACTTGAGTCAATCACGTTCGTTATGACGGCGCTCATAGTTTTCTTACGGAACTTTGGTATCAAACGAGGCTGAAGTTCAGAGGCGCGGGGAGGCTCGAAGCGATCAGTAGTTTTTCGAGAAAGAACGTCGCTGGAAACAGTGTTTCGGCAAGTTACCTTGTTTTTGTCCGGGCAACAGTGTTACCGAGACGAACAAAAGTTAACTTCTCAAAATGGTGGCCTCACCGGCATTCTTTGTAGTATTTTTCAGAAGCATTTGGGCCATCACGTGTATTTGAGTGACGGTATTATTAGAAGTAAAGACTCACAAATTATCAAATGAGTTGGAAGCAGCCTATAATTACATGGCATCATTTGAACTATGCGTAAACAGTAAAAGAAGCTAAAACTATGTAGCTGAGCCAACTCGAATTCAAGCCTTTCAATAAGCGCATTTTCCCAACAGGAGCTTGGCTGCCGTCTTCACCTTCTGTCAGTCAAGTCAGGCTTGCAGAGAATTGGTTCTTCTCATGCAAAATCTTCTCATGCAATATCTTCGCATGCAAAATCAATACCTGCTCAAATAATGGGTCCAATTCTTGTGCTCATCCGTTCCCTTAAATAAACGCTGAAAAAAAAAATCCCCGGGTTAACACACTGCAGAGTGGCGGAAAACATGTGTTGCCCGATTAAGCCACCTTCGACGAATGCATGGTGGACTTGTTCGGCGTAGCTCACTGCAGCTTCCGTTCTCTGCCCGCCACAACTTGCTGTCTATATCTTTCCCGTAGTTGGCATGCATGTTAACCATAGACTAACATGCGCCAACCGAACGAGATAACTGAGCGTTATCTAACTTCTAATATCACTTGAGCGAGGAATGAGAAGGAGAGGAGGCAAGCCCTTCGAACTCAAGTCAATCACTTCCCGCTCTTCGCCTGGTTTAATATTAACAAAATAAGGAATATGAAAAAAAAACATAGAAACAAAAAGTTCTTTACATGGGTATCAATTTTTTTTATTTGTAAAAAACTTGTGAAAGCCAATAACTGTGTACATTCACATCAACCTCACTCCAATTAACCGGGTCATAGGATGCCCGGCAACCGCTACGAGCGTGCATGTTCCTTGAAACCGTAACTAGTGCCGAATTTCCGGAACCTGGTTTAACGTCTCAAACCCAAGATATGATAATGAGAGACGACGCAGTTGAGGGCTTCCGGAAATTTCGTCCACCTGCAGGGTTCTCAACGTGCACCTAATCTGAGTACACGGGCCTCAATGATTTTTGCCTCCATCGGAAACGCGGCCGCCGTGGCCGGTATTCGATCCCGCGACCGATCAGCAGTCGAGAACCTTCACCACTAGACCGCCGTGACCGTCAAAGCAAAAGAAGAAATTTTTTTAATGTTGCTAAAAAAAGTTGTGAATGATTTTGCTTGAACATCCTTGTTGGTGGCTTGCTTTTACCTTGGCGCCCATAGTTTCCCAACAATAAATAGAAAAGAATGCGTTATTTTCAATTAAACAATTTACGAAAAGATTTCCGTGAAAACATCCGGATCTGCAGCTGATATGGATCCGTTACTGATAAGGCAGGTTGTGATTTGATTAGAGAGTACAATCTTCCAGCTGAGGACTCCTCAGCCGGAATTCTGTGCAGAAATAACTTAGACATGAGACCCAATGCCGCAAGGTACTCGTTTTTGTCAACTGCCACCTGCCCCAAGAATTGGGTTTCTTAACAATGTGTTCAGCTAAGTCCGTTATTTAGGTTTAGTTAATATTCGTCGCCGTTGGTGTATTAGAGCAAAGTCCATTTCCTAGAAGCCTGCTTGTTTAGCTAATGGGCTATTGTTTCACTTTTAACCTATATAGTGACATAAGGCATAATGGTTTTGCATAACGAGGCGTACCTCTGATGATCATATCGTGGTTTTAAGACGTAAAAACCGAAATATTATTATAATTACGTCTTCCCGCCTTAGACCTGCTCCTATTTTCCAACTGAGCAATTTATAGCCATGGTCACGTGATTTCCTGCACCGTCTGTGTAGTCAAACTGTTAGGTTCCGTGACATTCCCAAACTTGATGACCTAATCACGCTGTTCTAGCACATGCCAGCCATCTATTCTCCTTTTCCCTTATTTGTTCATTGCAGAACGTCGTTCATTTTAACAAGGCACAAATGTTATTCACCCGCTTAAGCGCTTGATTTTTGGGACTGTCAACGAACGCCATTGCAGTCTTTCACAATCTGCCATCGAGTGTTTACAATTTTCTCGGTTAGCTTCTTAGACATTACTTGCTTCAGGTTTTCAAAACGGGTTTCCGTTGAGGCATTTAACGGACACATTTTTTAAACGCATGAATTTTCAAGAATACTTTCGGTTGGCTTGTTTTGAAGATATAGGCAGTTTTTTTTGCTTTTTTCCCCACCTTCCAGATAATCTGGTAGCCGGCTGATATATTTCACGCGTTTTTGTGTGAAGATGATCGCATGCATGGGCACCGTGATCATGGGCATGTTACCAGTAAAATGTAACACTGTTGTAGTTAATGTTTACATAAACGAAAACGTCACTCTGTCACAACTGTCAAAAGTACTATACTTGCCATTTTATTTATTCATCGTACCTCAAGGGTGTCGACAAAGGACATGGTGACATGAGTGTCGGAAAAGCAGAAAAAAAAAAAGGGCCGACAGGTTAGATTTCTCGACTTGGATGTTCTTCAAGGGCAGCTATTTATTAAACGAGCAATATCGGTATCAGAAGAAGGGGCATTTCATCCTGTGGTAGTATGCAGAAAAAAAAGAACGTCAATAAGCAGTGGAATTGATTGTTACTACAGTTACAGTGAAAAAGTAACGTGGTTACTTTTCATGCCTGTGTAAAACTAAGCAACAGATCACAGACCAAATGATAGTGTTGTATCTGAACCAGAGACAGAATAGGTCATGGTTCCAACGGGAAAAAAATTACACCATCTCGAGCTAAATGGAACCATGTGTGCGAAGCAGCGGGCGCCAACGCTTAAAATGGTGGCGGCTTTGACGCTAGCGCTCATGCATCACGGTGTTGCGCAGCAGAGAAACCTGGGTAGGCGCAAATCATGAAGTGATGGACCGGTGTATCGTACCGGAAATCGCTGCCAATTGAGCAATTAGAGCCCTAATATTCTGATGTGATACATAAACCGCATTCCGCTTTTAGTTAACGCGCACGCCGCGAATTATCGCTCAACAATGCACCGGAGAAATCTGCCATGGTCACCTTGGAGGTGAGAAAAATCACTAAGCAATAAAAAAAAATAGAAATGAGTGCTACGTGTCTCTAACTGGCGCATTATTGGTCTCAGTTGTATGTAGCACGTCAGAATACTTTTTTGACCCGCCGAGCATGGTAATTAATAAAGATTGCTTAATGAACTTTTTAAATACTGACTCTAGAGAAAAAATTGCAATACAAGACTTGGAGCTCTTATCTAAAAATAACAAACTTTTCAAGTTATGGTAAGATAACAACGCTGGTTAATTTTTTTCACGGTTTGTTTAAAATGTGCGAAACTTAAAAAATAACACATGGTTGCAGTCTAACGCGCGGCGCTTTGAGTGCCCTCAAAGGTAAGTTGAACGAATTAGTGAAGGCTTCTCACGCACGAAGGTCGCTTGAACAGGCTATAGGTGACTACAATGGACATTGAGTGATGGTTGGATGGTACCATTAAAACAAAAGGGGGGGGGCGAAAAAAAGAAACGAAGACAATAAGTTTCGATGAAAAAGCGGCTGCCACGTACATTGTGATACGAGACCGGAGGCAGCATTCGACGCAGCGCAGACGTTTTTTTTTTTCTTTTCAGGCCAACGATAAACATGACGGTGGGGGAGAGGGTGACATTTGGATAAATAAAGGATATCAAAAGCGCCCATGGGAATATGTGGTCAGCAGTTTTTTGTTGTTGTTGTTGTTGTTGTTGGACACGCTTTGACAAGGGAAAGTCTTAGTCTGAAACGATGCGTTTCACTAATGAAGAACGTGCAAATATGGTTTTTGTTCCTTGCCGAGTGAACGGAAACATGAGAGAGCGGGGAAGATTATCTCGCAGATGCCACCCAGGAATTCGGGTAAATAGTTCAACATTTGTGCAAAATTACGAAACGCTCGAGGGGACAGGCACGTTCAAAGAGCAGCGTCTGCGCACAACAATTGTGACTGAGTCTCTTAAAAAAGACATTCTTGCTTACATGACAGCCCATCCAAACGCAAGCGTGCGCGACGTGAGTGCTGAGACCGGCGTTTCCAGCAGTAGTGTTTGGCGCGTACTCAAGAGCAGAGGACTTCACCCATAGTAGGTTCACCTGCATCAGCAGCTGGAAGTCAGTGATTTGCAAAGCCTTCTTGACTTCTGCAACTGAATACTCACACAGGAAGAAAGTAATCCCGGCTTCCTGAAAAACAAAATGTGGTTCGATGAAGTTCGCTTCTCGCGCAACGGCCAGGTCATTGTTCACAGTAGTCATTATTTGAGCGCTACAAATCTTCACTGGCTGTTGCAGTCACAACACCACGGCAGGTGCAGTGGTCTTTCAGTGTTTGGTGCGGCATTCAGGACGGCAAAATTATTGGCTTGAACTTTTTCGACGGAAGACTCGCTGCGAAACGCTACATGAGCAAAATACTGATTGGCACATTGAATGACTTCACCTGCAACCTCCCTCTAGCACAGCTTGAGAATATTTGGTTCCAGCAAGACGGAGCTCCTCCGCACAGCTGCGCGCGGACTCGAACGTGGCTTCATCGAGAATTTCTCGAGAAATGGATCGGCCGTCGTGGACCTGTAGAGTGGCCCGCAAGATCCCCAGATTTGACTCCGCTAGATTTCTTTCTATGGGGATACATTAAAGACCACGTCTACATTGAAGCGACGACAACGCCCGCAAGACTGAAGTCTAAAATAACAGATCTGTACTGCTCTGTTACTCCACGAATGCTACGAAACGCGACAGAAAATGTGCTGACTTGATGTAGATTGTGTATGCGGGCTGATGAAGGCCTGTTTGAGCACGCTATGTAACTACCCATGACGTCTCAATAAAAGCGCTTGGGACTTTGCAATTACGCTGATCTTTTTCCAACAAGCTTTCCCATTATTTAAGGGTTAGATATAAAGAGCACTGAACACGTTTTTATTCGTTCTGTTTATTTACACGCTCTGTGCTCCAACAGACGGGAACTAAACACTAATTTCTAAATGGAGACGAAGTACGAGCAATAAACTTTTGAGCCCACAGCCAATCGTGTCCTATTCTTTGCAAGCATCCAGTATATAGAGCAGTCGCACGTAATCGATGCAGGTATATATACCAAAAAAACTTCTGGAATAATTACCGTTGAAGTTTTTTATATCCTTCCTTTATCAAAATGTTGTCACCCTCTCCCCCACCATCATGCTTATCGTTGGCCCAAAAAGAAAAGAAAAAAAAAACGTCCGTGCCGAATGCTGCCTCCGGTCTCGTATCGCAATGCACGTGGCAGCCGCTTTTTCGTCGAAGTTCATTGTCTTCGTTTCTTTGTTTCACCCCCCCCCCCTTTTTGTTTTAATGGTGCCATCCAACCGTCGCTTAATGTTTATTGTAGTCACCGATAGCCTGTTGAAGCGACCTTCGTACGTGAGAAGCCTTCACTAATTCGTTCAACTTACATTTGAGGGCACGCAAAGCGCCGCGCGTTAGGCGGTAATCACGTCTCATTTTTTGAATTTCGCGCACTTTAAACACACCCCGAAAAAAATTAACCAGCGTTGTTATCTTACCATAGCTTCAGAAGTTTGTTATTTCTAGATAAGAGCTACAAGTCTTGTATTAAATTTTTTCTCTAGTGGCAGTATTTAAAAAGTTTATTAAGCAATTTGTGTTAATTACCGTGCTTGGCAGATAAAAATATATTCTGACGTGCTACATACAGCTAAGAACAATACTGCACTAGCTGGAGACACGTAGCACTCATTTTTAATTTTTTATTGCTTGGTGCTTTTTAGCTGAAACACCCTATTTATGGGGCGGCCAGTGAAACGGCTGTGCAGCGGGATCAGTCGGTTTATTCAATCAAGAAACTCGCTAGCAGACGCTGCCTATGTCGCCGTTGCGTGGCAAAAGAGAGGGTGCGTAGGAGATGAGAGGGGGCGCATGCGCAGTAAGGGTGGTGACGCCGCACACCGGATGGAACTCGACCATAAGATGCTTAATCTAAAGAGCGTTTGTTGCCCGAAGCTTGCGGTCCATAGCAGTTTCGTCACGAGTCAAACGACAGCGCGTTGCGCGTTCCCATTCGAACACTCGTGTGCACTAACGGTACCCTCGTTATCGGATGCACTGTTCCTCTGCTTTCATTATGACTCTATTAAAGTTCACGCGTGCTCTGACAGCCGATCAGTTGCTCGACGATTCCGGACTGCGCGATCCTGGTTGCGCCGGGAAGTCTCTATCAGAGACGTCGGCGCTGAAGGCGAAACACTGTAGTCAATGTAGGCTCCGGCTGGACGTCGCTCCAAAGCCACACGGAAAAACAGTCGTCCAGCAAGGCGCTTTCGGCAAGCATTCCTTTTCGTGGCGCCCCCACTCGAAGCATCCTGAAGAGGACATGCTCTGACTCACCGCCGCTGGCATCCGTCTGTCCCTGTAGTAGCGTGCTCTGAGAACGTCGTTTGCACCAACACGCGCAGACGACACCGTCTGTCGCAAGTGTTTCTTGTATACGCCTCACTCTACGTTGACCCAACAAGTTGGCTGGTAGCGTGCGGCTGACAAAAAGTGCACCTCGTGTATTGAAGACGCATTTTCAGACCAATGTGATAATATGCTTGGCGTTAGACCATTCGGTGCCAAGATAATGAAACAAAAAAGCCACTCGGCGTTATTAAGCTATGTTGGCTATGCTGTTTTCTGTTGCGCACGCGGGCTCTTGTGCTTCGGTGATGTAAGTTAACAGAGAGCACTTCACTCCGTTTCAAGATTTTCGCAATCGGACCAACTTTGCAAAGCAGACACCAGTACGGATTGTGAGATGAGTAAATTGCTATCCGCACGCGTAAGGTGTACTATGGGCGTGAAATACCGCGTGATGTGACGCGCGTGTTTTGCTTTTGCCGATTTTTGGTGAAGTAGCGGCCGCCGTCTCCTACTGTCCATTTGCTCATTGGCGTGGCCCACTGGCTGCCAAACAAGTTTTGCCGCACGGCGGGCGCGAGCTCTTCGCTCCGGTCACGATTGGCAGTTCTCCGTCCGAGTGGACGTGTGGCGGAGTTTCGCAAGAGCCGAAATCACTGACCGGTTCTCCGAAGCTTTCCGCTGGAGGGAATCCGCCGATGAACAGGGGTCGTTAGGTCCCATTAGGCTCGTCCCAAAAGAAACGGCTTTTGTAGCGCCGTAGTTGCGTGCAGCGTTGCTAAGGCCCGGGACACCAGCGGATCCACACGGGTGCTCGTGAAATCGCGTTATCTCGGGGTCGACGAATTGCGGCAGGAGATATGGGTCTCACTTTTCAATACGCAAACTGAAAACAGGTTCGGGCATAAGGCCGCTGCTTCGAGGCTTGCGCATCGCGGCGCGTCTTTCAACGTCTCGGAATGGCGCCGCTCTTGTTCGATAGCAAGCATCACGACGCGCAGCCACCGTGCTTCATCTGCACCAAACTCGCGAGGCGCTGCTGTTTGGATGGAAAGGGAGATTACGCGATGACAGGGTGATGACCACTTAGGCACCGCGGTAACTTGACCGCCTCGCCTCCTCTGCGCCGTGAAAAGGGTCGCCCAGCGAGGATGCCCGTTTCGTCGTCGTGCCTTTCGCGATCGTGATTGTAGCGCATTCCATGTTGGTAGGCCAACGGCGTCTTATCTCTTTATGAAGAGCACTCTTGGGCATCACTGCGCGTTGTTTTGAATTTGGTGGGGTTTTTTTTTTCGCTTGATTCAATGTTGACCCGCGAAGCTGGGTGCAGGTCATTGGCGTTATGTAAATTTCCTAAATGCGGGTATAGCGTGCTCCTTCAGCGCTTTTCGTTGCGATCTGTCGCAACGTGGCAGCTCAGAAATTATGGCGGCTTCAGTGTTGGCCCCAGAGCTAGTCGTTCAGTAGAATTTGGATGACTATCTTTTTAATCACGACAGTCAATGCACCGCCGCTGCTCTCGGAGTCTTAATACGTGACGTAAACTGCAAGGGGTGTCATTTACTTGTGGTCTCGCGCGCGAGCATCGTCGTCGAACCGCAACCAATGTTCTCGGCAGCAAGTGTTATGTTTTTTTTAAAGAAAATGGGTTAGGAAAATGCAGCGCCGCCATAAGTCAGGCCGTCATGCATGCCAGATGGCTGACTGGCGACAGGGCGCGCTCGCTGGCGCCGCCTTGTGGAAAGCTCAGTCAGTACCTCCTGTAGCTACAATTTCTTCGCAACGCGTTCAAAAAGTCTATGCGCTAAGAAGGAGGTGAGTTTTGTGATAAAGAAGAAGGAACTCGCAGCAAGGTCCTTTTATACCCGCTTCGAACGTAATTTAGCGTTGGTCGGAGTGTACGTCCACTTCTTTCGTAGCTATAAAGACTGTGTAAAATGGCTTCGCTTGCCTTCAAGTAGCTATGAACGAACAACTTAACCTAGTTTTTGAGGTCGCTTTTCATATCAAACTTCCCATAGGCCTAACTAGAACAAATCGGTGTGAATAAATCGGCAACATAAAAAATTGCGCTCTTAGTGGGTGGTTCATATTTCTTTACTTTTATCATTACTGAATAAAAGTATATTAGTATTGCTGCGCGCGGGGACACAGGCGAAAATTCGTTTTTTTTTTGTCTTCACACTTCTCAGTGCGTCACCCTCCACTAGGTGACGCCACTATCCCAGTTTGAGCACGTAACCACTATCCCGTTTAACTACAACGTTCTGTTCGCAACGAATGCTTGCGGTACGGTAACGCTACTTACCGTGCATTAACCTCCACGATCACGCTAAAGCTAAACTCTGTCTATTAGAGCTTTAATGTAGTAAAGTGCCTGCGCCGCTGGCAGACGTTACGTTTACACTGTTAGGGTCTTTTATCAAGTTACAAAAATATGATGCACAAATACTTGCTGATCCAACGCCATGGTACAAATCCATCCTTATTCTTTTAAATGAAGCATTTTTTCGCGAACTTCGGGGAGTTTTATCATTATCTATCTATCTATCTATCTATCTATCTATCTATCTATCTATCTATCTATCTATCTATCTATCTATCTATCTATCTATCTATCTATGATATCTCTACCGAAATTGGTATGGCATAACATGACTGTAAAACGAGTATAAGTGACTAGTTATTACATAAAAATCATGCCATTCATGTCATGATTTAGATGTCACGGCGATGCTGCTCCTGTGAGTGTTTCGTGTATGGTAGTGCATGACTTCATGGCGAACGTAAGTGACAGGCCCTCACGTGGAAATTATGGCACGCGTGTCATGTCAGAACATGACCACGCCCCGCCGCGGTGGTCTAGTGGCTAAGGTACTCGGCTGCTGACCCGCAGGGCGCGAGTTCGAATCCCGGATGCGGCGGCTGCATTTCCGATGGAGGCGGAAATGTTGTAGGCCCGTGTGCTCAGATTTGGGTGCACGTTAAAGAACCCCAGGTGGTCGAAATTTCCGGAGCCCTCCACTACGGCGTCTCTCATAATCATATAGTGCTTTTGGGACGTTAAACCCCACATATCAATCAATCAACATGACCACATGCTACGCTCATGATGCGCTCACGGTCGTTTCGCTAGCTTCACATACTCGAAATTTGGTAATACGTGACGAGAGTGGATCATAGATATATGGAACTGGTGCGAACGTGATAGTCATGATATGCGTGTTATGTAAAACATGACTACATATGCCACGCTCACGGTGCACTCGCGGTCGTTTCGAGGGCTTCACATACACCAAATTTGGTATGACGTGACGTGAACGGATGACGTAGGTATTCGTGATTGGTGCAAACATGATAATCATGACATGCGTGTCATATAAAACTTGACTACATGCTACGCTTATAGTGCGCTCGCTGCCATTTCGCTAGCTACACAGGTATTACGTGACGTCAATGGGTGACGAGCGCAAGTGCCAGGCGCAAACATGAATCATGGCATGGAACCTGTGTACGGCGCAATTTACGTCCATCTCGTAACGTTGTGCTGATTTTAATGTGACAATTTAACCTTCCTAATTGGTGCTTCGTATATAATCGATTCCCACTCTACGTGGGATCTACCAATTAGTTCTTTGCTTTTAGCGGTAATCTAGTCCATGATTTTGTTGTTACCGAAGTTGTTTGATTGCGGATTCTTATAATGGCAATGTTTTATGTCATTTTATAACTCTGACTTTTTTGTAATTTTAACCATGCGTGTGGTTGTTACTATTTAGAATAAATAAATAAATAGATACGTTCAGGCAGTACGGTAGCGCACGTCCTTTTGAGTGACACTGATGCGTCCACCGGTCGACAGGTTCCTCGTTGACAATGCGTAGGCTGACAGGCAACAGCGAGGCGTGTCGTGTTGTTGGGTTGCCTCCACTAGTGCAAGATCAACGACCGCGAAGCGAGGAGTGGCAAAGTAACACCGTGTTTCCATTACTTGCTGAAATACCCCATTGCATTTGTTTTTCTTACGAGAATGCGGTAACTACGCGGTGAGTGCTCCACCGCTTCGAGCTTTCTTGTTCAGAACTTTCCACTGAAACTGCGCTACATCTGATGAAGAAAGACCGGAATTCCAACAAGCATCCTTGCAAGTTGATTAACCACGGCGCGTGGTGTCAGCATTCACAATATAGCTTACAAAAAGGTCGTGTTAGCAAGCCGTGAATTAATCGCCTTCTCCCGACGCACGCTTTTGGGATAACGTTCCGCAGCCTCACCTGGCTTGATGTCTGGGTGGGCTTAGTGTGGCCGAACTTTGCGAGAAAAAATTTGACAACGTGACAGGAGAGGTTGATGGGGCGTCGAATGCCTTGGTTTTTAACGGCTGTTTATGGTGTTTCGGTCATTGTCGTCTACTAAGCGCGTCGGGCGGGCGGGCGGGCTCGAATGGTGCTTGCCGGATTCCCGGCCACGGCGGCCGCATTATCTGGCGAGGAGCACAATCGAAAAGATGAATGAGTTTGAATTTAGGAACACGTTGAACCGCAGGTGGTGGAAATCAATACGGAGTTCCCGTAGACGACGTGCCTCGCAATCTTACCATGGCATTATAAAGTCGCAGCGATGTTACAGACAGTAAGAGCGGCTTTATAATCTGGTGCGAAAAGATTACGTTTTAGACCTTCATGCTGTCCCCGTACTACAGTGCGAGTTTTTTGCACTGATCGTCTGAGCAGTTTGTCAGCGTATTCAAAACTTCCTGCCGGAAAACAGAGCGGTCATCGTGAGCCAGCGCAGGCATCTTTGCCTTCGTTTCTTGCCTTCTGGGAAGACTGAGGACGAGGGGATGGGGGGGTGGGGACATAACGTTCCCTAGCCGTTATACAGACCACGTTAACACTGAATTTGCAACTGAAGGTAATAACGCATTAATCGTTTTCTCGAATTTGCGTCGGTTGTGAGAATATGCATCTTGATGCGTATGATCTGTCCCATACGATGATTGAAGCTGCTGCTTGATTTGCAAGGAAAGTTTTTTCAAATCCAAGTTCCGAACTTTGCGTGAGCGATCATTAGCGACAAAGTCTTGCCAAGCACCTGCATAGCTGAATGAGACAATGAAATCGGGAGCCTCTGTTGAATAGGCAGGTTCAAAGTTAGGACAAAGATTCAGTCGCATTACAAACTGCCGGGCCGAGAAATCCGTTTGCCGTGTCAGTTTTAGCACTTTGTATTCCTACATTTTGAATCGTGCACTGCTATGTTTTTGTCATCTAGGCATAAACTTCACGTGAATGGAGTCATCATTGCCGTACTGTTAATGGCACATATACTTCTGTCGTCCTATTGAATCACTTGCTCACCACTGCGTCTGCAAAGAGAACGGAATGTAGACAGAGATAAAGCGGATGAACGAAAAAAAAAGCGGAGTTGGGAGTAGACGTCACGTGGCGGTGTTTGGGTGTGATGCCTGTGAGCGGCTCCCATTGTGACGGGAATAGCCCGCCGGCACGTGCTCAACTGTGCACGACGACGACCCTGCATAGCGGCGCCGCACAGGGCGACGCCTTTGTGTTGCCGTCGCTGACGCGCTCCCGTCAGCTGACGGTAGGGCAAAAAGAGAGAGATAGAAAATATAATACAATGCACCAAGAGCGAAAATATCCTGAGTGCTTGCCATGATTATCAGTGCCTACCAGTTCGTGAAGCATGGATGTGATTAGTGACGTCAAACATAACGCGGGTGAGTAAAGGACTGTAAACGAAACGTAAGGGTGACTTCAAGCACCCCTTGCTCTTGGCGCGCACACACAGAAAGATCGGTAAAAGAACACAGAAAAACGGTAAAAGCGCACACTGAGAAGAGTGGTAAAAGCGCACTAAAAACGATGACACACACACACACACACACACACACACACACACACACACACACACACACACACACACACACACACACACACACACACACACACACACACACACACACACGCACGCACGCACGCGCGCGCGCGCGCGCGCGCGCACACACACACACAGAAAGAGAGAGAGAGAGCCAAATCTAGTAAAAGCATAGAAATACAATCTCGAGGTGAGTGGTCGAGGCAGCAGAGGAAAAAGCACGGATCCCATGCGCCACCATGGATTTCGCTATTTTAGGAGAATATATACGATATCTAGATGGTCTGTTGGAATGCTGGGAACGACGTAGCCATGTGTAGTGCGTATCTCATTTTTGTGTTCTTTTTTAATGCGAAGCATTTCTTGGGGAACTTCGGCGAGTTTGATTGTATCTATCCATCCTTTTATTTATTCATCCAATCAATACGTACTATCCATCCAATGAATACGTATCAAATTCAATACGTACTATTTCGCTATTGTAGACACCATACATATTTACTAAAGTTCTTGGCAGGTTTCGCGACTAGAATAACAAGAAAGTGGGTGCTTTCACCAGAACTACAGCTCCGGATTTGCATGAATGCATTCAGAACTCTGACAACTACTGAGCCCTCATGTCCTTTATTTAGGACACGCAGATTGTCCATTCCTGCGGGTGACGTGTTAATCTTAGGGAATATCCGCTTTGTGAGTAGGTAGTTGAACACCTTAGTAACAACACGAAAAAATGTAAGAGCTCTCATTATAATAGTTAGTGGAAACGGCAGTTGCGGCGAGGGTCGTCTTTTTCACCCTCCTCCATCTTGCTTTGCTCTTTGCCGATTTCCGAAGAAGACGATTACGAAAAAGCTACTGCCTATGTTTTCGCAGTTGTGTTGAGAATACCTCAGATAACTCTTTGAATTTCTGAGTTAATTCTGTCACAATTGGCAGCAAAATTTCTTCGTGTCTCTTTTATAGTACACCAGGGCCGAAAAGTTTAGTTAAGGGCCCCTGCGTGTTGCAGGAGTCAGATCCCTTTCTTCACAGTATGCACTGTTCTACAGCGAACAGATTGGACGGGTTCATGTCTCAGAGTAAGTATAGGGAATTCACGCGCAACGACACCTTTACAGGGGAAACGTAAAAATGGCGTCGCCGTTGTCTGGACATAGTGTGCACCGCGTTGCGATACATCGGGATTGTATTCTCCGAAGTACGGAATATCTCTGTCGCTGAGTGTGGAGCGAAGACAGTAGTTTCCTTTTTAACAGGTCGTGCTAAATTGCGTCTGAGAAATAGGAACTCTTCGTTTGAACAGGTGAGCGTGCCGTGCCGACTACTCGCGATGACGGAGAGAATGGGTAGCTTGCCGACTATGCGCGTTTTTGTATGTAGGGGGGCTTTATTTCGATGACCAATTGAATATTTTGACGGCTGAATAAGTAGGTGACCACTACCACAGCACTCCTTAAATGAAACGTAAATGACGGCAAGTGCCCCAATGTAGGGCGGGTCCAGAATTCTGCAACTCCATTTAGTTTCCCTACTTCTGAGACACGATCGAGTTCGATGTGTTAATTGTAGAATGGTGCATAGTGCGCATAAAAAACTTCCGCTATAGAAAGGGCAACAGCTATAGCTGTTGTTGAATATATATAGCCGAGCTGTTTATAGATTTAGTTGATGCGGAGCCCAAGCTCGCATTGATGCAGCAGCGAGAGCCTGAACGGTGTTCCTTCCTATCCCGTCTTGCGCGGTTGTTAGTATAATGAACCACCAACTTGCCCAAAGATTTGCACACTCAAGCGTAGGATGAGTCTCTCTCCCGTTCCAGAAAATCGAGCCGTATTTGTCTCCTAGCGTGCGACGAGTGGCTTCACTGCACCGCCATTGAACGTAATGGTGGACCGCAGGTGGACCTATGCGCAACTCTGCTCCGGTAGGGAGCGTATACAGTAATTCTAGATAAGGCCTGCTGCCGTCGAGATCGAGCAGAGTCAACTCTTAGCAGCCAGCGGACGAAATCATGTAGTGTTGATGGCTCCCTGCGTCGTCTGCTAGCCGCGGCGTGTTCGCATGTGCACGAATGCCATGCGTGTGCTGAGACGGCAACTTATTCAGTTGTCTAAGAGCAATATCCAATGCTTGTACGTATATGCCTACACTATATACACAAGCATTTCGCCATCCTAGATAGGTTCCAGCTGTCAAGCTTTCGAGTGTGACTGCAACGCATGATCACATAGCTTAGCGGGTAAAACAAGCATAATTGAGGCGTGTCCAAATAAATGCGAACATGATGCGCGCGTCTCCCCCCGGCACCATTGGGGGTACTGTGGTGGAGCTAGAAGGGGGCACACGTGTCAGTTTGTTCGTGCGCCAAGCAGCAAATGGCAGCGACCATGGGACGGCCACTGGATGCTATGAGCGTCCCCTTTATAACGGGGTGGTGACAAGTATGCCACCAGGCTCCACAAAAAAAAAAAAACCTTTTTTTCTTTTTTGATGTTGGCCTAATGCCTCTACTTCGATAAATTCTATCTTAATGGAAAAAAAGGTAAATTTTCAGCTTAAGTTCTCTGCCATTTACGGCACACTGTCCATATTTTATTTTTCCAATATTTATTTTTGTCCTTTCTCTCTAATTTTCTGCCACCAATACTCTAACCGTCTCTTACTTATTTCAATCGCGGGTGTGTTCAGCTTTCCATTGTTGTCCCTAAAACCCAAGGCTTCCTGTAGGCTCGTGCCCAAACGTACACCTGGGTGGATATCTCCACATTCAATCAGAACATGCTCCGCCGTTTCCTTATCTTTCCCGCAGCATGTGCATTGTTCTTCTTCTTTACTGAATCTTGCTTTATAACTACGCGTTCTAAGGCAACCCGATCTCGCTTCAAACAGTAAAGCGCTTCCCCTTGAATTATCGTAAAATGCCTCCCTCCTTATTTCATTTTTGCCCTTTCGGTAGTTACTCAAAGCCGGTTTTTTCTCCATAGCTGCCATCCAGTAAATCCTCTCCGCCTCCCTGACTTTTCCCTTAACGCTCTTTGTTGACATATGGCTTACAATACCAGCCGTATATTTACTAGTGAGTCTTCTAGTTCTTTTTCTCCACTGTGTGTCCACGCTCTTCCTATACAAATAACGGAACACCTTCTCTGCCCATCTACTCTCCTTCATATTTCTTAGCCTTTCTTCGAACCTTATTTTGCTCTGCGCTTCCCTCGCCTCAAAACCTGCCCACCCCATATCGCCCTTTACAGCCTCGTTTGTCGTCTTCCCGTGAGCACCCAACGCGAGGCGTCCCACAGTCCTTTGATTTACATCCATTCCCGATTGCACCTCTGCCCTCATGCACACCACTGAGTTCCCAAAAGTAAGCCCTGGAACCATTACACCCTTCCACAGACCTCGAAGCACCTCATACCTATTGTATACCCACAACGCTCTGTGCTTCATTATTGCCGCATTCCTCTTTCCTTTTGCTGCCGAGGCTTTTTCCTGTACCTCCATGTATCTATCACTCTCATTTACCCATACTCCAAGGTACTTGTATTCACTTACCCTCGGTATTTCTTGGCCTTGTATGGACACCGTCTGATCACAGGGATCATTGAATACCATCAATCCACACTTCGTTACACTGAATCCTAGTCCAAGAGCTTCACCTTCCCTTCCGCATATATTCGCCAGCTGCTGTATATCATCTCGACTGTCCGCAAATAAGACGATATCGTCCGCATAAAATAAACCTGGAAGCTTCTGCTCAATCATCATGCCGCCCTGTTTGTGTGACAGATTAAAACCAATGTTGCTACCTTCTAGCGCTTTTTCCATACTCACCATGTACAGCATGAATAACAGCGGGGACAAAGGACATCCCTGTCTCAGACCCTTGCTAACCTCAACGTTCTCTTTGCTACGCATTCCTTCCCACTCTATGCAAACTGTATTTTCTCGGTATATCTCCCTCAAAAGCTGTATACAGTCGTCGCCCATGCCCATTCCTTTCAATATATCCCACAAAATTTCCTGATTAACGTTGTCGTATGCCCCAGTGATGTCTAGAAAAGCCACGTACAAGGGCCTATTCTCTATTTTAGATATTTCTATACACTGAGTGAGAACAAACAGGTTATCGTCTAACCGCCTGTCGACTCGAAATCCGTTCTGAAGTTCTCCCAAAATATCGTTATGTTCGGCCCATGTTTCTATTTTCATTTTTACTGCTTGCATCGCCAACCTGTATAGTACCGATGTAATGGTTAGTGGTCTATACGAGCGAATCTTGTCCTTTTCTCCCTTGCCTTTATAGATTAAGTTCATTCTACTTTGTCGCCAACTGTCCGGTATTTGTCCGTCCTTTAAGCTTTTTTCTACTGCTTTTAACAATCCTTCTTTAGTGTTATGTCCTAGTTCGTTAATGAGGCTAACGGGAATCCCATCTAAACCCGCGGCAGTGCGCTTTGGAATTTTTCCTTCGGCCTTTTTCCAGTTGAAATTATCAAGTACTAGCTCTTCCTCTGTTGCTTTCTCCGCCACACTTTTACTCACCGGGGAGATCCCCTGGACGCTCTTTTTAAACGAATCGGCTGTTACCTTTTGGATGTAACCTAGCGCTTCGTACCCTTCCGATTGATTTCCTCCTTCATCTAGAATATGTTGTTGCGTTGTGACAGACTTCCTACCTAGCGCCTTTATGTGGCTCCAAAAAATCCTAGGCGCGGCCTCCTTTTTTTCGTGTATCTCTGTCATCCAGCGTTCACTTTCACCTTTAGTTTTTGCCTCTACCAATTTCTGTACAAGGGATTTTTTCTCTAAATATATTTCCCATATTTTTTTGACTTCGTCCTGCGGCCCGCTTCTCCTTTTTTGCCTTTCTATGCTCCCGTGATGCTTCGCGTCGCTTCTCGATCGCCTCCCGGATTTCCTTGTTCCACCAACTTTTTGGCTTCCTTTTTCCTTTCCAGCAAACAGTTTTCTTCTCTTTCCCTATCTCCTTCGTCATTAGATGTAACAGCTCACTATACTCCCAGTCCTTGCCTGGTATTTCGCCTACTTCTTCCTCGACTCTTGCGGCTATATTTATTATTTGTTTGTCATTTAAATACGAGCTGCCAGACTTTGATTCCATGCTCATATTTTCAGTTTCGTATCCCATTTGTAATGTTATTCGTTTATGATCACTACCCAAGCTGTTAATGCCTTCCTCGTCTATCCTCATTTCTGTCAGTTTGTGGTAAATTCCTTCAGTCATGAGACAATAATCAATACTTGATTGCTTGTTTCCGACTTCCCATGTGATCTGGCCGTCACATTTAGGCCCTGTGTTAACTATCTCCAGACTATGTTGCTCGCAAAGATCTAGTAATAACTTCCCATTGGTGTCTGAATATCCGTCAAGGTCATGTATGTGGGCATTCATGTCCCCTAGAAGGATGATTTCGGCCCCATTACCGAATTCCTTAATATCCGCACTCATGCAATCCACTATCTCCTGATTCTTTTCTCTGCAGTTATTCCCCGTCCACAAGTAGGCTACCCCTAGCCACGTTTCCTTTCCACCTACTGTGCCCAGAACCCAGAGGTGCTCTGAACACGTCTGTTTCACTCTAACCCATTTGGCTCCGCGATGAATTAGCATTCCTACACCCCCACCTTTCCTTTCCGATATGGTCCTGTTACACCCTTCCCAAACATAATTTTCAATATGTGGTGGCTCTTCCAAGTCTCTAAGGTGTGTTTCTGTAACCGCATACACGCCTATCTGTTCTTTGTTTAACTGCTCCTCAATCTCTAACCATTTTGCCTTCTTTCTGCCACCCTGCATGTTTATGTAACTAATTGCAACACGCGCCTTTTTCCTTTTTCTTTTACCTTTTTTCTGGTTTTTCGCAATTCTACCTGTCAAAGCGTCCTCCTGGTTGTTTTCCCTGTTACGAGCTACCCCGGACTCCGAAGGGCCCGTGAGCCCCCCAAAAAAGCTACTGCGCGTCCTGCCAGTCGCCAGCCCACCTCGTGTCCAAGCCTCTTATCGAAATGAGAGCGACGTATAGCGCCCTCTGGTCAGTGGACTGTGCTTGTGAATAACTGAGTGCATTCGAATGACGTTATGGCGCCAGGTCTGCAGCCATCCGCCAAAATCATTTCGATGCCACTTTTTTCGTTCGAATACATCGTTTGTCGTCAACCTAAACAGAATAATTACTAAATGTGAGCGTGCGGAATTCTAGCGACGCCATCCCCGCGAAGTGCTGGCGCTTCGAAATCCTTGTGATACCGGAAATCATGAACTATATATTGTGTCTACAAGGACTACTTAACGGTAACGAAATTATGGCAGCTTCCCACTTTTCTTTCTTTCTTTCTTTCTTTCTTTCTTTCTTTCTTTCTTTCTTTCTTTCTTTCTTCTTTCTTTCTTTCTTTCTTTCTTTCTTTTTTTCTTTCTTTCTTTCTTTCTTTTTTCTTTCGTTTTCTTTTATTTATTTCTGTGTCTGTTTCGTTCTTTCTAAGGCTTTCTATATTTATGTCTCCCTCTTTCTAGCTTTGTTCCCCCTTTTCTTCTTCTTTCTATCTGTTTTTACTTGTTTTTGTGTATGTTTATTGCTTTTTTATTTCTGTCTCCCCTGTTCTGCCTTGTTTCCCTCTTTCTTTTTCTGTTTTTTTGTCTCTTTTTGTCTGTTTAGTATTTCTTATGCCTTCCCTATCTCGGTCTCCCTCTTTGTACTGTTGTGTCCCTCTTTCATTTTTTTTCTACATTGCTCTCTATTTTGTCTATCTCTTCGTGCCTGTTTCTTTCGCTTTCTATATCTTCCTCGGTCTGTCTGTCTCTCTGCTGTCTTTCTTTGTTTCTCGCCTATTTTTTTTTGTGCATCATAGCCATTGCTGCTTTGGAAGCCTATAATGTCTCTGATATTCAGGGGCCCTACAAGAACCGAGCGTGCACAGGCGGAGGCACATTGTCTTTTTATTTCCTCAGCTAATGAAGCAGTGTTACCGAAGTGGTTGTCAGTGATGTTTCGAGCTGAATTCACGTCTTTTCATGCTCACGGTGCTAGATATACGTTGTTTTGGTGAGGATGCTTGTGAGGCACAATCGACGAGATAAAGTGAGAAGGCTTCGCCCATGAATTCCATCGTGGCAGTGGATACCAGGGTGTAAGAGGAAAGCCCCGCCACTCTCGCATTCTTTTTACTGCCAGTTCGCTAACTTATTTCGTTTAACTTATTGGCGTGAGAAAACAATGAAACAAAAAAGGTAACACTATCGCCATTGGTTACGAGCTGGCTATTTAGCGAAAGAAACGTGTCGCCTGTTTTAGTTGAATTATCCTTTTCAGGCGCCACCTATGAAGAAATGTCTGTGAATGTGTCTAATCGATATATCGTTATGTGATGGCACTCAGCGTTCATTGCAGCAAAAGTAATATCATATTTTCATTGTGCGTTCTATAGTAGCCCACCGTAACCATAACTCTTTTTATTATTGTTTATATATATATATATATATATATATATATATATATATATATATATATATAGATATATATATATATATATATATATATATATATATAATGCTAAGTGAAAAGGTTTCTCTCATCGTACGATGTTTTGCTATCGATAAACATGTTCTTCGCTCTTGTTTCAGGACGCTTAACCGGAACAACCTGACGACGTTGGGGAAGGATTTGTTCGAGAATATGAAGAAACTGCGTGTTGTGTGAGTAGTTTTATTTTTACTTTCTTGGGCGTGGGGGGCTTTGCATGACATCCGAAGAATAGTTGAGTCAGATCTAATCAATCTTTCAGTAGGACGTTCTTGCGTTTTCGTACTTTGAGCGAGGTTAAAACTGCGCGCAAAAATGAAGACTGGTGGAAGGCGGATGTCTCGACCGCTCGTTTTGTGCGCCCTCGGTTTTAGTCGCGCATTTTTACTTATACTCGAAAAAGTTGTCAGCAACGCCATTCAAATTAGGTGTCGTATTGGCTCTGCCAACTCGAAGCCAGTCGTTTGATTTTATTTAGAGGGGGGAGAAGGTGAAGCTTAACTCTGTTTCCAATGAAGCACATCACATGCCGGTCTTCTGTTGATCCACGAGCAAAGAATGACGTAAGAGCTTGAAGAGTTATGTTACTCCTTTATTGTGATAGCGATTATATGGACACTCTAGGCTGGGTTTCGCCGCCGTCGGCGTCCGCCGTCATTCACAGCATATATGTACGTATCTACGTATATGCAAATGCAAGAACAAAAAACATAATCCACAAGAAGACTCCGGCGCGCGGAATCGAACGTAGGACTTCTTGCTTGCGAAGGCGTGGCGTTAGCCACTGAGCCACGAATGACCTCCTTCAACGTTGCCTCTTTCAACGTTGAAGCGGCAAGCTATTTATATCTACCACTTACCGCTAGCGATGCCCATCTCGGCGGAACTATCGTGTTTTCAGCATTACCAGCGAGATGGCGCAATGATGTCGCGTCGCCAAATCGTCACCACGTGGCGACGCGGGCTCATGCGTTGATCTCCCAAGTGAACTTAGCCCCGCAGAGGGTGGGTGGGGGGGGGAGGGTAAACGCTTACGCACGCGCTCGTTATCTCACGGTGGGGAGAATATTACGCATTGGGCTTTCACCCGAATGATACTGTTGTAGTCACCGGGCGCACAATGGTTACTGCACTTGCTCCGCAGTCTCCGTTTGCGAAAGAGCGCGCTTTTCAGACACAGCGAAGTAACAACTGAGACACTTATTCACGTTCATCTGTACCTGTAAGTACGTTTTGTGCGTCATTTGTGCGTGAAAAACGCGGGGCTCGTTTCGATCTTCTTGCCATTCTTCACGTGACGTTCCAATTTGTTGTTATCGCATTCATTTCTTTGTCTTTCCGGCAAAGCTTTGACTTTTTTTCCTATGTGTAATGTCGTTACACAGAAATTCTTTCTATAACAACTTGTTCTGCAGCAATAATATGGGCAATAAAGAACGCACACGGAAAGGAACATGTGTCCTTTCAGAGCCTTCATTTTAGTCATTCCATGACAAACACAAATGTACAATTACAAAATCTTCCTGATTGAAGAAGTTCGAAACAGTGCCAAGCGAAAAAAAAGTCTGCCAACGTGCAAGGCTTCCGAGTTTTGCGGAATGTTGCATGTCTGAAAAATTATTGAGAGTATTGTTTGTAGCTTAGATGCTGAATTTGGTTTACTGATTGAGCAAAAGGTGTTTGTTTTAAGTTGTTGGAAGCTGAATAATGTTACTGCAATTTTTGTGCCTTGTACGTCATTCGAAAAATTTGTCACACTTTTGTATGTTTGCATGTTTTCCTTGTAATATTTCATTATGAATGAATATCTGAGTATTGAATAGTTACTCTACAAAGGTTACACCTGTGGTGAAGATATTTTAATACTGAAGCTAGTAAGTTTTAGAAGAAAAATCACCAATTTGAGAAAATAATGATTTTGTACCACATTGCGATGTAGTTTAGAGCACGTGGGGCTCCAAATGAAATCAGCGTTTCATGAAAAAGAAGTAGATACTTCTTATGTGGCAAGTTTTAGCGCAACTTTTTTCGTTTTAAGGAAGAAAATGATTTTTGATTCGTTAAATAATTTCGAAACAATAAGTTTTTATGTATTGAGCAAGATACCTCCTCCACATCCAAAGCCTAAGAGGCCGCAGGCGCCAACCATACGCTTACTACATACGCCCATGTTGCCAGACGCTGCCAAGTTTCGCGTTTTTTATCCCGAGCCCAGCGACACTTGCCCCTGGGGCTCACACTCACACACATGCTCTGGGAGTGTAGACAAGTGGGAGGAGTCCCTGAAATCTCGCCGACCACCGTCCAGCACGAAGCAACCCCTAGTTATTCCCTGTCGGTCCCTACGGGGGAGACTCCCGCTAAGCGCGTCCTGCAGGACAACGTTTTTCTATTCCGTATGAACAAATGGGAAGATAGACACCATTGGGAAACTACATGTTGCATTTACTAATAAGAACACTTTCGCATATAGCTTAGCATATTATCACGGCAGCGATGGCGTAGTGGTTAGAACATCAACCTCGCATGCAAGAGGTCTGTGGTTCGAATACCGGTGCTCCACAGTTGCCAACCGGATTAAAAAAATCCTCGTGGAGATGGAACTGCATTAAGAGGCCTGGGGTGCGGGCTCACCGGTGACCACCGCTGGTAACGCACTCCACCAGAGAAGGATTGGCCACGCTGGTGCAGTATCTGGCCTCTACTTCCCACATGCATACGTCAATTAACTCACGGCCCTCAGTCCTCAGTGGCTGCGAAGCAACTGACCATGGCGGAGGTCAGATCTCCAACGCAGAAGCGGGTACTAAGAATCTCTGGATCCGGACAGGCCGCCATTGGAACCTGAACCTGACAACGTTTAACACTAGACACTTATCTAGTGCGGCAAGTCTAGCTGTACTATTTGAAGAGCTAGAGGCAATTAAATGGGATGTAATAGGGCTCAGTGAGGTTGGAGGACAGATGAGGCCTATACAGTGCTACAGAATAGGCACGTCCTTTGCTATCGGGGCTTGGCTGACAGAAGAGAACTGGGAGTGGGGTTCCTTATCCACAGAAACATGGCTGGCAACATAGAGGAGCACTAATAGCATTAATGAAAAGGTCGTAGATATCGTAATTAAAGTCAATAATAGATACAAGATTAAGGTGGTACAGGCTTATGCGCCTACGTCCAGCCATGGTGACGCTTCAGTTGAAAGCTTCTATGAAGACGTGGAATCGCAATGAGTAAGGCAAAAACACAGTATACTATACTGATGGGGGATTTCAATGCAAAAGTAGGGAACAAACAGGCTGGAGACCAGGCAGTAGGAGATTATGGCATCGGTACTAGAAATGCCAGACGGGAGCTACTAGTGGAATTCGCAGAACGCAATAATTTATGCATTTTGAATACCTTCTACTGAAAGCGAGGGAACCGTAAGTGGACATGGAGAATTTCATTAAGAAGCGTCAAAGCATGAAAGCCTCAAGTACAACAGAAAAAATAGAGCTGGTAGAGCTTTCGAAGTTGATGAATAAGCGTAAGGTATCCGATGTAAGAAGGTATAACAGGGAGAGAATTGAACGCACTCTGAAGAACGGTCGAAGCTTCAAAGCAGTGAAGAGAATACTTGAGATTGGCAAAAACCAGATGTATGCACTAAGGGACAAGGAAGGCAATGTAACTACCAATATGGATTGTATAGTAAAATTAGCGGATGAGTTTTACAGAGATCTGTATAGCAGCCAGCACAACGATGACCTTAATATAAGAACTAGCAGTAACCCAGATGACACCCCACCAGTAATGATAGAAGTCATAAAAACCTTAGATGCATGCAAAGAGGCAGAGCTGCTGGTGAAGATCAGGTAACATCAGCTCTGCTGAAAGATGGAGGACAGATTGTGTTAGAAAAACTAGTTACCCTGTTTTTGAGGTGTCTCCTCACGGGAAGAGTACCAGAATTTTGGAAGAATGCTAATCGTCCTAATACATAAAAAAGGAGATGACAAGGACTTGAAGAATTACAGGCCAATCAGCTTGTTGTCTGTAGTATGCAAGCTATTTACAAAGGTAATTTCTAACAGAATTCAACCAAACAAAGGAACAAGCAGGATTATGAACAGGCTACTCAACAATCGACCACATTCATACTATCAATCAGGTAACAGAGAAATGCTCAGAATATAGCCAACCACTATACATATCCTTCATAGATTACAAATAGGCGCATGGCTCAGTCGAGACATTAGCAGAAATGCAGACACTACAAAATCAGGGCGTCGACGAAGCATATATAAACATCCTGGAAGAAATATACATGGGATCAAGTGCTACCACAGTGCTTCCTAAAGAAAGCAACAGAATACCAATAAAGAATTGGTGTAAGGCAGGGGGATACAATCTCCCCAATGCTATTTACCGCGTGCTCACAGGAAGTTTTCAGAGGCCTAGAATGGGAACAGTTAGGCATAATAGGTAATGGAGAGTACCTTAGTAACCTGTGCTTCGCCGATGAAATTGCATTGCTGAGTAACTCTGGGGGCGAATTGCAACTCATGATTACGGAGCTAGACAAGGAGAGCAGAAAAGTAGGTCTTAAAATAATCTGCAGAAAACGAAAGTAATGACAACGCCTCGGAAGAGAACAAACAGCTCTTTGAGATAGGTAATAGTGCACTTCAAGTTGTAAAAGACTATGTCTACTTAGGGCAGGTAATAACCGTGGAGCCGAACCACGAGACAGAAGTAACTGGAAGAATAAGAATGGGGTGGAGCACATTTGGCAAGCACTCTCAAATCATGACAGGTAGATTGCCACTATCCCTCAAGAGGAAGGTATATAACAGCTGCATCTTGCAGGTACTTAGCTACGGAGCAGAAACCTGGAAATCTACAAAGAGGAGGAGGATTGAAAGAGGAAGGGCAGGGATGTTAGCCAGTTCTCAGACCGGCTGGCTACCCTGTACTGAGGAAGGGGGTAAGGGGGATAAAAGATGAGGGAAAAGAGACGTTGAAAAAAAAAGGAGAGAGAAGGTCATCAGATGATCCACGACGCTGCTTACAGTCTGTGTCTAAGACCACTTGCCCGCAGAAAGCGCAACAACGCTCTCAATGCTTTGCGTGCAGAGGATGGTCTCGGCCAGTGTCCTAATACCCTTTTTTCTGACAATTGGCGATTGTCTATTCTATCTAAAGTTTTCGGCAGTTCTTTTCTTGGCACACTGAGGCGAGGACACTCGCAGTGAAGATGGGAGAAAGTCTCAGTGCAGTCACAGGTGTCACATGTCGGGCTGCTGGCCATTCCGATCCGAAACGAATAAGCATTCGTAAAGGCCACTCCAATCCACAGACGCCACAAAAGTGTCTCCTCAGCTCTGGTTATTCCTGATGGAAGACGGAGCTGTAGCTGTGGGTCCAAATTATGAAGGCGGACGTTGGTGAATGCCGGTGAATTCCACTGAGCGTGTGTCACTTCTCGTGCAAGTGATCGAAGCCTTGCAGCGGCGTTCGTTCTTGATAATGGTATAGCTGCACAAGGGGCATCATCATGAGCAGATCGGGCTGCTTCATCTGCACGGTCGTTTCCATCAATGCTGCAGTGGCCTGTTATCCATTGATACGCTATGTCATGTTGTTTCTCTATAGCCCGGTGATGAAACTGTCGTGTTTTGCCAATAGCTGTTCGTTTGGTTCATGACGATATGGTGAGGCAATGCCCTGGAGGGCTCCTTTGGAGTAGGAGAAGATTGACCATGTCTGTTGCGGTTCTTCAACTAGGAACTCCGGAGCGGCACGAATGGCGGCGAGTTCTGTCGCCGTGGATGATGTCAGATGCGAGGTCCTGAACTTTATCGTGATAGATTTCTCCGGAATTACCACTGCGCCTGTTGAACTTGTTGAAGTGACCTGACCGACCCATCCATGTAAATGTGAATGCGTCCACTGTGTTTCTCATGCAGAAACAGTAATGTTGTTTGTTTTAGGGCCAAATTTGACAAATGTTTCTTCTTTTGCATTCCGGGGATGGTTATCAGGGCTTCCAGTGGATGTAGACACCACAATTGTAACGACGGTCTTGCTGCGTGCGTGGAGTTCGTGGGAATCACCGTGCGATGTAGGGCAATATTAGAGCAGAACACAGAGCGTGACCTGGAAGTTGGAAGGGAGGCGAGGTGATGTGATTGAATTCGGGTGGCATGTCTTATTTGCGTTCTACAAAGAGGGTTCAGCCTAAATTGAGGACGACGCAGCGAGCAATGGAAAGGAAAATGGTAGGTGTAATCTTAAGAGACAAAAAAAGAGCAAAGTGGATTAGGGAAGAAACCGGGGTTAAGGATATCATCGTTGAAATCAAAAAGAGGAAATGGACATGGGCCGGGCACGTAGACCGGATAACTGCTGGTCATCAAGGGTAACTAATTGGATTCCTAGCGAAGGCAAGTGGGTTAGGGGGAGACAGAAGGTTAGGTGGGCAGATGAGATTAAGAAGTTTGCGGTTATAAATTGGCAGCAGCAACCAGAGGACCGAGTTGACTGGTGGAACATGGAAGAGGCCTTAGTCTTGCAGTGGACGTAGTCGGGTTGCTGCTGCTGATGATGATAATGATGAATATCACGGAAGTGATTGGCTTTATCGAAAGTACAAGGCATGATTTATGTCCCTTCGAAAAGGATTGCTTTGGTTGCCTTTCATTCTTTTTTCCAGCCAGCCAGTACTTGGCACGGCTAGCCTTTCCGGTCTTCTCTCCTCTTTCTTGAAATCCCTACATTAGTGCATGGCTTCGTTTCACTTGATGAAGTCTTTCTTGTGCAGTCTTCATCAAGCAATTCGTTCCGTTGCACAGGGCAAACGTAGCCTGTCTAAGCAGTCCAAGTAACTTGCATTATAATAAGCTGCAGCGCAGTGAAATTAGTTTTATGAACTGGAAACACAGTAATGTAGACCTTTTCATGTTATACGGCCGCATCAAACTCCCGCGGCTTTAGGTGTCTGATTGTAAATAGCGCGATCGGCACTGGCTCAACTTTCTCCGTGAGACTTGATTTTGCGAGTTGGTGAATTTGTCAGACTTGTGGAGTGTCACAACTCTAAGTAAATATACTTGTGGCTGAATAAAAAAAAACTCGTGCTCCATATCCTGAGGTAAGAAACCACGCTGGAAGAACATGTACAGCCTTGGTATTAAAAAAAAGAAAGTCACAGCTTTGCCGGAAAGGCGAAGCAATGAACGCGATAGCAACAAATTGAAAGGTCACGCGCAAAACGGAATGCAGATCGAAACATGCCCCGTGTTTATCACGCATGAATGACGCACGAAACGTACTCGCAGGTACGGATGCACGCGAATAAGCGTCTCTTTTTTTACTTTGCTGTGTCTCAAAAGCGCGCGTTTTTCGCAAACGGAGACTGCAATGATTGCAGTGACCTTTGTGCACCCGGTAAGTACAGCAGAATTGCTCTAGGTAAAGCCCGAGGCCAGGCAAGGTATATGCCCTTACCCTCCTTGCCGCCGCGAGATTAGGGCGCGTGAGGGAGCGTCGCTCCCCTTCTCTAAGGCGGGCAAAGTACGCGTAGGAGATGTAGAGCGGGCGCCGCCGCCTGATGTGGCGACACGCGCTCATTGCGCCATCTTGCTAGTATTGCTGAAAACACTATTCCTTGCCGAGATGCTCGTGGGCAGCGGTAAGTGATAGATATAAGTAACTTGCGGTTTGAACGGTGAATGATGTGCTCCGTGGGTATCTCAGTGGTAAACGCCTCGCTTTCACGACGCAGTGGTTCCACGTTCGATTCCGTGCGCCGGAGTGTTCTTTCTTTTTGGATTCTTTTCTTTCTTGCGTTTTTAAATATGTAGATGCGTATACATGCATGGTGCATGACATCGACGCCGCCGGCAAAATCCCGGCGAGAGTGTTCACACAATTACTATCGCAATAAAAAAGAAAATGCGCAAATAAGCTCTTCATGCGCGTATTCAAAAAGCACATTGTATGTCAGGTGAAGTTATTAGTGGTAGGGTGTAAGATGAACCATTGCCTCGAGCCGAGACAGTATTAAATTGAGTGCAGCGCGTGCGCGCATATGCTCCCACGTTGACCGCGGCGACCCTAGCGGTAGCTTGTGTCCCGGCATAAAGCTTCAGGAAACGTTTCTTCGGGTGAAGTTTTGTGACCAGATGCAAATCATGGTAGATGCGCTGGCTACCATCTTGCCTCTGGATTTTTTTTTTGCTTGCGCGGGTGGGATGTCTATATGAAAGGCTTCTCTCTATTCCGTTTTCTTTCTTCTGTGCGCTTGTGGCTGACTCGTTCCGCACAGGCGCTGCGCCGTGCTCCCTACTGGTCTGCAGAAATTAGGCGCCTTCTTCTTCTTAGCACTACCACCACCACTTTTTTCCGCATGTGCGGTAAGACGGCTGGAATATTCTAGCCACCCTAGTATGGTAGGCCCTATTCTTGTTGAAGAGGTGCAAGCAATCTCATTTGGATTTCGTGGGGTGGCTCACCGAAGAACTCTTGCCGGGTCAAGAGTACTGGTCGTTCCATGAATTCTCTTCTCAATAATGAGAATAGGGAGGGGCGTGGAATGTTGTAAAGAACAACAGAAAATATCTCGGTTCAAAACCGTAGCGCCCACTCACAATTCAGGCGTCAGGCACCACATTTGTTACAACGTGGTCTACAGTACGCTGAAAAAGACAGGCAGCGATAGTGTGCGCGAACCCACGACAAATTTGGGGCGGGGGGGGGGGGGAGTGCGTTGAGTGATGTTGGAGCTCGAGGATGCGTGTTCGGTTACCGGTCTCTGGATGCGCATTTTGACTGGGGCGCTATGCTAGAACCCCCATACATACTTGTGCTCCTTAAAGAACCTTCATAACATACTCCCACCTGCATGTCTCAAAGTCATGTCTGTCTGATTTAGTTTAGACAGCCGCTGTGTGTTTGGGGTGTTGTGGCGTGAGTGACGACTCTCGCGCAGGCGGCTGTCGGAAAACCCACTGTCGTGCGACTGCCGGTTGTCCTGGCTGGCATCTTGGTTGCGGCGTCACCCACGGCTGGGCCTCTTCACTCGCTGCAGCATGCCGGCTGCTCTCAAAGGCAAGGCGGTTGCGGAGCTTCACGACGACGACATGATCTGCGACCTCGGTAAGAAGCGCTCATTTCGGCCCCAAACCCCCTACGAATTCCCTAAAGAATTCAAAGAGGCGAAACCGTGACAAGTGGTTGCTCGAATGTCAATGTCGCTGTTTTGAAGCTTCATGGCTATTTACCATCTGCCCAATCAAAATCTTAGTATAATCTAGCAGTAGCGTGAATCCATAAATACCGACCACAAGGGGGTATATTTTACAAAGCGGTTATTTTGTTTTTATGCATATGTCTCATTTAAAATCACATAAATTTAAAATTATGTATTCGCATGTAATAATAATAATAATAATAATAATAATAATAATAATAATAATAATAATAATAATATTCGGCAGATCCCACGTACCTTGGGCATCAATGCAGTGCGAAGCATGTGGATAATTGGTGATTGCGCTGTAATTGTTAATTAGGCGAGACATAAAATGGCGCTGTAGATATCCACAAATGCCCGCTCCGACATACGCAAGGAGGTTTGGAAAATTATGAACCATGTCCCCGAAGGGAAGCCTGATGGAATGCGAAGCAGCAGCGGTGCGCACGGCGTTGACCCGGCTGAAACGGGCTTCGACGCGGGTGCTAGAAGAACGGTTTGAAGCGAAACTCGGTGTAGCGTTTACTCGAGTGAACGTTTGTTTTAACCACAAAGACACGGGAGGTGGGTTGGGTCTCCTGTAAGTTTAGTCGCAGAAAGACTGTTCGCTCGATGTGCGTTCGAACGTTCCGAGCGGTGGAGAGGGTTAAGCGAGTGAAACGACACGCGGCGAGCGGCAACAGGCTAGGGAGAGAGTGACGACAACGCGCCTGCACTGCGATTGAAGGCGTGACCTATTTGGCACTGCCCAAACACCTGCGGCCAAGGGTGCGTGGTGCAGATGGAGCGACAGCGTTACACAGGTCTAGTCAAACAGCTGCTACGCATCCAATAAATCTTGCTGCAGTGGAGGTCGCCGGTACGCACCAAAGGGGCGCCTATATACACCAAAGTGAACCCACGCCGCGCGGGCGGCAGCCATCTTGCTATAGGCAAGATACGGGAACCAAAGCGTGTCCGCTGCATCTTGCCGCCGTGGTTTTTAGCGGTTATGGCGGGCATTTAGGGAGAAGTTCTCTAGAATAAGAAGCCAAATAATAGGCAACAATACAGCCGACTTTATTTTGTTTCTTCTGGCGTTTTTCTTGCAAGAACGCAAACCGAATAAGGGTATGTAACACTGGCTTTTACAAAGAAGCATACTCGTGAGAGCCTGCCTCGCATTCTCGTCACTCATTTTCCTGTTTATTTCGTTCGTATGACAGAATCTTACCCTTATGCAGTTACGTGGTATGCGAATGTGTGTCCCAAGCATCACACATACGGACATGCTCATCGAGAAAGATATTCTCATCAAGGCTTTGATCGAGAGTCATTACTTTTCTCAAGACAAGCTTAATACCTTCGAAACCAGTAGTTTGATTTACCATACGCGTGCTTCAATTATCGGCATTCATCTTGCAGTCGACGCTATTGGAATAGTTTCTATCTGCAGTTTTTCGATACAATTTCGTTAAATAGGCACGCTCAGCTCCTGTCAATAAATATTGAAAAAATAAAGGCTGATCCCTCGTACAGCGGGAATCTATCATATGCAAAGCACGTATGAGGAAGGTTGATGCATCACTTTAAAATCAGCACGTTGTTAGAAGAAAGACGAAATTATGCTGCACATGACTTCTATGTCATAATTATCATGTTTACGCCCAGCATTTGTGATTGTCGTTCATTCAAGTCACGTAATACCAAATTTGACATATGCGAAACCAGCGGAACGGCCGCGAGCGCATTATGAGCGTGGCATGTAGACATGCTCATACGTTACACGCATCTCATGATTATCATGTTTGCACCAGTCATACACATTTGTCACCCATTCACGTCCCGTAATACGAAATTTGGTATACGTGAAGCTAGCAAAACGACCGCGAACACGCTATGAACGTGACGTGTAGTCATGATTTAAACGACATTCATGTCATGAATTAGACGTCAGGGTCTGTTGCTTACGTTCGCCATGCAGTTATGTCATAACATACCACGTTTGCAATATGTCATTTGAACTAAACCACCGAAAGAGCAGCAAGACCATGAAATATAAATCATGACATTCATGAAATATATGTCATGATTTTCATGTTATGACTATATTCACTTGTGCTCGTCATACAGTCGTGTTATGTCATACCAATTTTGGTATAGATATCATTTTTTTGAAATGGCCAGGAAAGGTAAAAGTCGTAAGCGGATAGATAGATAGATAGATAGATAGATAGATAGATAGATAGATAGATAGATAGATAGATAGATAGATAGATAGATAGATAGATAGATAGATAGATAGATAGATAGATAGATAGATAGATAGATAGATAGATAGATAGATAGATAGATAGATAGATAGATAGATAGATAGATAGATAGATAGATAGATACGGTTAATTTTGCCCAAGTTCGCTAAGAAATGCTTTGCCTTTAAAATAAACTATTGACATCCTAAGTCGTAAGTGAAAGTCAACGAGCGTATGCACATGCACTCTATCATCATGCATTCCATACCCAAAGTCCTCATATCTGACTATGGTAGTCGCTCACAATCTGAAGATGTTTCCTTTTTTTGTCATCAACAATCAACGCACAGTACGGAGTCTCTCTGCAACATTGGGCAAGCTCATAAAGTTCCATACAATAATACCTATAGGGGAATCTGGTGCTAGTGTCTACGCGAGCTCGTTCAGCGGCGCTTGTACCCCCATGGGAATTATGGAAAGTACAGGCTTCGGATCTGCTTCAGATAAATTACATTCTTGAGATTCACGATGCTTTTTTTTCTGAGTGTAAAACAAAGTGATATGAACTTATATTTCATTGAAACTTACGTCATTAATTTGTACGCAAACTTTATTGCAAAAGGTTTTTGTTACGAGGCGACAAAAGTAAAACCTGGGCTAATTTAACCACCAGGGTATGCATCGCTCTGCCATTGCGTTCCAGCTTTGGCATTAAGATCTAATGAATTTTTCTTTACAACACTAAAACAAGCATGCTTGTTTTGCTCTCGAACGCACGCATTATCAATTTATGGAAGTAACAGTACAGTATTAAGTGAGAAACACTTAACGTTTCGTCTTCTGCGACGCTAGGTGCATCAGTCTCAGTGGTCTGCCACCGACACATCTCTGGTTCTGTTATGAAGCCGAGTCAGCGGAGCGTGACGGTGCGTCTACTTAGCTTCTTCGCCGTTTTGCAGTCGACCTAAATGAGCTTAGGCAAGACGCGCTCGTGAAAAAACATGAACTTGATCCGATATCCTGCACTGGCATGAAACGCTACAACTATGCGCAGCGGTGAGCGGACGACACCTCGTTTAAACTGTCAAATACCACTCCCAAAGCTCGCACATCACAGCTAAACAAGAGACCTAGGGCATGGTATTCAGCCTCTTCGAACAACAAAAGCACTGCTTCAGCGCTTTTCACCGCCCTCCACTGCCCACGCTGCGCGAAGAACGAAACTGAAACTGTAAAGAAAGGTTTGTAGACAGTTTGCTAGCTAACCCTATCCAATCCGAAGCCTGTACTTCCCAAATTCCCATGGGGGTACACGTCACAGCGCCAGATCCCTCTCTAGGTATTATTGTATGAAACTCTATGGGCAAGCTTTTGCGAAAAAGTGACTTGGCTATTAATTGAGCCTTTTTTTGTTTCATGAATCTGTGCGCCGTTCTCATATAGTGCACTCTGCTGACAGTGCTTGATATTTGACTTCGAGCGTATTCATAAGCCCATAGGCTGACGGATAATGGGAGTGCATCGTCAATGCAGACATCCGAAAATCGGACGGATGCGTGCTTCTCTGGCATTTTCGGGCCCTATGAGGGAGCTGCTCTATGTATGAGGGGAGGCTACAGTGAACACCCTCCTCCCCTCTAAGACAAGAGTTTTTGATTTATGATATTCTCGACTATAGCTTGAGAATAAAGCCACGCTCTTTCGGTTCACCCTACCATTTCTCTGCGGTAGATTTTCTTCCTGGAGATGTTTCATCTCCCCTTAAAAAACATGGAGCTTTTTTTTTTGTAAGAACTGTCGTGTAGGTGATGCAACTGTCACATCTTCAACTACTTCTTCAAGTTGAATGCATATGACGGCAGGAGTACCCTGGGCCTCGGTTATGGCTGCTTTCTTGGGAGCTGGATCGAGCATTGCACAGTTCAGACATACTAGTTTTGCTCGTTACACTACGAATAACAAAATAAGAGACATGAATGTAAGAAAAGACAGGTCCCTTCGTATTGCCGTAGCAATGTTAACTACTGTCATAGTAGTGAGCTGCCCTTTTAATTAACACAACGAAAAACCGATAATAAAATATCGAGAGTCAATGGTCCATTTTTTTCAACGAATAGTTAACAGTGTGTTCTTTTCCTATTCGGGCACTGCTCCAGGAGTATCAACAAGTACAAGGATGTGTACCGCTTGACTTGGTAGGTGTTCTAGAAATGCGTCAAGGCCAACCGGACAACTTGCAGGTTGCAGCCCAGTGCGGTTGTGACGATTCGACAAAAAGTACATTTAACATACATGATCGCCGTCCTTATATAGACGGTTTCAAGTTAGCAAACGTTGTACCCCAGAAAACTTCCGGTCGTCATTTCATTTACCCCCTCTTGAGGTCAAAATCGAAAGCGCGTTTTCAAATTCTTTTCCATGTTAAGGAAAGTCTCTCTTTAGTTTTTCACATAAAAGCAACGTGCGCAAAGTACAAGAGAACGTTTTACCATTTTTATGGAGCTCAAAATAATATTTATTGTGACATGTTTTGCCAAATATTGGAAGGAATCTGTAAAAAAAATCAGTGGGTACTTTCTAAAGCTCTTGCTGTCCACCGATGCTATTAAGGGACATGGGTGGACGAAACCGGATGTCATCGAGGGACTGTGTTTGTAAACAGTGAAGGGTATTTAGGCTTCCAGTCATATAGAGTCATCTTAAGGACATAAATGTTCAACAGGATGCCGCGACGTGCTTCGAACATTTGGGTACTTAAGAAACCTGAGAGGGAAAAAAAAATTGGCCCCGTATCTGCATGTTACTCTGCAAATGTCGTCGAAAGACGGAAGTCTTGCGTCTGGAGAGAGGGAACAAAACGTTTATTCGATGTTCTGCTCGAGAAAATCAGCGAATGGTAGTCTGGAGGCGCTGCGTTAGAGTGCCTCGAGCGTGTAGCGGAGGCGAACGAGCGCATCAAGTCACGTCACACGTGAGACATGAGCGCTATATTGTAGTTATCTTGGAAAACGAAGCGTGCGGCCCTGAGACGGACGTGCGCACCCGTCTCAGAGGTGATAAGGTGTAAAACGCAAGGAAACGGGTAGGTGCCACCACCACGTCGTCTTAGCAAAGGGTTGGAAACACTGGCCTTTTCGTGCAAGCGTTGCATTGTCAGCGCTGCGTGATAAACGCTACGGTCCTTAAAATTACCTATGTATGCCTTTTCAGTAAAAGACGAACGTACAGAATATATACGTGTTGTCATGGTGCCTCTGATACACGCAATAATTGTTTTTAATTGAGAATCGCACAAGTATGAAGGCTGAGCCTTGAGCAATATTGGTGAGCGCTGCGGATGGGGTTGGCCGTTTAGGGTATCGGCTGGTGCTGTAAAGTACCCGGTATCGGTAATGGTGGACAAACAGACAGACAGACAAAAAATTTTGCGTCGAGAGAGAGAGAGAGAGAGAAAATTTAATGCGGAAAGGCAGGGAGGTTAACCAGAAAACATATCCGGTTTGCTACCCTGCACTGGGGAAGGGGTAAGGGGAGACAGAAAAGTAAGAAAAAGAAATGGGAAAGGGAGGAAGAGAAGCACAAACACACACACACACACACACGCACACAGTAGTGTCACAATCGTTCAACGAGGCGGGTCGCTCGCAGAAACTTCATCAGCGCCTTCGTTGCTTTCTGGCGTGAAGCTCGATCTTTCCGACATTCCAAGATTGACTGCTCAGAAAGTGGCTGGTCGTCGAGGCGAGCAAACACTGCTGAGAGGGACTGTCGCTGAGAGCTGTACTGGGGGCACTGACATAAAATATGTTCAATTGTTTCGTCATTGTCGCAATGGTCGCATGCAGCGCTGTCTCTCATTCCGATGCGGCAGGCAAAGGCGTTCGTGAAAGACACCCCAAGCCACATGCGGCAGAGAAGGGTCGTCTCGGATCGGGGTAGGCCAGATGGAATAGTAAGTCGTAGGCATGGGTCCAGGCGGTGAAGGCGGGTGTGGAGAAAACCGGGCGTATTCCGCATAGACCTTGCGACATCCTGCGCAAGCGTATTAATCTTTGCTGCTGCGTCGCTTCTTGATAGTGGAATAGGTTCCATCACTCCATTTTCGTGAGCATTCTTAGCTGCATCGTCGGCATGCTCGTTACCGATGATGCCGCAATGGCCTGGTAACCACTGAAAAGATATGTCATGTCCTTCGTCTATTAGGTGATGGTACAGTTGTCGTATTTCGAGCGCCAATTGGTCTTGAGGCCCACGACGTAGAGCATTGTGTAGACATTGGAGAGCTGGTTTCGAATCAGTCAAAATGCTCCATTTTTGTGGTGTCTCTCGATCAATCCTGCGGAGTGCGCTGCGGAGTGCCGCGAGCTCCACGGCTGTCGATGTCGTCTTGTGTGACGTTCTGAACTGGATGGTTTCGGCTCTTGCTGGGAAGATCACAGCTCCTGCAGATCCTCCAACAGTTGTCGAGCCATCCGTGTAAAGTTTGACATGATCTTTGTATTCTTCGTGTAGCATGAGTAGAATCATCTGCTTTAAAGCTGGCGCCGAGAGCTCCGCCTTCTTGCGAATCCCCGGCACTGTCAAGCGCAGTTTTGGTCGGTCCAAGCACCAAGGAGGTGTTAGTATCCGTTCCGGAGGCGTGTAGACTGTTGGAAGGCACTCACGGAAAGTCAATACTCTCTTACAGAAGGAGGCACTCGGTCGATCTTCTGGAAGCGAAGCTAGGTGGTGGGCAGGGGCGCGAGCAAGGTGTCTAATATGAGCTCTAAGCACCTCCAAAGTAATGTGCACTGTGGTCGGATGATCTTTGGCGATTGCGATGGTTTCCGCTGTTGATGTACAGCGTGGTAATCCAAGACAAACTCTGAGTGCCTGGCCCTGGGCGTTTTCTATTGTGCGTATACTGCTTTTGCAAGCGTTCGTCAGAACCGGCAAGCTATACCGCAGGTACCCCAGAAACAGCGTTTTGTACAAATGCAACATCGCGTGCACTGATGTGCCCCACGTTTTGCCTCCGAGGAACTTGAAAAGTTGTGCGATGGCCGTTAGGCGCTTCTTTAGAGTGGCCACATGGGGACTCCAGCAGAGATTTCGATCGATCGTGACCCCCAAAAACCTGTGGGTCCTGGCGTAGCAGACACTGTGTCCATCGATGGCGATGGGATATGACGTCATTGCCTTCCGCGTGAACGCGACCAGCGCCGATTTCTCAGGAGAAATCTCGAGGCCTTGTTCTCTAAGGTACGCCGATATTGAATTCGCTGCTTTCTGAAGTCTCGCACGTACCTGAGGACGTGTTACACCTGACTTCCAGGCACAAATATCATCTGCATAGAGAGATATCTGCACAGAATCTGGTATGCGTTCCACGAGACCGATCAGAACCAGGTTGAACAGTATGGGGCTCAATACACCACCTTGAGGAACACCACGGTGTGTATAATGTTCAGAAGTCGGCCCATCATCAGTTTGCATAAACAATGATCTCATATGTAGGTAGCATTGGATCCAGCGGTACACTCGCCCACCCAAACCAACTGACTCGAGGGCGTCAAGTATGGCTTCGTGAGAAACATTGTCATATGCTCCTTTGACATCTAAAAATAGTGCGACAGATAACCGTCTGCTCATTTTCTGGTGTTGTACGTAGGTCACCAGGTCAATGACATTGTCAATGGAGCTCCGAAGACGACGAAAACCGGCCATGGCGTCTGGATATATTCTATGGCGTTCTAGGAACCACTCGAGTCTGGCAAGGATCATTCGCTCCATCAGCTTCCCTACGCAACTAGCCAGCGCTATTGGGCGGTATGATGTCAGCTCTAGAGGCGATTTTCCAGGTTTGAGAAGTGCAACCAACCGGCTTGTTTTCCATTCTCTGGGGACCGTTCCATCTCTCCAAGACTCATTGAATACTTCCAGCAAAGCACTTCGTGCTCGATCACCGAGATTGCATAATAGGCGGTATGATATGCCATCCGGCCCAGGCGATGACGATCGATTGCATGAAGCAAGAGCCACATTAAGTTCTTCCATTGAAAAAGGCAGGTCCAGGTGCGGGTCAAGTGAATGTGGTGTGTAATCAGTAGTAAGGGCTTCTGTGCAATTTGACGGGCCCGTAATCTTCCTACAAAAATCTTCCGCTACCTCGATATCCCTTCTATTTTGGAAAAGGGCCAAGGCTTTAAACGGAAAACGTTGTTGGGGAAATATGCGTAGGCCTCGCACGGTTCGCCATATTTGAGAAAGCGGTTTGCGAGGGTCTAGACTCGCGCAAAACTTCGCCCACCGTTGAAACTCCAGTTTGTCTATACGACGCTGGATCTTCTTTTGCATGCGCCTGGCCATCCGTAGATCTTGAATGGATTTTGTGCGTCGATATCTACGCTCCGCACGCCGACGAGTCGCACGGAGGCGCTCTAACTCCACGTCCGTTTCTGAGGGCCTTGAAGAATATGCCAGCGTGCGCATCGCACTCTGCGCTGCTTGTTTGATCGCTTGCTCAATGCCAGAGGTTAAGCCTTTTTCACAAGCGTGTTCAATGTTGGTTGTGAATGCTGAAAAATCGATCCTCCGTACGGTTTTCGGCGGGTGGTCGCTAGCAAAGCCTTCGATGGTGAGATAACTGGGGATGTGATCGCTACCATGTGTCTCGATGTCTAAAAACCACTTAACGTTTGTGGCGAAGCGACGTGACACAAACGTCAAGTCCAAACAGCTGCTGTACGTTGATCCTCGCAGAAATGTAGGGCTCCCATCATTAAGTAGAGACAGTTCATGAGTCGATACAAATGAAGCCAGCCTCCGGCCCGTGGCATTGACTTTTGAACTTCCCCAGATTGGGTGGTGGGCGTTGAAGTCCCCTATAATTATCCACGGATCCTGGACGCTCGAAAGAATGTCATCCAGTCTTTGGCAATCAAAACGGGCTGAGGGAGATAAGTAGACACCTATTAATGTGAAGGTGAGGGTTTTCTGCTTCACAGTCAGGCAAACATATTGGTTCTCATCATGAGGCGACACAGGTTGAATGATGTAGGTAAGCTCCCGACGAATATACACAATGACCTTGCTGCTTTCGTTTCGGGTTTTGGACGGGATTGATTCGTAGCCGGATAGCCTGATCGGGTTTGATAATTTCGGTTCACATATTACGATGATTGGGAAACGGTTAGAAAACACGTACTGACGAAAATCGGAAATCCGTGATCTAAGTCCTCTTGCATTCCACTGGATGACTGATGCTTCTCTGACGTCTTTGCGGAACGATTGTTGATCTCCTGCCATGACTCTACGCGAGGGAGGCGAGGACTGGGCTCAGCGCGTCCAACACCTGTAACCCGCTTCGAGCGGTTGGAGTTCCCAGGCTTCTTAGTATGTCTGCCATGACAGCGACGAGGGATCGTAACATCGGGATGATCTGTCGATCGACCCTTGACACATCCTCAACGGAAGTAGACTCGGTGGAAGGTGTAGGGCGGCGAGGCCTCGCAGGAGGCTCCTTTGCAGGTTGCGTACGCGGAAGCGTAGGCCACTCATCCGCAGTTGTGAGCTTCTCCACTTCATTTCGCTTCGTGCTTACTACTTCACTTGTGCTCGGAGGAAATGGGTTATGCGCAACACTCTGTCCTACACGCCTCCGTCGGCGACTACGTCGCCGCCGTACCCTTTCAGCAGCCTCTCTGTGGGTTGAATTGTCCCTAACCATTTGTTTGATAATGGCGATTTCCTTCTTAATCCGAGGGCATTCCTTGGATGCAGCATCATGCGGACCATCACAGTTTCTGCACTTCAGACTTGTTGCCCGACATGCGTCTGCAGTGTGCGGCTCAGCGCATCGGGGGCATACTGTGGTGTTTGTACATACACTCTTGATGTGCCCAATTTTCATGCAGTTATGGCACTGGAGTGGTTTAGGGACAAATGGTCGAACAGGATGTCGGAAGTGTCCCACTTTGACATGCGACGGAATGGAATCTCCTTTGAACATTATCTTTACACAGCGGGTGTTTCCGAGGCGAAGTACATTCGCGATGAGAACTCCTTCGTTCGTTGGTTTTATGAGAGTTGGGAGGTCCGAGTTTGCTATGGCCAAATCAATGTCGTAGATTACTCCCGCCACGCAGGCACCGTCCATTGGAATAACCAGTCGAACTTTGATGCCTCCCAAATCTGATACTCTGCGAAGCTTGTCTATGGCGCTGGCAGTCATTGTGTCCACAGCTAGAATATTCTTCCGCGTGTTAACCCGGATATCCTTAATGTCGTTTGGTGCTACCCCCTCAAAGTACATAGAGAGAGCTTGCCTGTTTACTGCTCGAAGGTTGATGGTGGAGTCCTCGGGCATGAATAGGATGGTGTGCGGCCAGCGTTCTCCTTTTGACTGAGACGTTAATGTCCCTGCTGGTGAAGACGGCTTGATACTTCTTCTTTTGGCCTTCCTGCTTCTCACGGTCTCGAAGTCGTCATCCGACGAGTCGTCGCCAGTGGCCGAGTACAGCTCCGTGTCCTCGCTGGTGCTCGAACAGGTGCTTCGTTTCCGCGACGAGCTTGCCAAAGGTGGTCTATGGCCGGACAGAGCCGCAGAAGGCTCCGCGTCCACAGCCATGAGGCAGTGACTATCACCGTTGGCCTCACTGGTTCTGGGCCAGGCGCGCTGATTTACCGAGGAGCTCGTCATAGCAGACCTCTGGCTGGGCGGACCAGTGGATGACTCCGCGTCCGTCGCCTTGGGGCAGGGAGCAGCGTCTCCTTTGCGTCGAAGGTCTCCAAGAAAGACTATCGTCTTTTAAAAGAAGAATAACTGGGATATGTGAAGACAGGTGTCGAGCTGTCAACAACTGTTCCGGCATACGGAGAAGTTTTTATCAAGCTCGTAATATGCTACTGACAACTGAAACATTATCCCAGAGCATCCTTTAGCTTGATTTGTGTACCCATAAGAAAGGCGCAATGTATCCATTACAAGGTCCTTCCGCCACAACACCGGAGAACATCTGGGACATTTGTGCGACTGCAGCAGCTAGAGTTGAGGAAGGTGCACTGTCCGTCTATGGCAAAACGTCGGCATGCGGCTTCACCTGACAGGTGCCTGCTCCACTTCAGCAAATATTACTTTAACCGCATTTGGACATACGTCATACGTTAAACATCCGTTAAACATTTATATAACCAGTTGTTTGCAGTTGGCGTAATGATGCCGACAACTACATGGATATTAGAAAGTTTTAGTTTAGCGCGCGTAATGGCCTAGAGTACGCAACGCGCTAGAGGGAGCAAGAGTGCGCATGCGCTGAACCTAAGAGAGGAGCGTGCGTTTGCGCACGCAAGAGATGCGCACACTAGATCTCGGCGCTTACGTTGCGCTCGCTACGGCCGTTGCGCACCTTACAGGTTGCTCTCGCGAGATCTCGAACAGCCGAGACCAAAACAGACAAGATGGCTACGACCGAAAACACTACGGTGACCAGGGCAGTGAACGAAGTCCGTGTGAATTTCGTTGCGTTTTGAAACTTAAATGAGTAACTTGAAGCCAATAAGTAAACAGGTGCAGTGGATTGGGATCGCTGCTAAGCTGCAGCGCAACGTTGGACAACTGAACAACGCCATTTACGGAAAAGTATAGGAACGCGATGCTGACGTGAAGCGCCGCGACGGATTTGTGGGTTGTGTGCGAGGCGTCGTGTGTGTGATCCCTTTGAACTGTGGTGGTTGCTGCGTGTGTCTGACTGGAAAATGACCGAATAATCTTTTTTTTTTCTTCGTTCAGCGACCGAATAATCGCCTGCAAAAGCATTCTAAGTGTTAGAAAGTAAAGCTTAGTTATGGACAAGCATTAAGCGTGCACGCGGATGCACGTTAGTGTTCTACGAAACTCGGGTGACTTTTTTTTTGCACAGGGTGCCCTCGTCATTGTGAAAGCAGCTATCACGACGTGAAGAATGACGCGTGAAGATGCCGCCGACAATGGGGCCATTTTTGTATTTACCATTAAGCAACCTCAGTTCGGTTCTTTTTCTTTTGTTTTGTCTCGTAATCTTAGGAAACGTCGGTAGCAAACAATAAATGTTAAATTGGCACTAAGCGATCGCCTTCGCCGTCTCGGTTCCTCCTGTTGCAAGTTGACTTGTCCTCAACACCTCAAACGACTACTAGCGCGTACTCGGAAAAGATCGCCTTGTCTCATACCCTGACTTCTGTGTTGCGTCGACTAATATCGGTTATTCCAACTTCTTGTCTCGCCACAAGATGGCGCGAAGCAACACTCAAAGTCAGGCGTGTTGACGCTCGGGTGCAGTTCACGTTTCAGATGTTGCGCGCGGTAAACTGATGCTCTAGGACGCACGCCTTAAACGTATACCGTACGCAGCGCGCAGCACTTTGCGGACGTACAGCCTTGCGTACACTAGACTAACATTCTCAATTAGCAACACCAAAAGTGGTAAGCTGATATGAAGCTCCAGTGATCGCGAGGATGACAGCCCCTGACACTGCTACATGAACTAAGTTCTAAGTTAACCCGACGTGACGGCTCTATCATAGGAGTATATGTGTAATGCTTGTAAAATTGGATATCCAGCAGCATTGCGAGCGCAATAGACCTTGTTCAAGCACACTAGCGCCGCCAGCGGGCGCGCAGGCGCTTATGCGAAAAGTTGGTACGCCGCAGCAGCAGCCGCGACGAGCGCGCGGGCCTCACGCTTCAACTTTCCGTTTGCACCGTGCCAGCACTTCTCACACTTAGTGAACTCGGCAAGGTGAGATAAATATTACTGCGTGATTCACTCACAGACTTCAGGACATAGGTGCGTTGGCCTGTCTATGATTTGCACTTGTACCCCCGTTCAACCAGCTGAGCGGCTCAGAAGCGTCAGTTATTATTATTATTTTTTAGCGTCAGTCTGCCTTCGGCTTTAATAAAAAGCAGTACAACTTGGTTGCCTAAAATGTGCAAGCTTTCTCCGTAAATTCACGGATGCATTGGGAATAAATTTCTTTTGACGCTATTTATGATTGAATTGTGTGGATGTGGTATGTTTAAAGAATGCTTTAGAAGTAACTGGCATTCTGTGAAATAAAATACATTAACTAGACTGTTCGCGCATTGCTTGCACCATATGCACATACCAACTTTCCTTGTCACTGTATACAGGTTGGTATAAAACTTGCAAGATGACTAGAAAGAAGTAGGACCAGGAAAAAACTATGCCCATCGGAAACACTCACTCACGACTGAAAGGTTATTGCACTTGTTCAAACATATTTGTAAGAAAATATGGGTGCATCGCGCATGTCACAAACAGGCACAAAAGGCAAAGAACCAGGACACGTGTTTACAGTTAATTAATAAAGTTAGGTTTCTTGTGTTGTAACGATATCGAAGGTTAATTGACTTAAACAAGGTGTGGTGTTCCTTGTGATATATCTCCCACATTTCTCGCGTGGTCTGGTTAAGGCGACTGTGCAAGTTTACCAGGCCTTCGAAGATGAAATTGCATGTGTATGACTGAAAATGCGAGGTGCGTTAAGATGGCTTCATTCAACGATTTCTGATGCTCACTGAGGCTCGTGTTTATATATCAGTCTGACCGATGTGAACACAAAAGGAATTCGGTTAGCAAGTCTTGCAACACTTGGACGAACAATTGGCATGCCTCTCATAGTACTTTTCTCTGCCCACTGCAGACCCCTGCGACCATTTGCGTTCTATGGAATAACTGGTACTAAGCTTGTGGTGCAGAAAACAGAAAAGAGTGGCTACTTGGGCTGGTTGGTATTGCATTTTGTAAAGAAATATACTTTCGTAGTGCGCAGGGAACGTTTTCAGAAGATAGAGCCGAGAGATAGGACAGAGCGCACACTTACAGCCAATTTTATTGCACAGATGGCGGGCATATATATATACGGTCAAGAGGGCGAGGAGATCACGCACAGAAGAAAAGACAAATGATGGCGCATGCGCGAGACCACCTTATTCCAGTCTTAAAATGACAACCTAATTGAGAAGATACTCGTATTCATTACCCGATAGATTGACGGATGGGTAACACAGTCAGTTCCTGCTTTGCGAATCAAAAAAGCTTCACATATTTCACGTGCCCTCTGGTTCTTATACTTTGCCATTACTTGGAATTCATCAAACTACGGTGTGCACCCACAATTTTCACAGTGACTTGCCAAGTGGCTGCCCACTGATCCGCGAATCAGATTTGCGTGCTCCCTAAGGCGATCGTTCAGACATCGCCCCGTCTGACCGATGTAGTACCGACCACATGACAAATAAATCAGATACACAATGCCTATAATACATTCTACAAACATCTTTGAGCGATTCGTATTGCACCCGGCATTTAAAGATCCTTCGTAGTTAACTCTTTTACAAAGAGAGCTCAGCTTGTTTTTTGCCGTGAAGACAACCTTTACCCCAGTTTTCTCAACGACTTTTTTTAAGCAGTGCAACACTTTGTGCACATAAAGAATGGCAGACAATTTCGGCTTTTGCTCCTCCCGAGATGCGTGCCGTGCATTCTCGCCCTGCTTAAATACATTCTGATATGCCCGATAGAAGGTAATCAGGAAAGCTTGCTTTCCTAAGTATTTCTTAAAGCCGAAAGTGTTTGCCATCCCTTATGTGCACAGTTTCGCACTGCTTAAAAATAATCGTTGAGAATACTGGGGTAAAGGTTGTCTTCATGGCAAAAATCAAGCTGAGCTCTCTTTGTAAAAGAGTTAACTACGAAGGATCTTTAAATACCGGGTGCAATACGAAGCACTCAAAGATGTTTGTAGAATGTATTATAGGCATTGTGTATCTGATTTATTTGTCATGTGGTCGGTACTACATCGGTCAGACGGGGCGCTGTCTGAACGATCGCCTTAGGGAGCACGCAAATATGATTCGCGGATCAGTGGGCAGCCACTTGGCAAGTCACTGTGAAAATTGTGGGTGCACACCGTAGTTTGATGAATGCCAAGTAATGGCAAAGTATAAGAACCAGAGTGCACGTGAAATATGTGAAGCTTTTTTGATTCGAAAAGCAGGAACTGACTGTGTTACCCATCCGTCAATCTATCGGGTAATGAATACGAGTATCTTCTCAATTAGGTTGTCATTTTAAGACTGGAATAAGGTGGTCTGGCGCATGCGCCATCATTTGTCTTTTCTTCTGTGCGTGATCTCCTCGCCCTCTTGACCGTATATATATATGCCCGCCATCTGTGCAATAAAATTGGCTGTAAGTGTGCCTGCTCTGTCCTATCTCTCGGCTCTATCTTCTGAAAACGTTCCCTGCGCACTACGAAAGTATATTTCTTTCAAAAACAAGAAAACAGAACCCACACCTCGTATCGCTTCCCAAATTCCTCTCAGACTGTGCAGAACGTATGCATAAAACAACTGCAATATTTATTGTTTTCTCGCGCGTGAAGGTCGTCTGAATCAATCTTTGTTTGCAGTGCGAATGAGCTGTTCACAAACCGATGCAATTTGATATAGGCAGGACATCGCGCCTTCTTGCAGCTGGGGCCCCGCCGCAGTGGTCTAGTGGCTAAGGTACTCGGCTGCTGACCCGCAGGTCGCGGAATCGAATCCCAGCTGCGGCGGCTGCATTTTCGATGGAGCCGGAAATGCTGTAGGCCCGTGTGCTCAGATTTGGGCGCACGTTAAAGAACCCCAGGGGGTCGAAATTTTTGTAGCCCTCCACTGAGGCGTCTCTCATAATCATATAGTGGTTTTGGGACGTTAAACCCCACATATCAAGTAAATCTTGCAGCTGGGAACTATTTCTCAGTTAAGATGCCCAAGTTTTTTTTTTTTTCCCAGTCGGTGCAGAATATCTTCCCAGCAAACATGCTCCGCAGAGGCACTCAGGCATCTTATAAGAAACTGCAAATTATCAGAGTAAAGTATCTCGCATGTGTATTCTAGTTCCATCTCTTCGTCTTTAAACACGTTTAAAATGTGTTTCCTTATCCTGCTTACAGCGCGTGACTTGTCCTTAAAGAGTCACAGTTTCGCTAGAAGGGCGAAGTAATGAATGCGATAGAACATATTCGAATGTTTTACAAAGCTAGGTTAGCATTTTTAGGATCAATATTAATTGTGGCAAACAAGCGCTTGCTAAGTAACCAAGTTTCCTGTGGCGTGGCCACAGTAGATGACCACAACAAGGCTCGTGCGTAGTGAGGGCGTTGATGAGAAGCTCCTTCTGTGGGCAGCGCATGCAGGTACGAGGGGCTATACGTCGTGTGCCGCCGCTGGTGGCAGTTTGTTATGTGTAGAGCACATCTATATGTGGACGGCCGCTCCAGGTACACTTTTGGCACCGTTGTTTTTCGTGTTGAGAGCGCAGCCCTGCTATTGGGGGGGGGGGGGGGGCAAGAGCCGTTCGCTGATCGTTGCCGCGATAGCGCCGCAACGTTAAGAAGTGCACCCCCCTCCCCCTTGTTGGCTCACGAGATAAGCCCGCTCACGGAAGACCCCGGCCGGAAAGGTGCAGAAAAAGAAGGATATATATATATATATATATATATATATATATATATATATATATATATATATATATATATATATATATATATATATATATATATATATATATGTGTGTGTGTGTGTGTGTGTGTGTGTGTGTGTGTGTGTGTGTGTGTGTGTGTGTGTGTGTGTGAATGAAATGACGGCGGCGGCGACGGCAAAAACTAGCCGAGCCTCCATGTAAAACAATTCTAGAGCTGTATTTTCTGCAGTCTTGTGTTAACAGCCCAATCAAACCGTGATGTCATCAAAAGCCCTAGCGCTTTATGATCATTTCATGGTTCAATAACTATGGATTCAGTGTTCCTGCTCATATTCCTCACGATAGCATGCTTTGACCGCATGTATTGGTACGCAGCGACTCGCATGTCGCTCACCTCTTACGTTCGACGTACATCCGCCCAGTAATCCCTACACTGACTGTGTTATTAATTTGGTATATATCTGTTAATGAAATGATTCATCTGGTGCATACCATGTTAATGAAACGATCATGATGAATTTGTGGCGTTTGCAGGATGTTACTACTGTCATTTACGTCATGTATATATGAAATTTGTTTCGTCATGATTAACATTGTGACCTGTCATTCGTGTCATCGTGCACGTCACGTGATGTGCGTTACGAAAAGAACAAAGCGCCGCCGAGATTAAGGGAAGACGTTGCACGGAAAAGCGGTTGACTTTGTCAGTTCTTGTGTACGTCCCGTTGGAACTTTGTTCCTTCTGTAACATCCAACAACGGCTAGAAGTTTTGCGTGTGATTTGCACTCTTAGATATGGAAAGGTAATGAAATTAGCACTATCATGTCATCATGTCATGTGTAACGTGATGTATATATGGCACGTATGTTATTCTACTTATGACCTCGAATTTCCCTCACTAAGACGTAGGTGATAGATAGATAGATAGATAGATAGATAGATAGATAGATAGATAGATAGATAGATAGATAGATAGATAGATAGATAGATAGATAGATAGATAGATAGATAGATAGATAGATAGATAGATAGATACGGTCGATGTCGCCGAATTTCGCTAGGAAACGCTTCGCATTTAAAAGAAAATAAATGCACTGCAGAACAAAAGCAAATATAACCAACGATAAAAACACATGCGGCTGAATGTGAACCTTTATAAATACGCGAGCATGAAAAACAGGTCCAACAGCATTTGCAATATTATACTGAAGTAGGACACGTAGGAACAAAATCACGTTGAGGAGCGAGTGAATGAACACCCGAAAAGCGTATACGAAATATTGAACAAGATTTCGTCGTTTGAGTGAAACGGTCAACGAAACTAAATCAATGAAGGTGAACGGATTCGAACAGAATGTGAAAATATATAAGCACACAAGGTAGAACTGGCGCAGCATTCCACCAATTCGATTCGAACAGCTTCTGCACACGGAAGTGAAAGAAATATAGGTACGCGCAGACATTGCTAGCTCTCTGAATAGAGGGATCGAAAAGAGCTGCGTCACAGATTGTCTTGCACGGCATTTCTGAAAGCATGAACGGATTACGTCGCATGGAAGCTAGTTTCTTTTGGCTATCGTTTGAGGAAAGAACTAAAATCAATATGCGTGCGTTTGGCTCGTGTCCTTACAATCGTCTTATACTGTGCTTCTATCACGTTATACTTGAGCTAATATACTGCATGTAACTAGTGAAGTCCACTCTAATATTACTGTTTACAATACTTTAAAGCATTTGCAGTCAGTGCAGTTTCCTGCGTGATTCTAGAGTAGGAAGTTTGCTAAACTTCCAAGGTAAGGTATGGACACATGCCTGCCGTATAGGCGTTGAAGATCGATCTGAGTGCTTTTCTTAACGGGTTCAAAGCAATCGATATCACATTTGTTGCGTGGTTCCCAAGCTGCGCCCGCACATTCTAATAATGGTCTAACTGATGTTGTGGAGGCCACAAGCTCAGTTTAGGGTGCGCAAACCATCGTGCGATTTTCTAGCATGTAAAGTTATCTCAAAGCCTCGGAAATGATGTTTGAAAGTTGGGTTCTGTAATCAAAGAAATGTGTCACGCTCATAGCGCACATAAGCGTTTTACGTGAAAACAATGAACTGAGAACGTTCTGCGCAGCAGCAGAAAATTGATATACCGTTTCCGGGCTCTAGCGCTGCGGTCGACGGTATAGCTGGCTGGCGCGGATGGGCTGTTTGGCACGTGCTCGCTGGGTCTGTAAACTTTTGCAGTTGACTGTAGGTATTTATGCATGTATGTGCGCTATGTGATGCAATCGCAACACTAGATCTCCGGCTGACGTGATGCGGCGCGCAGGCTCTGGACTTCCGCGACCTGCCGCCGGGAGCTGCCAGCGCGCCATCTCGTGCCCGTTTCCGTGCAGCTGCGTGGACGGCGTGGTCGACTGCCGCGACAAAGGTCTCACGGCGCTGCCTCAGCACATACCCGAAACGACTACTGAGCTGTGAGTGCACTTTCGACGGGGCCCATAAACCACTGCGAGGGCTAGAAAATGGTCTATATATTTCTTCCTGCTTGTTTGCAAGACAGGTGAACAATATGAGTAGCGTGAGTTCCGCCTATCATACATGGTATGTTAGCAGTGGCGGTTTGCGGTAAGTACGGAATTATCGACGCCATTTTAAATCGACATCGCCTGTGTTAGCCACTGTAATCGTCTCATAAGCTTACTGTACGTATCGAGCAACTCGCATAGCTATAAATGTTCAGCAAGGGGTGAATTTAATACCTCTGTCGCACGGGTGCCAGCGAACTCCGTTCACCTCTATGCATGTGTAAAACTTCATGAGTAAGTTCGATGGAGATTCAGTTGAGCTTTCACGAGCTTTGGCCAGAAGCCGCAAGGCGCCTTTTTGGTGCTGCCGTTGTTTGTACGCAAGGTTTTCTGTCTAATCTCGCTGAAAGCATTCTAAATCGTACCGCGGCCGCAGCGGTTGTGATCGGTAAAAACTGCATTTTATCCGGGACAAAAATATTGCCTTGGTTTTTGTCACAGAAGCACGTACTATGTTTCGGTGGTAAAGCATGTAGTTAGCGTAAACATTATTGAGAATTAACTAACAAAAAATGATGCAAAGGAAAGTAAAGGGTATGCTGTCAGTAGTAATTGTGACGTAATAAATGTGACGAAAGAAAAGTGGAGGAAAAAATACCTTGCCGCTGGCAGAGACGGAATCTACAACCTTGCAATAACGCGCCCGATGATATATCACTGCGCTACGGCGCGCCCCGTCCACTTTATTGGGTGTACATGCCTGTGCATTGAAACTTGGGAGCGTCAGTCAGCTCCGCTAGTAGCCATGAGGGGAAGTATAGAATGCTATTTGTCTGCCTGTAATTGTCATGTAGCACGTGATCTTATTTTGAGCTGACCAATAATCCTTCGCACGTACACTATACCTGAAGTTGTCAAGTCCGCCAGAACGAGACACCGACTATCAGTGAAGGAAAGAAGCGTAACTTAAGGGCTTGCTGTTCTTTTTTATACACGATAATAATGAGAACTTGTTTTAGGGCGGTACGAGCGGAGAGACAGCTGCAGTGCTATGAAAGCTGAATTGGGTTGGGAATTGCTTTCTTTACGCAGGAAAAAACTGCGTTTGAAGTTTTTCTTTTCTGTTTTTCATGGGCGGACTGGGATTGACCGTCATAACTATTTCAGTGAACCCAGCTACATATCTAGTCGACATGACCACCGACGCAAAGTGAAAGAGTATCGAGCAAGAACGACCATGTTTTATAATTCCTTTTTTGTGATGACCATTAGAGATTGGAACCAGCTGCAAGACGAGCAAGTGTGCTGTATAAACGAAGAATTGTTTTATTCCAGTCTGTAACCCCCCTGCTGTAACGCCTTTTTGAGCAAAGCGGGGTACTCACTGAATAAAGAATAAAGAATAAAGAACTAACAACGATACCAACGGAAGTATAGGGGATGTTATTGGCAGTAAAATGTGAAGAAAAAAAAAAAAACGGACGCGTTGCTCGAAGGTCACAGGTTCGGTCCCTGCTAGCGCCAAGTTATATTTTCGTTACTTCTCTTTTTTCGCATTTTCATTAATATTCATCATCATCATCATCATCATCAGCCTGACTACGTCCACTGTAGGACAAAGGCCTCTCCCATGTTCGGCCAGTCAACTCGGTCCTGTGCTTGGTGCTGACACTTTATACCCGCCAACTTCCTAATATCATTTGCCCATCTAACTTTCTGTCTCCGCCTAGCCCGCCTGCCTTGTATTTAACAATACTTATATTACATTAATGTTACATTAATACTACTTAGCAGTAATATCACCTGTGCTTTTCTTGGCATCACCGTCTGTTAGTTCACAATATTATTGTGTCTAACGAAGAAAAGAGGGCCCTTATTTTTTTTACTTATCAGAAACGTGCATAACGGAAGCGTGTTGGCAGCAGTGTTCAGAGCGACTCACACAGGTCTCGCGTTGATTCGGTGAGGTCCTATGTTGTCATCGACGTAGAAATGCAGTTTGAATGCTCGCCACGTACGCCGCGGCTGCGTACTTTCGAACATGCCGGACCGGAGAAATCGGCCCAGAGTACTCCTGCTGCCAACTTGCGAAGAAGGGGTGGTAACTCTGGTACTTTTTGTTACACGCACCGTTTGGCCAACTCTGCTATTCCACTACCGTGAGCAGTACACTGTACTGTGAGCGTACTACAAGAAAAATAGTGTTGCTAGCACTCTTGTCAACAATACTGCCAACATTCCTGGTATATGAGGCAAAGCATTTATTTTATTTTGATTACAATAGATTATAGTTTTATAATTATACTCATTACGTGACGCATGTGCCTGACTAGGAAGAGGGAGAAGAAGCGAGTAGAGTGATAGACGAAGATCTCTAAGCAGCTTGCTCGCCATCCTAGCCTTGTATTATCAAATCCTACACGTCTACTGTTGACATAACAATGTAACGTACGATGGGAAATGGTTTCAGCGTGAATAGACGCGTAATCTTTCATATAGATATGTACAGCTGTTCCAAAAGCGAAACGGAGCATGCGAGTGATGACCAAGCAACAGTGAATACCAGCGTGCTCTACCAGAGTTCTTTATATTTGTGAGGAAATGATGGCACTGTCCGCTGCCGCATTTCAGTCTAAATGTAAAGAACCGTCTCTATGATGGAGCGCGCTGCTATTCACTTTTGCTTAGCTCGGCCACAACTCGCGTGCTCACTTCAACATTTTGAGCACCTGTATTCGCAACGGCGCCTAATTAACCCGTAGCGTTGTTTCGCCAAAGTCTGTAAATTTGCTCTGTGACGTGGTCACATCATAATCTCCGTCGAACTCCCTTATCGATTTTACAGTTGTATAGTTTCATGGAGTTCGCTGGTGCCCGTATGACAAGTGTAACGGTAATACCGTAACGTAAACAGTATGCTATTGCCGTAGCTCCTAAAACCAAGTTCTATAATTGTTCGTTTGCTTGTTGCCTGTGAGCACTATAAATTCTATAAACGTGTAAGATTTTTCGTCTTTCCGCTATTATCTTACGCATCAGCATTCGGTACTCACTACAAAAGGCGACATCAGTTCGTCGCGCACTACAGTCATCCGTGTCAGCGAGGCAGCAGGCGAGTGTTTGACAAAACGCGCGTGGTACGCTTAAGGCCTGACCACATGCATCCGTTGCACCGCGTCAGCGCGTGGAATTTTAACGTGGCGCCGCGCGCTCTTTTTATGAAGAGAGTGGATGCGCAGTGTTGCGTAGCCACGCACTCCCCTCTCTTTCTCTATGTACAGGGCGCGGCGCCGCGTCAGAAAGCCCTGCGTTGACGCGGTGAAACGAATGCGTGTGGTCAGGCCTTAAGCGTGACTGATCTCTTTGTACACGCTCTGCTTGAAAGGTAGCATGCTGGTGACATCACACTTAAGAAATGCGGTGGCCCCGCCGCGGTGGTATATTGGCTAAGGTACACGGCTGCTCACCCACAGGTCGCGGGATCAAATCCCGGCTGCGGCGGCTGCATTTCCGATGGAGGCGGAAATGTTGTAGGCCCGTGTGCTCAGATTTGCGTGCACGTTAAAGAACCCCAGGTGGTCGAAATTTCCGGAGCCCTCCACTATGGCGTCCCGTAATCATATGGTGGTTTTGGGACGTTAAGCCCCACATATCAATCAATCAAGAAATGCGGTGAAAAGCAAACAAACATGGAAAGAGAGGTGGTTCGTTACTAATTGTTGGGGACTTTACGCCATCAAAACATCACATGTGGTCACGAGGGATGCCGTAGTGGAGCACTGCGGAAATGGTGACCCCTTGGTGTTCTTTAACGCGCATCAAAATGTCTGTACTCGGCCCTTAAGCATTTGCGCCTCCCTCGAAATACGCCTCTGCGGCCACGGTTTGATCCTGCGACCTTAAGGCGCGATAATTCCTCGTTTTTTTTCAAAAACGGTAAAGGGACACTAAAGGCAACTATTAAGTCGACGTTGGTGGTTGAAATGGCGGTCCAGAAACCTCGTAGTGTTGTTTTTGTGCTAAGGAAAGGCGTATCCTGAAATAAAATCACGTTTTAGTAGTCCGCATCGGTTTAGCGCACCTCAAATTACCGGCCTCAAAAAACGGACCCAACGGACAGACTTGCGTCACTGTTCCCGTACACAACGTGGCCCAGATTTACTACCCTAGTAGCAGCAGACCGAAAGCAGCGGGAGCCACAGCAGCAACAGCCGACCATAAATCAATTTCCCGCCATTGACTCCGAGATTTCAGACGTTTCTTGTTTCAACTGCGCCCCGCTAGATGGCACCACCTCTCCCGTGTAACCACGCGACAATTGAATTGTTGAACCACTTGCGCCGTTTCTCATAGTAACGTCCGGTGGTTCTTTTTTACATGAATCAAACAGAAACGAACAAGCAGCACTTTATTGCGTCTCTTGATGCACGGAAGGTTCTTTATTTAGCGCAGTTAGATCGATCACTAGTGAATAATTGTAGGCGGTCTGTCTGATGTCATCAGGATTGTTTTGAAAATGTCCTACAGCGGCGCTTGTGTTCTTGTGCGTTTACCCTAATTTCTCGGTAAGTAGGGTACTGTTGTTGATAATATTGTCATTTTAGATGTTGTCATATATTAAGCTTTCATTCTGACATAAATTGTTATTTGACTTCAGTGTCCCTTTAATGGTGAGGTTTAGTACTGCGTACGTTGTGTTCGTAACATCATTGCTAGAACTCCGCGTTTCACATGGTGCTGGTGCGTAGTGGTTCTGCGCAAGTTCACTATACGAAGCGTGGCTACAGTGTAACGTGGCTATTTTCGCGTACGCGGCGCCGTTGCCGTACGCAACTCACGCTGTACTAACACTCGCTAATGCCGTCGCCTTGGAAACTGTTCAAACAGTTGTGCATGCACACTTTTGTACAGCCGCGTGCGTGGCTGTGTATATCGTGCGAGCAGCCGGCCTTGCTCTGCGGGACGACACCTTGCGGCATGTGCGAGCTCTGACGTGTTGTGCCCAGGAGCATGTGCGGCTTAACACATGCTGACCTGCTTTGCACGATTGGCAACGTTGAAAGGCGTGCTTGTTTAACCGAAGATGCACGCTTTCTAATGTTGCTGTAAATACTTCGATTGTAAAAGATTACGAGTTTCGACTGATAACTCGCTCACATTCAAGTGCGAGTCATCAGTCAAAACTGGCAGTCTTTTAGAATCGAGGTGTCTAAAACGCCATTATGGAGCGTGCATCTTCGGTTAAACAAGCTCGCCTTTCAACGTTGACGCTCGTGCAAAGCATCATGCATTAGGCCGCGTATGCTTCTGTGCACAACACCTCAGATCTGGCACATGCCGCAAGGTGTCGCCCCGCAGAGCAAGGCCAGATACTCGCGCGATATACACAGATGTGGACGCGACTGTACGCTGCATTCCACGGGCTTAACATGAGCTTGCCTTGATTTCTTTTGCAGGCGGCTCGAGCAGAACCAGATCACGGAAATACCTTCACAAGCCTTTGCGCACCTTAAATGGATACGTCGAATGCAAGTAGAGCTGTCTAGTGATCTGATAAGGCCACTTGTGAGAGAACGCGTTCCAAAAGTGGTCTTCTTTTCTTTTCCCCTCCGCAGTGATCTCAGCAGCAATGACATATCCAAAGTAGCTCCTGATGCTTTTAGTGGACTCAAGTCATTGACATCATTGTAAGTGAACTTTACAGCTTGTGCACTCATTTTTACGAATAGTTCAATTTAATCACCACCTTCATTTCGTAGGGTCCTGTACGGGAACCGGATATCGGATCTCCCTCCCGGGATATTTCATGGCCTTACCTCGCTCCAACTGCTGTAAGTCATGAACACATATTTGGCATGCCAGTTTTATCGGTGAGGCAGCATTTTGAAGTATACATGCTTGTGGAAATACACGCAGTGCGTGACTGGGTGTCTCTTTTCTGAATAATCTCGTGCCGCCGCGTGGGCTTATTTTAGAGGAAATGAATCAGTTTCGACGGATAAATTACGCTACGCAATCTGCGCTGCCGGTAATCGCACCATGGTATAGAGGAGGAAATCGAGGCTATGGTTTGAATGTCACGCCAGAATCTCTCACGTTTTCTCGCTTACCAAGCGTCTTCTCGTGACATGCATGGGACCTCGGCATTCTGTAAGAGTAATTTACTAATACAAGCGTTATTTTCTTTAGTGTCCCTTTGAAAAACTCTTCCCGCGTACAGTGTTGTCACGCAGAACTTGTTCCGTGAAAACCTGTTATGTTGGAATATTATGGGCAAGGAATAACGTTGAGGCATAAAGGTGGCTTAGTTGGCATCGAACTCAGTTTGACGTGATTACTTAGGCTCATTGTACTGCGAAAAAAACTACAGTGCTACGCAGCTTCTCGACGACAACGCAGGTAGAGAGGGAAATATATTGTCACGGAGTTGATGCTATAAAAGGAAGAAATCTACATACAAAATACACAGGGAGAAGCATTAACAGCTGCAGCCAAGACAGCAGAACATCAACCATTGTCACGAGCGCTATTGCGATCGTCGTCTTCGTTGCCTTTCTTGTTCCTGCCGTCTAACATATAACCCCCGTCCGCTAGTAGCGATGTCGGCGCTAAGGAAAGTGTACGCGCGTGTGCGGGGAAGTATGGTTTTAGACCAGGGACGTGTATGATGTCAGTAGTGGGGCCGGATGACAAAGAATTACGGTCCAATTTGACAATTTCATATGGAACATTGGTGATCTGCCGCAAGACCTTTAAAAGCTCGGAGTATTGAGAGAGAAGATTCGTGGCCAGGCCGACGTGGCGGCAAGGTTTCCATAGGAGAACCATAGAGCCTGGACAGTAGGGAACTACTCTGTGGTTGCTGTCAGTGGGCTTTCTGAGACCGCTGCGAGGCAGAAGGACGATCCCGTGCGATCTGGCGGGCCACTTGAGCTCGACTATCAGCATCGCGGGCATACTCTGTCAGAGTGTGTGTGGTCCAAACAGAAGATAGATGGGAGAAAAGCCAGTGGTGTCGTACCGGGACGAATCGTGCGCGAGCGTCACATAAGGCAAAGGGGAAAATTATGTCCCAATCACTGTGATCTGCAAAAACATACACGGAGAGCATTGTTGTAAAAGTTCGATTGAGGCGCTTGGTAAGACTATTGTGCGTGGGTGGTATAGGCCGTAGTGAGCTTGTGACGCGTTGAACACGATCGAAGGATGTCGCCCACCATTTTTGAAAAAAATGAGGTACCACGATCGGTCAGCAGCTGTCGAGGAGTATCATTGTGAAGAATGACGTCGTGATGCAAAAACTCCGGGACGTCAATGGCACCGCCTTTCGGTAGTGTCCGCGTGATAGTACATCGCGTCGCGTAGTCAGTACAGCAATACACTTGTATTGCCCAGCCAGAGACGTTGGAAATGGTCCAGAGAGATCAGTGGCCAACACGCTAGAAGGCAACAGTGCGGGTGTCTATGGGTTGAAGAGGACCTGCTGGCGACAAGGTAGAACTCTTATAGCGCTGGCAGGCCTGTCAAGCAGTGACGTAGCGACTTATAGGGCAGTGAAGGCCTGGCTAGAAAAATCGATGCCGTACGCTATCATGCGTTCGGGTTGCTGTTAGTTGTCGGGTGGTTGGAGCTCAAGAACAGCGCTATGGAGTGTTGCAGAAATTACAAATAGTAGCCTTGAGCCCTCGGAACTGGCGTTGCGTCAGTAAAGATTGCCATCTCGTGGCATGAACAAATGGAGCAATGGGTCCACGTGAGGAAAGCGTAGACGGTGCATGATAGACCGCTAGTTGGCATCACTGGGCTGTTCCTTGCATATGTCGGTCAAGTCAGATTGGTGACTGCACAGGCGTCGGAATCATGTGCTGACAAGTCATGGGGGTCTACAGGATGACTAAATAAACAGTCGGAATACTGCTGCATTCGGTCAGACTTGTATATCACGTCAAAGCTGTATTCTTCATGTTTTAAGACCCAGCATCCAAGTCGTCCAGTAGGATTCTTCAGGGACGACTACCAGCACAGTGCATGGTGAGCAGTATAATTACCTTTACTAAAGGGGCAACCGCACAAGTATGGTCGAAATTTTCAGACTGCCCAGACTAGTACAAGTAACTCACGCGCAGTGGTGGAATAAAAGAAGGCGACTGGCTTAGGCAATGACGCGATCCTGTCCTTGTTGCTGCTGAGCGTGAACAGTGCCGATGCCATCCCCGCTGGTGTCGTAGCGAACTTCAGTAGGGGCTGACGGGCAGAAACGGACCAAGATTGGGGGTGTCTAATGTTGTAAGTGTGCTGAATGCAGTCGCTTGGTGCTAAACCCCAATAAAACGGAACGCCCTTATTCAGTAGTTCTGTGAATGGTCGGGCAAGGTCGGCATAGTTCTTGACGAAACGTCAAAAGTATATGAACGCAGGCCGACGAAGTTGCGTACTTCTTTCGCGAAACGTGGTACGGGAAAATTTTTGTCAACACGAATATTGGCGGCATGAGGTTGGAATCTTCGAGCACTGACAAGGTGGCCCAGCACAAAAATTTCCCGGTGACCGATGCGGCATATCGAAGAATTAGGCGAAAGTGCTGCAGGTCTGAAAACATCGAGGACAGCCTGGACTCTTTTGGGTCCGATACCTCGTAGCTCTACGAAACGCTGGGGAGAAATGCTCTTTCGCGGTCTGTTCGCGTCAAGAGTGTAGCACGTAGAAGGGTTTACGAGCCGTGGCCGCTGATGCCTGTCGAGACAAAGTGGGCGTGGCCATCGCGACCGTGCCGGAATCAACGTACCCTCGTATTGACGGGAATAGGCCGGCTCGTTTGATCTAAAACATGATATAATACGCACGACAACTCTTTACGAATACGGACTTCTATATTCATTGTGTTTCGGCTCAGACAATATGAAATCCTTCTTGATATATGCGTCACGACTTGAGTACTAAAGAAGTGACTCGTGCACTTGTAGCAAAGACATGTGGTCCGTATATCACACAGGCGCAGATAATCAGGTGCAGTAATTGAGGCATAGCCTTCCTTCGTTATTATAAGTATATCGGAAAGGGAAAGGTTTATTCCAAATGCTTTGACGCGCAAATAAATTCGAGAGCACTTTGGAAGTACGAATGAAGGCATAAACAAAAATAGTTTTCACATTTTCTCGTTTTTCAAATGTCTTTCGCCCTCGCTGTTTCAATAAACAGTTTATTATGCCATAGTTCATCACAGCCATGTTTACACTAGTGGTTTTCTAGCGCTGCAGCTACCGCTGTTCGTTATGTAAATCATTTCATTTTGACATTTCTTCTCAATAAATGCGTTAGATCTCTATTTTATAAGTATGATGCGTTTGCGAGTGGTATTTACTGTTACAATTTTAATTACATTGAAATTCTGTATTTTTCTTCTCCGGATATATACTGAAACCGTGTATGTAGTTTTGATGTTGCTGCTGGGTAATTCCAAGTAAGATCGAACAAAGTATGGCTGTGCGACCTCTAAAATTTCTTTCAAAGTTTTACGTATTGTTGCCTCATCAGTGGAAAGAAGAAATGCGTAGTTGGTTTTGCTGTAAAATTTTTTTCGAAGCATAGTAAATCAATAATGACGAACAGGTGGAGTGCCACGCTTACCTGCTCTGCTCCTGTTCTTGTTCTTTTTCTAATTTAACGATGAAATACACATTATATACTAAAGCTAAGTACCTAAGAATTTGTTAGCTAAACATAGACGTACTAGCGCTTATGTGCAGTTATATTTCCAATCTATGCATAGTGTAGATTTTTTAATGAAAAATCTGAAATTCGACCTGGAAAATGGTTTTGTTTTTGCTTAGTTTGCAGGCCTTTATTCCAAAAAAAAGGGACAATGACAGAGCGGTTAAAATTCCGCATTACTTTCTCAGCATGCTTATTTATAAAACTGTTGAAGCTTATAATAATGATACTTTTCAATCAAAATATATCATCGCGCTAACTTTAAGAAAAGAGCATGCAATGGGAACAATTCAAAAACGCATTTTGATAGTTTTTGTACTTTCTCCGCTTGTTCTCCTGCCCATCACCTTTCGCAATGAATAAAAACATGTGGCATCATATGGTTTCACTTCCAGTTACGGCGCATAAAAAAATGCCCTTGCGCAAAGCCTGCAATGGTAGATCGGACTTTCTACCCACTAAGTATGAAATGCAGGCCTATACCTTAGTGTCTTATAAGGCAAGCTGCTCTGAAATAGCTGTCGACTGCACTGAGGACGCCAATTTCGAAATGGTTTGGTAACGGGAGTGGCCATGACTGCGGAATTACCGAGCAACCAAGCGCGCACAGTCCGGCGTTTTCCGGGGCAAAGAGGGCTCGTTTTCGTTTCCTCAGACGGATAGGTTGCTATACAGCCGCGGATAAATCTCACGCATGGGAATTGGAGCATAGCTACTTTACCCGTCCTTTGCTCGCTTAGTAGCCAGGCGCTGTTAACATTGCAGACGTAACAGGCATTGTTTCCGCTTTTTGTGTGTCCAAAGTAAACGCGAACAAAAGCACGTCTAGAAGACGTACTCGTATATTTAAACAAAGCGTCCCGAGGGGACTGATATAGCTTGGGCACGGCAGGATTACAACGCACCTACTTGGCGCGTAAACAGAGGCAATCGGCCACGGTCACAGATTAGCTGTCTGTAGCTGCAGTTCCCCGACCGTATTCGACGCCCGCACAAGAAACACTTCGAGGCACCGACGTGGAAGTTTGACTGCGTTCCTTCGGCGGGAAGCACCTGAAAACTCTTGTCAGGAAGCTGCGAGCGCGCTCTTCTCGCACACGAGTGACAGCTGCTTTAGCTATACAGAAACGGCGCTGCACGAATTGATTGATCTCGGAGAAAACCAAAAAGGTAGTGCTCCAGGAGACAAATGCAAGACAACTGGGTGCGCCCGCCTATCTCAATTGCGGCAGCAGACCACTTTTATACACTCTGAGTCAAATCCTGGCTAGAATGCATGTCTGCAGGCAAAAAATCAAGTCGAATTTTGGCCACTTGCACGCGGCTCCCTAGCCGTTTCCCAGAGAAACCGTCCCGATTTGAAGTGGCTTTCAGAATAGCCGGGACAAGGACTAACCGTGATTCCGAGTGAAATTTATCTTGGCAAGCTACGGCCTGTGGTTAGGCATCACATTTCCGTAGACGGCCTGGCCCTGACGCGGCGGCGAAAAGAGATGAATGATTTATGCAATTGTGAGCGGTTTCTTGCCGATAATGTGGTGGATATTATGACTATACGTAATTAGAAAATTATTATTGTCACAATCATCTACATCTGCGCGAATAACATGCAAAGCACACTCAGCACTGGAGTCGAACTCGGGACCGCATGCACGTGAAGCACATGTCTTACCCATTACACCACAGCGCCACCGCATGAAGGCGAGTTTTTTACCAAGTGGCTTTTTGCTGTGCGCCGTTCCGCAAGAACGTTTAACGTGAGTTCATGCGTCGTTTTAGTGCTTCCCCGTGAACCGTGGGTGTTTCGCTCACCGAAACTCGCGGATACCAGCGTGACGAGGCGGTGTTTGGCTGTTGAAACCTACGTATGTTTCTCGCTCGTGCGTGTGCTGTGAGTAATTTCGCTTATTTGTGTCGCCAGCTACTTGCGTGTGAGTGACAGCAGACTATTCTCAGCTGTTTGAAGACAACAGGGAGTTTTGCAATAGCGCACCACGAGCCCTTGCGGTGCGGTCGCTGACACTGCGCATGCGTCGTAACGCGAGTCGGCGTTCGCGTTCGTGAACCGCACGCAAAAAATACGAAATTGCGTGCGGTGATGGCGGCCTGCATGTGGCCCGTAAGCGCTGGTTTCAAGCCTACGGAGTCGCTGCGATCTTGCGTTGCGGTTCGCAGCGGCGCAAACGCTACTGAAAAACTCGTATGGCGCCCGCTACGCCCGCAGCGCTTGCAAACGGTATTCCAAAACTCCCTAACGTGCTTTAGCACGTAAACGTTGCATGGGTATTTGAGCGTGCCTACTCGAGCATTTTAATTTCGTACGCGCGAACTGCCGTGAGCTGCACGCTGGGGCAGCAGGGCCTTTTTGGGGTTTCCACGATTACTTATTTCTGCAACTGGAATTTATGCGCATTGATTCGCGATATAGAGTAGTTTTTACTCATTTTCAGTTTTTAACTAATCTTATTTATGGGGAGTGGCTACTCTTACCTTTATTCAGCATCACGCCACTGTTCAAGTGAATGACGAAACGCGCGCCAAGGTCAAGTATGACGTACACAAATTAGCGACGGACAGGTCCGTCTCCCTCCAAATAAATAATGCCTCTGCACATCTCTTTCGCGAATGTCCACGTGCAGTTGGGGTCAAGAAATGGTGCAGAACGAACCTCAAAATCTTTATTGCTGCTGCATGCAGTTGCTCTTTTGCAAATGGCGATTTTTATAGCTGGTACATCATCTTCACAGCAGTACACTGGTTGTCTTCGTCATGGTTCACTGTTACAAATCATGCTGGAATATGAGAACAGTACCTAATATTCAAAAGAGGGATCACATGTAGGTGGCATACGCTCTCGTGCTGACTTCTGTGCCTGACTTATGGCTTATGTACTTAAAGTTCAAGTTCATCATCAAAATACGCAACCACTGATAAAACATCAACCAACCGATTTTCAATTTTGATCTTTCTCGGTGTCGCTGCCTTCCGTTTGTTTTTGTTTTTTTGCCATGCTTTCCTAATGTCATCAGTTCAACTTGTTTTGTAGAACACGAGCATCAACATACATATAGGCCAGTGTTTCAGTAAGCTGTCGCGCATGCACTAGTACTCTTTTATTTAGTGAATGACACAATATCACACGTCGACAACTGATAAATAAAAAGTTGTTTGTACTCTTTTATTGAAATCTAACGAGTCACACTGGGGCTACATATCCTAGTGTTTGCCCAAATGCAGGGAGATGTAAGATATCTTGAATAAAGTGTGCCGTAAGGCAGTGAAAGATGTTTCCGTCCCAGACCATGTTGTAGAAAAACTACGATTACAAGACAGCGGGACGAAACGGTGACGCACAAATGCCATGGCAGGTGACGCTGAACGCGTGTGCGTCAGGTGATGCCGGCGCCAGGCGCTGAGATGGCGGGGCGGTGTTTCTCTTCTTCTTTTTTTTTTTCGCGCTCTCGCCCGTCGCTGAACGAGTCTGGGTAAGCTGATGGTGGCTCCGGGCGCCAGGCTAGTGCGACAAAGGTGGCGGCTCTCTCCTGTTTTAAAGACGATAGTCTTTCTTGGGGACCTTCGACGGAAAAATTTTGGTCAGTCTGTCTGTCTGTACATTTGTCTGTCTGTACATTTGTCTGTTTGTCCGCCCTAACGATACCTCCAATGGCACCAAACGGCCAACCCCATCCGCAGCGCCCACCAATATTGCTCAAGGTTTAGCGTTTATAGTTGTGCGATTGTCAATTAAAAACAATTAGTGCGCATATCTGAGGCGCCACAACAACGCTTCGATGTTTTCTATGTTTGCCTTTATACTGGAAGAGGCACACACAAGTAACTCTAAGGAATGTAGCGTTTTTGCGCTCTGCGCTGACAGTGCAACGCGATGCTCAAAAAGGTGTTTCCAACGCTTTGCTACGACGTTACGGTGGTGGCACCTGCCCGTCGTTTTCCGTTTTACACCTTATCACCTACGAGACTAGCGTGCATTCTCCGCGGGCTCAACGCCTTCGTTTTCGAAGATAACTGCCAGACGGCACTTGTGTCTAACGTGCGTTGATGCGCTCGTTCGCCTCCGTTACACGCTCGAAGCACTCTAACGCAGCGCCTGCAGAATACCCTTCACCGATTTTCTTGTGCAGAACATCAAATAAACGTTTTGTTCACTCTCTCCAGGCGCAAGACTATCGTCTCTCAACGAGATTTGCAGTGTAACATGCAGAATTAGAACCAATTTTTCTCTTTTTTTTTTCTTCTTGCGCCCGCTCTTACCGGCTGTAGGCATTGCTTTCGCGCCGCGCGGCTGTCACGGGTATTTTTTATTGCTGGGCTTCCTATAGACAAGATTTTAGTCAGTACGTAGGAGCGCGCCGCCTATGCCGTTCGTTATCTGGCTCCTGAGTGAGAGTGTACTGGCCGTGCGCACAGTCCGCTGCTCACACTTCGTTTTACTCAGATAGTATTCGCGCTTCGCTCTGCTGCTGTGCTTTTTATGGCGGCAAAGTATAGCTCCTAGCAAAATTATTGCGCAGACTACCATTCGAAGCACAAGAGTATCATTTCAAGGATAAAAAAAATTTCGCAGAGCTACCAAGTTATACACCACAGCTTGACGCCGCAGTGCTTGAACCCCATGCCTACAACACTAATTTCTAATCATTCACTGCCGTGTTTATTATGGCTAATTCGCAGGGGCAACGAATAATTACTCGATGCAATATCATGCCAAATTGAAAGCCCGTACGCCATTACAAATTTCGTACAATCTTAATACCCACTTGTTGTGCTAAGTCTTGCACAAAGATGTCATCGGGATGTCATCGGGTTGATGTCATCGGGATTGTTTTGAAAATTTCTTACAGCGGCGCTTGTGTTCTTGTGCATTTACCTTGATTTCTCGATAAGTAGGGCACTGTTGTGGATAATATTGCTATCTTAGATGTTGTCATACATTGATTGAGCTTTCACTCTGACGTAAATTGTTGTTTGACTTTAGTGTCCCTTTAAGAAAATGAAGTATAGGCCTGCGTTCCATACATAGCGGGCAGGAAGTCCGATCTATCGTTGCAGTCTTTGTGCAAGGGCATTTTTATGGGCCGTAACTGGAAGTGAAACCACATAATGCAACATGTTTTCATTGATTGTGAAAGGAAATGTGCAGGAGAATAAGTGGGGAAAGTGTAAAAAATATCAAACACGATTTTTCATTTTAATCATTGTCAGACGTTCCCCTTGCATGCTCTTTTTTGACTAGCGCGATGATATATTTTGATTTAAGAGTGTTATTATAAGCTTTGACAGTCTGATAAATGAGCATGCTTTGAAAGGAATGAAGAATTTTTACCGCTCTGTCATAGGTGCTTCTTGAAATAAATGCCGGCAAACTAAGTAAAAAAGCGTTTTTAGGTAAAATTTCAGAATTTTTGTTAAAAAATTTGCACTACGCAGAGATTCGAAATATAATCGAATGTAAGCGCAAGTACACCTAGATTTGGCTAAAGAAATTCGAGGTACGTAGCTTTAATATATATGATGTAATTCATACCAAAATTCGAAGAAAAAAAATCAAAACAGGTAAGCGTGGTACTCCGCCTTTTCTTCATTATTGATTTACTATGCTTCGAAAAAATTTACCCGCAAAACCAATTACGCATCTTTTCTTTCCACTGATGAGGCAACAATATATAAAATTTTGAAAGAAATTCAAGAGGTTGACCAGCCATGCTTTGTTCAATCTTACGTGGAATCACCCTGCTGCCTTCTGAGGGCCTTCAGGCACATTCAAGCTGTATGATGCTCGCCTGACGGACCCCACCAATGTCGTTGGAAAAAGAAGAAAAATGTCAGGCCTGCACGGAACGCGCAGAAAAGTCACAATATTACTGCTTTAAAGATGGGTACTCATCGAATAGATATAAGCAGACACGTGGCGTACCACAGGGGGCTGTCCTGTCGCCAGTTTTATTTAACATTTCCTTAAGCTCCATTCCATCAACTAAGGATATTCAGTTATATGTGTACGCGGACGATATTGCTTTCTTTGCAAGTAATACCGACCTTCAATCATTATACCAGAGTCTACAAAATTATCTCAATATGATAGAAAGATGGCTTAAAAATATTCATATGACCCTGAACGTAAAGAAAAGTGTGCTTCTTGCATTCTCTTTTCTGCAGCCTATCAACGTCTCGTTAATGTACAATAATGAGCTCATTCCGCAGGCGAATTCTCTTAAATATTTGGGCATCATATATAATGACACATTAAATTGGAGAAGTCACATTGATGATGTGTACTCCAAGGCAACACGGGCCATGGGGTGGCTACGGAAGCTTGCAAACCGTAAAGCGGGTTTAAGAAGAGATGTGCTAATAATGATATATAAACTTTATGTGCGGCCCATCATGGAATTCGGATGTGTATTATTTTCTGGCAGCGCAGCTTATAAAATGAGACCCCTAATACTGCTGGAAAGAGAAGCGTTGCGTTTGTGTCTGGGTCTACCAAAGTTTGTTGCAAATAACGTGTTGTACATGGAAGCTCGCCTACCTTCTCTGCTAAATAGGTTTAAAATTCTTACTGTGCAAGCATTCTTAAAGATATACAGTTCACAACAAAGACTCTCATTTTACGCTTTCATTCAAGAACCGACTTTATTTTTCGAAACCCATTGGTCGCGACTACACACCCCGCAAATAGTATTTGCACAAGCGCTACTAAAGCAAATGAATGTAAAAATTAGACATATTGGTCCAATACACAACCTAAAGTCAATGCTTAGCATAAAATTCGATGATATATTTCCTCATAACGCGAAACAATTGGCATATAGGTATTTAAATGACCAGTTAGCAGATTATCTAGCTCACCTAGAGATAAACAATATCATAGCGACTGATGCATCTGTGTCAAAAGAAAAGGCTGGGGTTGGCATCTTCTCTCCTTCTTTGGACTGGTCTTTTTCGATTAGACTCCCAGATTATACCCCGGTATTCATTGCAAAATTATTGGCCATTGTTCTTGCCCTACGCAAATTACCCTCAAGCGAATAATTAGCAGTTATCATTACAGATTCGTTATCAGTTTGTAATGCACTTTCTGCGGCAATAAATTCAGAGCTGATGAATACGTTTCGGCATTTAGTACCGAAAAACGTAAAAAAAACTGCATTTTCTATGGGTACCAGGCCACCGCGGATTATATTTGAACGAAATGGCGGACTCTTTAGCAGCAGTATCCCTGGGTGGGCCCACCATCCCAGTTTTGCCAGATACGGCTTACGTAACCGCGCTAAGGTTCCGAAATGCTTGCCTGCAATGGGGAAAAGGTAATTTGGATAAATTCAAAGATTTCGAGCATTTGAGCTATTGCTGAAATAAACAGTGGTGTGTATCTCGCCAGTTAGAGGTCACTTATACCAGATTGCGCTGTGCAGTTCCACAACTAAATTATTACCTTAACAAAGCTCGGCTCAAGGCGTCACCGCTATGCATTTGGCGCAACTAAATTGAAACAATTGAACATTTCTTTGTATTCTGTCATCGTTATTCTTATCAGAGAAAAAGATTTTTAGTAGCCCCATTACAAAAGCTAGGAATACAAGTAAATCTACCAGTAATTTTATCACTTGGCGGAACTTCATTTGGTTACTGCCCCAGGGATGTATACTCCGCTGTGTTTGATTACATCAACGCAACTAAAAGATTACCATGCTAGTGAACCCCTACCTTTTCAGATCTTTAGTTTACAATTCGTAGTTATGTCTTTCAAAAACAAAAGATGGTTTGACCGCTTGCTCAGCAAACATTTTTGTTTTTGGTAGTATTATTTTAAGCTACTTTTTCAGATTGGCTTCATTTTCATTTTAGTTTCATTTAAGTATCCTGCCGCCTGGTTCTTGGCCCAACCCCTTTTTGGGTAAGCGCCATTCATCAGAGGTCATCAGCATCAAGTCACAGCGAAAACTAGAAGAGCGGCCTCTCACAGCCTTTTCAAAACACCCATTGGGTAACTATTGACGGACTGACTGATTGATTGATTGATATGTTGAGTTTAACGTTCCAAAACCACCATATATTATGAGAGACGCCGTAGTGGAGGGCTCCAGAAATTTTCACCACCTGGGGTTCTTTAACGTGCACCCAAATCTCAGCACACGGGCCTACAAAATTTCCGCATCCATCGGAAATGCAGCCGCCGCAGCCGGGATTCGATCCCGTGACCTGCGGGTCAGCAGTCGAGTACCTTAGCCACTAGATCACCGCGGCGGGGCAAGAAGTCCTTGCAGAAGAAATGAACTAAAGCAAGATAGTTGGGCTAGTTGGTGATACATTGCTGGCGGTAACAGCGCACAAACTCACAGGACTAAGAAAAGGGACTCAGACAAGTGCTACTTGAAAAAAATACGTTAGAACGTGAGAAAGAAGCCCTTGTAGAAGAAATAAACTGAAGCAAGACTGATAGTTGGGCTAGTTGGTGATACATTGGGGGTGGTTACAGCGCAGAAGTTCACGGGAGCGCAGGCGTGGTGGTGGCGCGGGTGTACCTTTGGGAGAAGCACTGACACATCATAGCGACACGTGCGAGAAATCGCGAAACGCCTGCCTCTTCTGCCGCGCGACCAGCCGAAGGAGGCATGCTGTCTGAACAGGCAGGTTTAGGGCCCTTACACGCGCTGCCCGCACAGCCGCAACGCACGTGTCGGCACACCTGCCGCACGCAAGCAGGGGACAAATTAGCCAATCGGCGACGCTGCGGAGGGTGAGAGGGCATCGCCAATTGGCTTACTTGTCCCCCGCTTGCGTGCGGCAGGGGTCCCGGCACGTGCGTAGCGGCTGTGCGGGCAGCGCGTGTAAGGGACATTAGGGCTGTTCCACGCGCTTCCCGCACAGCCACAACGCACGTGCTGGCACACCTGCCGTACCCAAGCAGAGGGTGAAAGACCGTGGCCAATTGGCCTATTTGTATCCCGCTTGCGTGCGGCATGGGTCCCGGCGCGTGCGTTGCGGCTGTGCGGAAAGTTCGTGGAACGGCCCTTACGCACTCGCCGCCTCGCCTCTTCGAAAATCCCGCTTGGCCGCTTTGCCGCGCTGCATTCGGTGTGAATGAGCGAGATCAAAGCGTGAGAGAAGATAATAAATGCAAGATAGTGTGTTACATGTAAGCCGTTTTTGCCGCTGTGTCGTTGTCGCTAAAATAGGTCGCAAGACCAAGGGGAAAGGAGGAGCCTCGCTATTTGGGTGAGGAAATCGAGCGATCGACTGTGAATGGAGAAAGTACATGGTCTAGGGAATTAGGTCGTTCGAGCAGCAAGCGCACGTTCCGTCGCCTGGGCAGCAAATATGCTGCGAGATGGACAACTTCTGCACCGTCAGTGGTCATCTAGGCTTTGGCCCGGATGAGCTGGTGGGTAATAAGGAGGTATCGAGACTCGAGAGTGATTAGTCTCACTTCGAAGGACACGGCTGCAATCGATTTCAGGCATCGCAAACTTAGGTGTATAGAACGTCAGTGAATGATTTGCGCCATTGTGTTGGAAGCTGAAGAGGTCTGGCTCGTCTTCAACCAAATGCTCTTCAGCTCACTCGTACCCTAGTCCATGTTTTTTAGAGCAGCGATCTTTCCCGGCTCTTCGTGCGTCACAACGTGGCTGGCTTGCAGTGCACTGGGATTTCACGAGTTGTATTAGAGTTGTTTGCGAATCATTGTGACTTGGAATTTCTAACGCACGCTCCCGACCTGAAATATCGTGATTACGGGATTCCGTTTCTGCTAAAAGTTGCGAGAGACGCCCATTTCATCAACCGTGCTTTTCCGCGCGGATTCGTGATTGCCCTCCAGAAAAACGCCCGCCTATGTCGGCCATGTTGCGATGCTGAAGCGCACACAACTCGGAAGCTCTGAGAAGGCAGCAAGCACCATTGTAACTCTGCGCGCGGCCTCGCTTTCGCCAGGTTTGAAAATTTAATCATCTCGAACCAAGTGAGCCGCGACAGACGCAAATAACGCTGTTTCTGCGAAAACAAACTGCGCAGCTGCTCGCGTCTTTAATGTGATGATGCTTTTTTTTTTTGCAGGCTGCTGAACGCCAACCGGATATCATGCATAAGGAAAGACACGTTCAGAGATCTCCGGAACCTGAATCTGCTGTACGTATATTCTTGCTCTACGCTTTCTTGCCTCATGCTTAATGCAGCCTCGTTCCTTGCACCTTTTTCGGCTACGGAGTTCGCTGTAGCAGATTTCTCCACGGGAAACCAGACCCAGCGGGGCATTAATCATTCATCGTTGGCGTCGGGACGAGAACTGTATAAATTTTAATGGCATGCTCTGCGTTCAGTGCGAGGGCCAAACAAAGACTCATAATAAAGGGGACCCTATTTCATTCTTCATTAATGAAGTGAGATGAAAGCACATGGACTGGCAGAACTAACAAAAAATTGACGACAATGATTTTTGTCTTCTTCAATAAGATGATATTATTCTATATGTAAGAGAAGAAAAATGACACATTTTAAATTCCACTGTATGACGCCACATGGGGTGTTATTTCTGCACTATGTGCTATGCCGATCGATCTACTCGCGTAATTCTTCAGGTTTCTTGAAATATATATCACTTACTGTATAGATGCGCCCCTTCATATATTGACAGTGCCGCCAGTGCCGATGAAACGTCCCAGTCTGTCGTCTTGACATGGACACATCTCTGAGGGGAAAATGGGCACCGATACTGAAAGCATTACGGTGTAACTCCAAGAAGATGTAAGTTTAAAAGAATATCTTAGGACCGGTTCTGTGACCGCAAAGCTCGATCGTACAGAAATATGAACATGAGTGTAAATGTTTGCACCACATTAAAGTGTAGTTAATTGCTGCACCACAGTACACAGTATAGTTGATTGTTGTGATGTGTGCAGAGGTGGACCCATCCATTCATTTTAGGGGTGGGGAGGGTCGCTTGAAATAACACTAGAGAAAGAGACGTGGGCATTACTTTCTATTTTCACTAGCCCAAAAACTCTGTGATAGCATAAATACTGTTACTCTGTGCCCAAAGTGGTTCCACTCATTTTTTCTAATTGGTGATAGCAGGTGGACGGCAAGCACTAAAGAGAGAGGGGCATCTGACAGGCATTGGTGTGGGGGGGGGGGGAATCTCTGGATTTGCCGCTCAATGGTTGAGAGGTTTGAGAACGTCTCTAGGTGTCTATAGCCCCGTTTCACATAGATACGTCCTCGTTGACGCGTAGTGGCACTTATTCATTCCGGTGACAAACGTCAAGATGACAATTTAGCCCTTATTATAGCTGAAGTAGTTCACATACACCTGAACACAGCACTCCCGTGCAAGTGTGGCATTAACAAGTACATAAAATTGGTACACGATATTAAGAGCGTCATTTGAGAAAAAAAGTCGCCGAGGTGTGCGCTCACCAGTAATAGGGTTACCTCTGCCTGTGCTTCTGCACACAGCGCTTTAGGAACGCGCGGGGCAGAGTTCGTGGCTCTCGCAACACCGACAGCGGCAACTGCCGCCGAAGCGCTCCCCGTTGGCGCTGACGAGTGTCATGATGCAATACTTCACCAACACGAGATGGTTACACGTGGTCTTACATCACGCGCCCTATTTGAATATCTTACTGCTTTGTGAATACTGCCTCACACCTAGCGCACGAACGGCAGGGAGTTGAACGCCGAGGTCAAGTTCGCCTGTAAGCAGTTGATGGTTCCAGTTTTCGTCCGATTGTACGCACAACGATTCCCCTCGCATACGCGGACAAACTCGTCCAGTCACGAAGTTCTTCTGAATTGACAGAGTCTATAACTAGATTCGCCATGTAGCGTCCGCTTACACTGTTGGCTGCTCATCCTGACCCGGCGCAGACACCTGTGCTCGTTTTTTTTCTCTTTTTCATTATATTTGAATGTACGATTTAATACTTGTCTGATTAAATGTAGAACTCATATTTATAAAAAGGAAATGGCCGTAATCTCCTTGGGATCATTTTGTATTTACGGCACTGGTCCTTTTTACAGGGGGTTCACTTATGAGGCCACTTTTTTTTTTATTGCGACATAGACTATCCTTTAAGGCGTAATATTTTTGCGTGTATCTGTATTAAATGTGCGCCGTTAGGCCAGTGTTGTGTATGAATGGAAGTTGTGTCTTGTGGAATGTGTTGTAATTTATCCAACGGTTGTAACTCGTTGTGTCGCTGTAGTGAAGGCCGGCGAACGCCAGTAGTGCCACAGTCAAAACCTCTTCCCGTGCGAAAGAGGACAGCTGTAGCGACGCGCATTATGTCGCTTTTCTGCGACGTTGTCGACGGTGCTGATCTTTATTCTAGTTCGTGAAATTATTGCCGGATAAACCGTCTTTAAATCTCAATCGAGGCGCCGAAGGGTTATCTCCATTACCATTTCAAATGCTTAAGGACACCAATTGGCCGATAACTACTTGAGCGCCGACAGATTTTTTTTTTCGTTTTTCTGTTATTATTATCCACATTACCAAGTACTTGATCTCTTTGATGAAGTAGCACACAGAAGTAAACGAACACACACACATAAAGGACGCTAACGCAATGTGTGTGTGTTTCTTTACTTGCGTGCGCTGCTTCATCAAAAGATCATGGCTCACCAACTATAGCATATATGTACGTATTACCAAGAACTTATATTTTTTTCTGTACGAAATTTTTTTGATTTGTCATGCTAGACAACCGCCAAGCCCAGGGAGTACGCTACAACGCCTCATTTTCCCGGAAGTACGAAATAACTGGTCCTACATAACCCTTGAGTCAGACCATCTCAAAACTTGCGCTAGGAGAGCATGGCTTGGGGCGGAATAATGAGCGTACATTTCGTTATGAGAACCGTTCTGGTACAAGAGAAGTGGCACAAGCGATGCCACTGTAATGGTTTTCAGCGGCGGCGTGCAGCCATTTTTTCATCACATGATCGCCCGGCATCACTGGCCTTGGGGTGTGTAGGCCTGTGAAGTACAGGCATGAAGTACGTGCGGTGAGCACCTTTCTTTCGAAAGTAACCCCATGTGGTCGAAAATTCCGGAGCCCTGCACTACGGAGTCTCTCATAATCATATGGTGGTTTTGGGGCGTTAAACCCCACATATCAATCGTTTCTTTCGAAAGTACCACTGGACAGCGGCTGGACTTCGGCAGGTTCCCTTTTTGTGCCCCCTCCCCTGCCGACGTGCGCGCGCGCACGATCCGGATGTTTGCCTTGCTTCGTCCGATCTAGGTGAGATCACGTAATCCAACTTCGCCCGTCACAACGTTTGCAGCCCGCGCGTGTGTGGTGGTGGGCATTGTGACGGCACCGTTGAATTACTTGCCCTTTCTGCAATTACGCAGAAACGGCAATATATATATATATATATATATATATATATATATATATATATATATATATATATATATATATATATATATATATATATATATATATATATATATATATATAAGGAAGCGCCAGAAGATGTAATAGCTGAGGCTTGTCGCCGTTTCAAGCAAGAGCGATACCAAACAGCATCATTATCCTTCCCTTGTAAGCATATTATTTTCTGCCCCTTCGGACAAAGGTATCAACCGGCGTTTTGGTGCCCGCTCTGCGTCGCAGCTACGGCTCGACGGGGCCGTCGGGCGTATATAGCGGCCCGCACCGAGCAATCTTCGCACGGCGCTAGTTGGCGGCGATTTTTTACTCGCGCCGCCTGCAAGAGCGCAGGGCCGTGATGAACTGCCGCAGAAAGAGGGAAGACCGCCTGAAAGAAGAACTAACCAGCGGCTCGTCATTTCTCAGCGGCGCGCTTCTAATAAAAGCGCGTGGTGCGTATAGGATGCCAGTTTGCCCCCATGCACCCAATATAAATAACACCTCTGCGCGCACGGTCCAGGGGAAGCCGTGCGCGCGGACGATCAAGATTCGGTTCGGGTCTAAATGCGGCCTGCAGGGATTTGGCCGCTTCCAGAAAAGGTGCGCGATGTGTCGCCAACCGGGCGTGCTGCTGCCCTTGGCTGAAAGTCGCGCTGATGGAGGGCTCCCTCTGATGAAGCTGCACGTCGTCTCGGAGGCGCTCAGTTAAACAGTCCCTGGCAAGCGTAAGGTGACATGCCGCGAAATAGTGATATTTTTGTGCATTATCGCACAATCTGGTGCTATTATTGCTTTGTAGTCTAGACAGGGGAATACCAGTATATCATTCAGCAAGCTAGAACTTTTTTGCGCTAGCATATTGGAACGAAAGAGTTGGAGCTTAATGGTTCGAATCTATTTTTGAGGCACAAATCTAATGAGAAAAAAATAAATGTTGAAAATGAAAAGCAAATAAAATGTGAAGAAATTAAAGTAGACACCTAGCCCGTGGCAGGCACCCAACCTACTGCTCTCGTATAACGCGTCCGATTTTACAATATGATTATGAGAGAAGCCGTTGGAGAGAACTTCATAAATTTTGGCCATCTGGCGTTATTTCAACGTGCACCTAAATCTAAACAGACTTACCTCGAGCTTTTGCGTCTCTATGGAAAATGCGGCCAGGATTTGAACGCACGGCCTGCGGGTCAACATTCGAGCACCATCGCCTCTACAGGTCACCGTGGCGGGTTGTTAAAATTAAAAATTTGATACAAAGTACAATTACGGCAGCGTGTGTTTAACACATTTATGTTTAGGTCTCTTACCAACTAAGTCTGATGTGTTGGGGTTTCTAAGACTTATTCGAATTGGCGAAAAAGTCACACGACACTACAATTTGGAGAACGACTGATAGTTGGCAAGACTAGGTCCCTAATACATCATGGGAAGTATTCGTCATAATTGAAGCAAGTATTCTTTACCCGCAGTTTTGAACAATGGTCTGTCGTCTGTTCAGTCTTGGAGCATAGATTGCAGACTTCGTAACCCTTGAATACATAAATGTTAGTGCGATCATCTGTTTCCACTCAGTGTTACCGGTCAACGCGTGTATATAGTTATTTAATCTGTATATAGCTCCTTGAATTTCTCCTCTTGTATTCGTGGACTACACTTAACACTAAATAACGAGAACTCGTGCACACGGCAGACACAAAAGTTTCAAAATGTGAGCTGGATTATTCACGTGGATCAAGGACGCGTTTTTGTGCTTCACGAAAAATTAGTAGATGTTATCTCTTTGTGGCGGTTGTAAAAGAGTTGAATCACAATTATGTACATATTTATGTTAAATGATTGTCAGAAAAAAATTGCTAATGGTTGATGCTACGCATTCCATTTTGTTCTGCTATATATAACCGTTTATGCAGTATGTCTGTACACAGGGGGTTGACGCTCTGTCAGGCTTTCTTTGCTTTTACGCCAATCCCCTAGGCAGCTATGTCTACGGGCTGTCTGAGATAAATATTATATGATAGAAACACGACTGCTGGGCGAGTGGGTGCCTTGACATAGAAACCATCGTGAGAGCACAACTAAACACAACACATTGCGCCTGTCCTCATCTGTTTCTTCTTGTGTGTTGTGTTTATAGTTGCGCTCTCACGATGATTTCTATATGCTGCGGTTTTAGCTCAGTAGAAGACATCTCGGTTAACTTGATCTCCTTCGAATATAATTGAAAAAAAAAGGCTTCGTACCTGTTCGTTTAGGTGCAAGCGTTCACCTCGTGCTCCAAATAATCACATGGTGGTTTTAGGATGTGAAACGTTAAATATGATGACATCACAGGTAAAGGCGAGGCGCGCTTTGGCAGTGCGCGGAACTTGCATTACCGTTTGGTGGCCTGCTTAACTTGAGCGCCTCGTTTGCCTGGAAGATCACTATGACGGATAAAAAATGGAAGTCCTCAACACACATCGACTCTGTCTGATAATGTTCGACCCTCCTCTTCCTGAAATCCACCAACGGCGTAAACAGAAGAGCTGTGCAGTAGCTAGCAACGCTTTAGTGGTTATGGGCGATGCTTCACAAGACCGCGTGCTTATATAGGAAGTATACTTCTCCCACGCAACAGTACTTTTCATAGGGCTTTATCTATAGCTCAACAGAACAAGTTTAGGTACAATTTCCTCAGTTAAGCATTGAATAAAATTATCGGTAGCTCTCAAGTTTACGTGCAAGCGTTCTCCTCGTCGCATTACTTGCACAAATAGCAGTCTGTCGAGCATGTGGCTCGACAGAAGTGCATCTTGGACTTGCTAGTACATAACGTAGAAGTCGGAGTATTGTGTCGTCTTGCTCGTCCAAGTTTTGTGCATTATTGGTCAGGCGCATATGGTCAGGCGCATCTCCAAATATGGAGATGCGCCTGACCGCAAGCGCCTGACTTGCGAGGCGGGAAAAGGACTTGATGTGAGTGCCTTTTTTTTTCATTTTTAAGAGCAGTTGAAATCAGGGGCGTAGCCAGGAGGTGTCGCACCGGGCAAGTGCCCCCCCCCCCCCCCGAAATTTTTAGCGAAAAATGGCCGTTTTAAGGGGGTGCTTCTCTCGAACTCAAAGTGGTGGTTACCCCCTCCCCGAAAAAAAAGTTCTGGCTATGCGCCTGGTTGAAACTGTGAAAATGAAGAGAGTTTAAGCACAGTCACTCCTGTGAAAGCAGAACGTAACGAACAGTTTGTGAGCTGTAACTTTTTAGTGCTGGGCGAGGAGGAGCCCTTTTCGACGTTTCTCAGGTGGAAATATTGCTCTTATAAAATATTCATGTGTTTTTGGAATCAACTACTGCATCTTTAGCCATTGCGGAGAGAAAACTGGCCGTTGCGCCGTCAAACTGGGTCTATAGAGAAGTCGGTTCTGAAGTTAATTCAGCGTTTCAAGTGAAGGAAAGATTCGGACACGTAATTTAGTTTTTTTTTCTTGTTCAATACTATAATCATGATTTTTATATACAGGAGTTGTTCATTTTTTTGGGTAGGTGCAATGTCGATAATGTTGCCGACACAACTTTAGCGAGAATCAGTCGGGTACTGTTGTACACCACATGTGGATCTTTTTACAAGTTGTCCTTCGTATAGAGCAATCTACGTCGTCGCATCTTCCGAGAAAATATGCTCTACGTAATGGTTGCTTGAAACGACTGAGCGATGGAAAATTACGGTATAGGACGTACGGGCCGGCGGTTGCCTTTATCGGAATCGCAAAGCACCGTCGGGGTGCGCGCCCCGCGGTCGTTTGGTGGCGCTACTATCGCCGCACGCGAACGGTGACTCGCTCGCTAGAGCGCCAACGCAGTTTCGGGCACGTTTTACTGCGGCGACGAAATGAGCTCTCATGTGCCGCAGACGCATATATGGCTGCCGTTCTCTCTTTATGTAAAAAAAAAAAATTATAGGGTTGGGGTTCCGCAACTTTCGGCGTGAATGAGTTCGCGGCATGACTGCGAAAATTTTGCACATCGCGGACGTGCGAGAACAGTATTTCATCGTGCTAATACCTCCGTCATGGTGTCTCGTAAAAGCTGCGTATGCATTACACGTGAATCGTAGTTTCGGAAACAACTCGTGCATTGGGCACTTGCACCGGTGCGATATGGACCGACTTTCTTCGTCTCGGGGGAAAAAGAGTGAAGTAAATTAAAAGAAAAGCAGTGCAATATCAGCGCGCGCTACAGCTGTGCTCTACGTGGCATCAAATTATTCATTTCGATTGCTACGCAGCATAGAACTTCGTTCGTATATTGAAGAAAAAAATAGAAAAGAAAACGAGGTTAGAAAGGTGCTGTCTATATAGGAAAACGTACCATCTAAATTTACTACGACCTCGTTCAGTTTCTCTTGAAAGTGGTATCTCACACTAGGAAGTCTAACTGGAACGTATTCCGATGCCATCTAGTGACGTTGACTGCATATACTGTGCCGTTATGGCCGCCGTGCCACTGAAGATTGTGTACGCAGATTGCTTCTGGTGGTTGTTCAGTTTGTTCTGTCCATGGTGGTCTCATTTTCGTGAGGGTGTTCTCGGAAGCGCATATCGTTTACGCTGGAAGCAGTAATACGGCCAGACTCTGCGCCTCGCGGTACGTATTACTGCATCATATAACGATAACGAAAACCAGCAGATAGTGAAATCAAGTAAATGGCTGTTTTAAACCTGTTGTATACTAATTGTAAGATAGATGTGAAGAAAGTGAAGTTGACGAAAAAAAACACAACTTGCTGCCAGCACGGCCTGAACCTGCAATCTTCGGATTGCGCACGCGATGCTAATATAGTGTTCACGTGGCAGTAGTAGTTAATGTTTAGCGCAACAAAGACAAGGACAACCCGCCGTGGTGGTCCCGCCGCGGCTAAGGTACTCGGCTGCTGACCCGCAGGTCGCGGGATCGAATCTCGGCTGCGGCGGCTGCTTTTTCGATGGAGAAGAAAGGGCTTGAGGTCTGTCTGCTTAGATTCAGATGCACGTTACATAACCGGAGCTGGTCGAAATTTCCAGAGCCCGCCACCGTTCTTCTCCGCTATGGCGTCTCCCATATGGTAATGTTAAACCCCAACAAAGACGAGAAGTGTGGATACGTGCGATAACTCTCAACAAAATTGTTTATTGCAACCGGCCCACGAATATATACTGTCGGGATGCTCACATGCTCCAGCCAGATATCATGTGCAGAGGAGTTCTTTTTTGTTTATTATTTAAGATATCTGTTGGAGTTAATTTTTCTTATGACACCTTTTAGTAAGATTTGTGGACAAATCGCAAACTTGAATACACGTTCAAAATATGCGCAACAAATCGCATAAATAATGCACGTTCAAAAAAGGCAACTCCTTGTCCGACAGGGACAGGGGTGGCATGCTTACACAATCGCTCCCCCAACTTTGCTATTTTGGTGGCTTCCGCTATCAGTCTGGTTGGTTCATCAGCTTGGTGTTCTCGACAAACGAGGTGCACCTATAAGTTCTGCAATGCACCGCGGGGAAGAACCGCAGAACGCTTCCTCTCGCAAGATAGGGCCAGCAGAGAGGCGGTGGTGGTGTATGGGATTCTCCTCTCCTGCGGAAAGCAGTGCGTCGGACAGACGGGGCGCTGTCTGAATTACAGGTTACGAGAGCAGTGCAACCTTGTAAAGAAGGGTGACGATGGCTATCTCGCAATGCATAGCTGAGCTTGTTGTGGGTGCGCCCCGTTTTTCGAGAACAGCATGACTTACGTGCCACGGAGCTCGTGCATGGTTGTTGCAACCGCTTGATATATCCCAAAATTTGGTGCTGCGTGACGTGACCGCATTAATAAGAAAATGAGAGGTAGTAATAAGAAAATTGCTTGTCATGTGCATAGCGGGATTCACATGCCACGCTCATCGTGAAGTCGTGGTTCTTTCGCTCGCTTGATATAACCAATGTTGTGGGACGGGACCGCACGAGTAAAAATCATTGCAAGTGGGAATAAGAAAATAATGACTTGCATGTCATGGATAGCATGATTAACATGCCACGCTGGCGGTGAGCTCGCGGTCGTTTCATTCACTTGATATGCATAAAAATTGGTGTTGCACAATGCCACTGTATGGTGAACGTTTAGGATAGGTGGCGACATGAATAAGCGTGCAGACCGATAGCGTAACCGTTTATAGTGCAGGACCGGTTACAATGTGGTCTTTTCGGCTCCCGTTTAACCTCTCTTAGAACCCCGTGTACAGGTATACCGCTTATTGTGCAGTCCGCTAAGATGAAAGACAGGTGATAATGCAGTTACCGAAAACTCTGTGACAAATGCGGTGGTGAGTTCGCATCTGAAAGAAGGTGCGCCGGTAGGAAACGAGCGACGAGGTCGTTAGGGAGGAGGAGGAAGGGACGGGGAGTGAGGGCCAAGCAACGTAACGTTCCTTTTCCTTCGACCGCTTCCTCACCTTACGTGAGGCCTCCTTACAGCCAAGTGCCGGTGAAGGAAGCAAGCGTACTCTGAAAGCTCCCTTCACCTGTCCTCGCGGGAGGAACGGTTCCTGCGTTCGATATTATCAAATGCGCTTTACTCACAAGCGTTTATTCTGTAAAGAAAAGTTCAGTCGCCACATTATTTCCAAATTGAAGTTTTAATACAGAGGCTCGTGTACACTTTCCTCGAACTGTGGTTACTAAATGCGAAAAGCCACCACAGTCGAGCGCATTACGTGGTGCGGTCTAGCGAGACTGAGACGCCCGCCTCCTTAAACACTATAGTGGCTTGCGTTGAAACCAAGTATTGCGGTTGCGGTATAAGCGCGTTGTGTTCGCCACAAATAGTGCCGATAAATTTTAAATGAGGGAATAGCTGTGCAGCCGTCATCACCTTTAACGCGAACGCTGCACCACGTGACTTGCAGCAGTTTTATTGACGCTGACACCGCGTACGTTTGGGTTCTGTTGTTAAGATGCTAACCATACATGCGGACATACTATCCAAGCCTACCGAGGTATTATCTCGGCAAAAATGCCCAGCACCTCGCGGCTGGCATCAATCAAATTAGCCCAGGCCACGTATCGAAGTGTTCGTGTTAAAGGGGCTGATGGCTGTATATTGTATGTACGGCTGTTTCTAGTCTATTGCTTTATTGCACTATTGCATTTTGTTCTTGTTGTGTTATTTACTACTCAATTTTGTATAATGTCCCGTTCGCCACTCCCCTCTGCTATGCCCTCGGGCCTTGATGGTACATTAATTAAATAAATGAATAAATGAATAAATAAATAAATAAATAAATAAATAAATAAGAGATGTCTGGGGACCATGCGTGCAGGTTAGCGTCATCAGAACGCCGCATGCACCCCGCCGTCAACCTCCACTCGCCAATGCGCCAGCTACCCACGATGAACGATCCTTCATATATATATATATATATATATATATATATATATATATATATATATATATATATATATATATAGCATAACATACGAGTATTTCCGTTAGTTGCTAGTTGGTGTACGTTCGCAATTGATTTTTAGGCGCAAAAAACCACAATTACAATGTCTTGTATCCTCTCTTGTGAATGTGTTTTTCGTGCCTTAAAGTAAATTACAACCATGTGGCGCAATCCCGTGACTTTTGTCTGGTACTGTAGTCAGCTTTTTTTTTTCATTGCAGTCAGATTCTTTAGCAACATAGACCGTCAAAAAGCTGCGCGTGCGTTTTTTTTTGAGCATGTCTTCCCTCTACAACTTTTTGACTTCCTCTAATGAAACCTGTTAACACAGCTGAAGCCAAAGCTTCGAGCAGGGACCGCACTTTGGGTTATTGGTGAGCACTTCGTGGTCATTACTCACGATGCTGCCTGTTGACGCACTATATAGGACAACATGATCACACTTTCAGCTTTTCTGTGTCCTCCAGAAGTTCGGCCGATTGGGTGATGGTATCTGCATAGCCGGTCGACTTGGCTAAGCGATGGTGACGGCTGCTAATGCTGACTCCCATGTCTTCTGTCTCACCATCATCAACAACGTTCCGCCAGCATTCAGCAGGCAAACAAACGTTTTCTGTGTCTTGAAGTGAACTGACGCCACTCGTTGACGGCATGTCGGAACTTATTTCACTGTCTTCGAGCTCAGTGATCGGAGATAGTATTTTTTTTTCGCCGATGATATTATGGAAACTACCCCACTTCTATCGGGCAGCTTTCGCTTCTTTATCGCGGGTTTTAAAAGGTAAGCGGGTAAATTCGGGAATATCCGTAGAACGCATCCTTCGACGAGGTTCCACTTTCCTCTGGCGATTTGTACCTTCTTACCATTGATGACGTGAGTCTTCAGGATGTCCTCCTCATGAAATGTATATCACACACGCACGTGATGTGCTGGGCAGTTTCTTATCCGCACGAGGAATAGCGTGGTCCCATGCCTTTTCGCTGTTCGGGTACACGCGGGGCACAAAAGAAATGCCGTGGTACTTGTCTCTCATTTCCTGTAGTCACTCGTACAGCCGGGAACGCAACGTGTGAGCACGATTAAAACACGCAACACATACAAAGCAGAACAGGGCACGCTGAAGCACAAAACTGTTCACGCAGAAAGAAGCCTCCACGGATAGCGACACACTGCAACATGCACAGCTGACGGAGGTAACGGGAGTGACACCGTATGGTGACACGAGCGAGCATGCAGTGAGTGAACCCGGATGCGACAGCAGCGCCACATTTGTCTCTAGTGGTGGCGACGCCGCGCAACATGGCTCAGTTTTGCAACTTACCTTGTTCTAAAAACGTTGCCACTGAGTGGGGCATAGAATCCGGTTTCTCCGTCGCCGCTGGGGAAAGCGCGCGTTGACGACACTAGGAAAACCATCACGTGGGATAGCTCACCATAAGGGCTAGCTGTGAGGTGAAACTCTTCAGGACCAGGAGCGGAAGGGCGTACGAAGGTAGCCCCGAGGAAGCGTCAAGGAAGCCTTCACCGAGGGCTCCTCAGTGAGGACGCTTTCAGAGTGACATAAGGAACTCTGAAACGACTGAAAGACGAATGAAGAGGAAATTCAACAAAAGAAAAAAAGTTAGGTTTGTGGGGTTTAACGTCCCAAAACCGCCATATGATTATGAGAGACGCCGTAGTGGAGGGCTCCGGAAATTTTGACCACCTGGGGTTCTTTAACGTGCATCCAAATCTGAGTACACGGGCCTACAACATTTCCGCCTCCATCGGAAATGCAGCCGCCGCAGCCGGGATTTGAACCCGCGACCTGCGGGTCAGCAGCCGAGTACCTTAGCCACTAGACCACCGCGGCGCGAAAAAAAAAAGTTGCCGCCCGCATCTTCCCACGGGGGAACTCGCGCAAAGTGGTGGGGGTATCGCGTGAATGTTGCGTAATAGACCTCTACCGGGGTACGTCACAGCCGGACATCGCCGGTGCACGTGCAAGGCGGTGGTTGGTAAAACACTCCCGCCGGTGGCTGAGAGGGGTGCCGCCGCTCGGTGGGTTTTTAAGACGATAGTCTTTCTTGGGGACCTTTGACGGAAAAATTTTGGTCTGTCTGTCTGTACATTTGTCTGTTCGTCCGTCCTAACGATACCTCAAACGGCACCGAACGGCCAACCCCATTCGCAGCGCCCACCAATATTGCTCAAGGCTTAGCGTTCATAGTTGTGCGATTGTCAATTAAAACCAATTATTGCACATATCTGAGGCGCCATAACAACACTTCGAAGTTTTGTATGTCTGCGTTATACTAGAGGAGGCATACACAAGTAACTGTAAGGAATGTAGCGTTTTAGCGCGCTGCGCTGACAGTGCAACGCGATGCTCAAAAAGGTGTTTCCGACGCTTTGCTACGACGTCACGGTGGTGGCACCTGCCCGTCGTTTTGCGTTCTACACCTTATGACCTCCGAGACTGGCGCGCATCTTTCTCCGCGGGCTGCACGCCTTCGTTTTCGAAGATAACTGCCAGATGGCGCTTGTGTCTAACGTGCCTCGATGCGCTCGTTCGCCTCCGCTACACGCTCGAGGCACTCTAACGCAAGGCCTCCAGAATACCCTTCACAGATTTTCTTGTGCAGAACATCAAATAAACGTTTTGTTCACTCTCTCCAGACGCAAGATGATCGTCTTTCGGCTACATTTGCGGTGTAACATGCAGATTTGGAACCATTTTTTTAATTCTTTTTGAAAACTTAACCTTCATCTTAGAGTGGCAACATTAGCTTGGTAACAGTCAGAGAACATCTAGGTGTGTGGTAAAGTGCGTGATGAAATATCTGCCACGCTGGCTGTTTATCTCGTAGAAGTGAAAAAACGTGGCGGCCTGTGCGAGGAACAGCGGCATCGCCTTCGAAAATGTGCAGTGCTGACTGTGGCGTGTAGTGTGCGTTGAAAGGCATCGGCATTATTGGTTTACCTGAACGGACGGTGAAACTAGGAACATTGTGCGTGGTGTGTGCAGTGTGAATAACACGGTGCGTCCTGTTTGCGAAAACACTGGTATTCATTGTGAGCCGGTTGCAGTAACCGGTTGTCGATGGAACTTTATAATCTGACATTTTACTTAAGGCAAAAATGCATTTGACGCGGTCATCTGTGAGTGGATACATCATCGTATGCGCGGCGTGCAAAAAAATATAATAAAAGTGCATGATCTCCGGGGGAAATATGAGAATACGCATGAGCATGTTGAAGCGTTGCCGAATCTGCATATACGCTTCACCATGGCTATAACTCGTATTATCAAATACCTTGTACATGTTAATAGAAACAGCGGAGATTTTCGTTCCTTATCTACTTCGTACGTGTAGGGCTCGATCCTTATGAAGTGAAAATGCGCATTAGAAGTTTGTGTATCAGGCCTAAAGAAGCAATATAGGTACGGAAACACATTATAGGTGTCAAATGCAGCAAGGTAAGTGTGCCAAATATTGTATATCATTATGTTGTTGGGTTTTACATCACGTGAGTTTTCACTGGGTTATTGAGAAACGCAGTGGCAGAATTTTACTTTAACTTTCAAGAGAATATGCTAACCTCAGCCTAATGCACGGCAAGAAATGTTTCTTTTTTTTATTCATCTCTCATCAGATTTTGCGCAATGAGTGAAAATCTTTTCCGTGACGTCGCGCACAGTAGCTCAAAACCACGCTGCCACCAATGCTGTACCTCGTTTAAAACTGCATTGCATGTGCCACGATGGAAGTAAGTTTAAATCCATGCCGTGTAAATATTTCTTACGTACCAGTCACCGTGTACATTCAAAGCTTTCGCTTTCGGAAAAGATCAGATTTTTTTCATGGCTGCCATCTACGTGGGTGAAGCCCACTGCGGGCCAGTCGCGTCTCTCAGTACTCTAAATGAAGTTTCTCCACCCATCCATCTACGACGAGCAAATTTTCACACTATGAGCAGTGACCCTTCCGTGACCCCCTTTTTCCAGAAGCTGAGACTTTAGAACATAGCAATGTAGAAATTTCTGTTGAAGGAATGCTGGCATGCAGCTCTGTTATGCATAAAAATGCCGCCGGCGAAACTTTCTTGCCAACCAGCACCTGCTTCAAGGGAGGGTATGGTAGGCGGGGTGCCCGCAGTGACGTCACAGTGTTTAGCAACAGGGAGAGGTCTATTGGGTGTGGTTTTGGTATGCTTAATTGTTATTTCGTCTTTATTATTCTTATTCATTGAATGAAAGAGAAACGCTGCCTTCAACGTCAAGCGATAGCCAAGTAAAGGCGCTCTTGACTGTATTCCGAACTTGCGATTCAGTGCCTACATATACGGGGTGGCCAGTGAACAGTTGTAAAGCGCTAGCAGTCGTTTTTATTTTTATTTTTTTTACTAGCAGACGCTGCCTGCGTTGGCCTTGCGAGGCGAGAGAGGGGAGCGACAGTTTTGCGGGTGTCTTCCTGGGCCAGCACGAGACGCAGGCATGCGCAGTGAGGATGCGGGCAGCGCCGCTGCTTACGCCAAAGCGCGACATCATGCGACTACATGGAAGAAGGCAAAACTATGTACGACTAAAGGCTTCTTCACACTGAAGGGTGGTGGTGGTACTGGTTAGGAGATTAGAAAAGGCACCTAATTTCTGCAACCCGGTCGGGAGCACGGCGCAGTGCCTAACTGAAGGCGGGGTGGCCAAAGCAGCAAAGCGGCAATGCGGAAAGCGGGGAAAACCTCTTTTCCAGGTGGCGAAAGCTGGAGGAAAACCGGGCTACCGAAGGTGTGAATGTTAGTCGGCGCGGCAAAGTGGGTAGACCACCCGCCTCCGATGGATCGCCGCGCGCCAGCGGCTAGAGTAGGCGGGCATTTCGCGCTTTTGCGCATGTGTCGCTATGATGTGTCAGTGCTTCTCCCAAACGTACACCCGCGCTACCACCGCGCCTCCACGACTTGGGGGGATGACCACATAGACTGCAGAGGCAGAGACCTGTTGGATACCATTGCTGGGACAGGCTTGCTTATTATAAATACGGGCTGTCCGACTTTCGTCTGTCGCGGCGTAAAGAACAGTGTCATATACCTCTCACTTGTGAGTGACCATTGCCGGTACGAATGGAAGAGGGAGGCAGACACGTGGGGCTCAGATAATTACCCCCTCCACCTAGAGCCACTTGATCGGCGCCGCACTGACTGGCCGCGTCTTCGGCAACTCTCGGCTGCCTGCCCACCTTCCGGTGTCGCCTACTTCTCGCACGTCACCCTCTGCGTCGAAGCGGCCTCGCGCAAGTGCACAGAGCCAGTGGGAACACCACTTCCAGACAAAACTTCTCAATCTACGTGCGGCTCGCCGGAGGCTCCAGCGCCGTGCGACTAAAAGCGACTGCAAAGAGCTCTGGACACTTTACAATCGCCTTGATGCTGTGTTTCACCGACACGCACGGCAAAGACGCGACCGCTCGTGGGGCAGTCTATGTGTCACACTGGACGACCCGCGACACTCCGCGCGTGCGTGGAGGATATTCGGTGCCCTCCTCTGCCCCATTGAGTGTTTCCCAGCCCTCGCCATTGCTGTTGCACATTGTCTCATTTACCAGAAATTGACCGAGCTACTCGCTAACACCCTCCGCCTCAGTGCTCCCGAAAGCTTGCCCGAGGTTCCCCAACTCCCGCTGCACCATCGCCGAGAGCGGTACAAACCTCGCCGCTTTTTCCTCACCGCCGGCGTGCGCAATCAAGTACGTGCTTTATGCACTGAGGATTTCACTCTCGGGGAATCGCGCCTGGCTTTGGCGTCGCGCAAATGGCGCTCAGCGCCCGGCGCTGACGGCGCGACATACCAGATGCTTCGCAACATCGATCAGTCCCAGCTCCCTGTGCTCTTGGCCGCCTACAACGACGTGTGGCGCACGGGGTAGTGCCGCAAGAGTGGCGTGAAGCCATCGTCGTCCCCGTGCTCAATAAGGGCAAACCCGCCTCGGAGCCAGCGTCCTATCGCCCTGTTTCCCCTACCTCCGCAGCGGACAAGCTCTTCAAGGCCATGTCACTGAGGAGACTTGAATGGATTGCTGAGGCGTTGGATGTTTTCTCGCCTTCGCAGTGCGGCTTCGGCGTTCACGTGCCCCTGCCGACGCCCCTGCCGACGTCATCGCTACGCTAGAGGAGGCACAGCACAAAGTAGAGGCCGGCTACCTCATCCTGCTACACATCAAGGTGGCATTTGACTCCCTGCCACACCCCACCATCCTGAACGTGGTGCGCGATCTCGGAGTGACCGGTCTCCTCTCACGTACATCGCTGCCTTCCTCGGTAGCAGAACCATGCGTGTGCGCGTCAGTGGAGTCCTCAGTGCGCCGCGTCCCGTGAGTGTCGGTGTTCCGCAGGGCAGTGTACTCAGCCCCTTCTTGTTCAATCTCGCCCTGGCTGACATCGACAATTACATTCCACGTGCTCTTCCCTGTGATGTGCGCGTGGCGGTCTACGCGGATGACATTGCGGTATTCGCGACGGAACCTGTGCCCAGTGGCTGATGTATTCGCACTCGCACCAGTGTCCGAACCGTCCTGGATCCTATTGACGCGTTCGTCACAGGCAGGGGGATGAGGCTTTCACCGGCAAAGACTGAAGCGATGCTGCTGCCCCCCCAGCAATGGCACCCAGCGCTACACACCGAAGTTCACTCTCCAAACAATCCCCATCCCTTGGAAGAGGCGAGTGACCTACCTCGGAGTGCAGCTGGACCAACGCCTCAACTGGACACCAGCGGTCAGCGACCAGCTTCGAAACGCGCGAACGGTCGCCTCCGCCGCTCGAGCGCCCCTTGCTCGCGGCGATGGATGCACACCGTCCCTAGCTCTCCGCATCTACAGCGGAATGGCTGCGGCGCGCATTTAATGTGGCCTTCCTCTCGCGGCGCTTACGCGTTCCAACTGGGAGACACTGGACGCAGCGCATCGTATTGCGATTCGCCAGTTTTTCAGCTTGCCCAGATCATCTCAAATCGGCCCAACACACCCTGAGGCGGGAGACATGCCGCTGTCACTCCGGGCCGACCTTCGAGCGCTAAATCACATAAAGCGCATGAAACGCTCGCGCCACGGACAGCAGCTGGTATTCTGGCTCTCCTCATTTCCGCACTCACGGATGGGAAAATGCGCTGCGGCATTCTACGCCCTCGTCCCGAGCTCACCGGATATGAATGACTATAATGCCCCGCTTTGCCAGCATCACCCTCTGAAGATTCGGACACGGTTACCGGGAGTGGCAAGCAAACGGGCGACGCCAGAGTGTGCGCTTCAGCACGAAATTGCCGCCCCTTTCGACGAACTTCTCGCGGGGCGACTCCTCGTCTTTACTGACGGTTCAGTGTTGAACGACGGTTGTGCGGCGGCTGCGTGGTGGTGCCTTCGCTGGAGCTTCACAATCAGTGCTGCCTCTCCTGCGAGGCATCGTCGACGATAGCCGAACTCGCCGCGCTTGACCTCGCCGCCGATGCCCTCATTCAACTGAGAGTTCCGTCGGCTGCCGTTCTCTCGGACTCACGTGCTGCTCTTCAACTGCTCGCGCAGGACTCCCGCAGACCTCCGGTTGCCACGCGCATCGCGCGAAAGCTCGAACCAGTGCAGGACCTCGTGTGTGATTTTGTGCTGCAATGGATACCAGTGCACGTTGGAATATCCGGCAACGAAGCGGCCGACGAGCTCGCCAAGGATGCGCACTCTCCGGGAACCCCTGTTACTACAGCAGTGAGCACATTCGACGTAGCGCGGCTTCGCACACGATGCTCCGTCACCACGCGCCACCCGGACTCATGAGTTGCGGCAGGGCAGCCACCACGCCCACTCCCAAAAACTAAATTTTCGAGAGAGGAGCGTGCCCTCCTTCTCCGCCTGCGCATCGGCTGCTACCGCCCGGCGGAACGTGGTCACAGACAGTCGGGACGGGGAGAACCAAACTGCCCTCATTGCCCGCAGCCCGAAACACTCCTTCACATTATGTTCGAGTGTGAGGAGTATTCGGACGCGCACAGATCACTCTTCGGTGCTTACAGCAAACTAGGACAATCAACCACCACTGTTAATGTGATTCTCTTTCCCCGTGCGCACGCATGCCTGGTGAAGTGCGCGCAAGCTGCCTTCATCACCTTCCTCAAGACTACTGCGCTGTTTGAGCGCTTGTGACCTGTAGGAACATTAGTGCCTCCCCATCGAGGTCTACTGGACTCCTATTAGTGAGTGCTACGAACCACAATTTTTTCCGCACAGATTACGCGCTTCGGCAGTGCTTCACGCGCTTTCTACGACGCGCCAATCCAACCCGTTGTCCTCCTCTCGATGACGATACCTCTCCAGCCCTTGGGAGCTTTCCTAGTCAGCTGCGCATGGCGCGTGAGGGCTTGTGAGTCCGTTGCGGGAAGCTGATCGAATGACCCTCACCTATCTTTTTTTTTCTCTTCTCCAATCTTATCCTCCCTATATCTTTTATTCCCCATACCCCATTCCTGTGCTGACTGTTGTGTTCTGGGTTTCGGTTTCTGAATGTCATGTGAGGATGCCAGGGGGCGCCGCTCTGGCATCCAGGTTTTCAAGGCGACTGTAAAATAAAAGCAGTGTGTGTTGGGTAACCGTGGAGTGCGGTTGTTGTTCTTTCCTTCGGCGTTTTCGCGCCAACCCGCGTGTTCGGGCTGGTCGGCGTCCCCGCCGGCCGCGTACGTCTCCGTCGGCCGTCTTCTTCTTCTGCTTCGTCGGGACCAGCCAGCCCCCAACACAGCACTGACCTGTTGAGGTGTCCTCGTAAGGAGAGACAGTTACGGGTCGGCACTTTTCTTCTGTTATAACCACCTATATATGCGTGGCGTTCTGATTGGCTGCGGCAAAGCGGTGAGCCTCGGCAGGCGGCAAAAAATGATCGCCCTTGCCGCCTGGTTTTCCCCCGCTTTTGCCGCCTGGAGAGAAGGTTTTTCCCGCTTGCCGCGTTGCCGCCTCGCCGATTTGGCCGCCCCGCTATCGGTGTAAATGAGCCTAACGTCACTGTGGCCGTGCACAACGTTGCCCGGCTTTAGTGCGAGGCCGCCGACACTAGCAGCAGCAGAACGAAAGCAGCGAGAGCCACAGCAGCAGCAACGTCCATTGATCAATTTCCTGTCATTGGCTCCGAGATGGCAGACGTGTTTTGGTTCAACTGGGCCCCGCTAGATGGCACGACCTGTCCAGTTCAACTACGCGAAAATTGAATGTTTGAAGCACTCGTGCCATTCTCCATAGTAAGTCCGGCGGTTCTGTTTTCCATGAATAAAACAGCAACGAACAAGCAGCATTTTATTGCGTCTCTTCATGCACGGAAGGTTATTGCACGGAAGGTTGAGAGGAGGAAGGAGACCTCCTCTTGAGCAAGTGCAGGCTGGCAGAGAACTCGTGCAACACTACGCTTGAAGTTGTGCTTCGACAAAACGAGCGAGCTAGTGCAGAGCGCGCGCACGGCACCAGCCAATCGAGGAGGAAGATGCTGCACCCGTTTAACTGGTGCCGCCGGTGCAGCTAGAGGTACTGTATATGGTACCTTTAGGGAGCATATACATCAACTCGAGGTGCAGCCAACTTGAAGAGACCCATAGTTTTAGTGAAGCGTACGAAGCACCCGCTTTTTCGTTCTTAGCATTGTGGTCTTAATAAGCGCTGTGGTCTTTAGAATCACGTATAATCTATGCATATTAGAAATAAAGAAACATATGGCACAATACTTACGTTTCGATGTTTACCTAAAATATGCGTAATATTTTTATTGACAATGTTCACTAGCATAAACGCAGCTAGCAAGCAGATCAAGATGGCTGGGCGTTGAGAAGGGGCCTAAACTTTCGCCGGATGCCCGAATCGTGCGACTGACAGACCAACAGACAAACAGACCAAATTTTTTTTGCATTGAAGATTCTTAGGAAAAACTACGTCTTTAAAAAAGACCGCTGCACGCTGCGTGGGGTCGCAGAGAGAAGGAAAAGGGTGGTTGCCTAGGCGAGTCGACTGATAAGCATTTGCACCGGCAGCCGCTTGCCGCCCGAGCACGGCGCAACATGGCACGTGCGACATCCCATTATGAACTGCGCATGAAGTTTCCTGTCGGGAAAACCGTCGTTGTCGTTGCTACAGCTATCGCGTTTGCTACCTCATTTGTTAATTTAAAAGCTTTACGGCTTTATGACGCGAGATTTCGCCCTTGCTGTCAGTGCGTGGTCTTGTATGGCGGGCTTTTGTCGTTCTCACGGCCGCGAGCGCAAACTTCGTATCACGCGCGCTGCTCTTTGCTCAGTGCGTGACTGCGATCTTTTCGACGCCCGATTTTCATGTCCAGGACAAACTTCCCGTAAATGGCAGGCTAGGCCAAATCAGCGTTGGTTACATTTCGGTAGGAATTTAAGTTGTAATCTAAGTTGTCGTTTGATACGGAATCAACTAAAATTTTTGCGGTGGCTGCACCTGAAGGGACTGGACACATATCGTTAATGATAACGGGAGTTGAACACGCAGCACTCTAATGGTGGTTCGCCATTCGAATGCGATGTGTGGCAGCTTGGGCTAGTTGGTATGGCATGACAATAGTTATAGCGCGAGAACATTACGACGACACAGAGACAACTTTCGTGTCCTTCTTGTCTCTGTGTCGTCGTTTTGTTCTCGCGCTATAACTATCGATTGCGATGTCTTGAAGTCGGATGCGCGCCCGTAAAACCCAACGATCTGTGACTTTCAGCGCGTAAAATTTCGGGTCGACGTGATTCAATTGGCATAGTTGCGTATACGTCAGATGGATTGATCGTTCGCTTTCATTTCGTTGGCAACGCGGGTCTTTGGGCTTAATTTTTTTTAGTTTACCACTCAAAATTTATATGTTTGTAGCACCACGTGCGCATCGAATACTTCGATTCTCTGACACGCGAGGCTGCATGCTCAACACGTTTTGAGCAACTGCGACCGTCGAAAAAGGTCAAGGGTTTTAGTGCGGATATTCACGACGTACCGTGATGCGTTATAAGCAGTCTATACTTCTAATATGCATGCATGTCATGTATGTCGGGACCTACGTGCCACTCGCATGGTGAGCTCATGGCCATTTCGCTCGCCTAATATGCACCAAAATTAGTGTTGTGTGATGTGATTGTAAAACAATCATGTATGACAGGTGGCAACAGAAAAATAATGACATGTCCTGTTTGTAATGAAACGCTCATGGCGTGCCCGCTATCATTTCATTTGCAATATGTAAAAAATCGTTGTGCCTGCATTTACAATATGTTGGAGACCTAAAGCATTGTTTTGCCTGCCTATTTGTGGCACCTGGAATGCACTTTTTTAATGCCTTAAAATCCAGCTTCTAAGGATGACTTCCGGTACAAAATGCTGGGAATCGAACTGCCATGAAATATACACTTTAATTGGTACTGCGTCTTGTGACTGTATGACAACGTAAAAATAATTGCATGTTATACATGGCATGATATACATGACACGCTCGCAGTGGGTTTGCAGTCATTCCACCCACTTGATATATGTCAAAATTGGTATTGTGCAACGTGTCTATATGACCAGCATATACACGAGAGGTAGTGACATGAAAATATTGACATGCATGTCATGTGTGCCATGAATTACATGTATGTTGCTCCTTGCTGGCTGCTTCACATTACATCGAGCTTTCTACTGCATGGAATCTGTCAGTTTTTTTGTTTTCTTCGCATAGGTACAGGTTGCACATCTTCACTAGAAGTAAGTTATTTGCATTTATGTAAAAAGGCATTTTGCCTGTATTTACAATATGTTGGAGGCCTGCCTATTTCTGGCACATAAAATGTGCTTTTTTTTAATACCTGAAAATCGTCCTGCCACGGTGGCCTAGTGGCTAAGGTACTCGGCCGCTTTCTCACAGGTCGCGGGGTCGAATCCAGGCTGTGGCGGCTGCATTTCTGATAGAAGCGGAAATGATGTAGGCCCGTGTGCTCAGGTTTGGGCACACGTTGAAGAACCCCAGGCGGACGAAATTTCTTGAGTCCTCCACTACGGCGTCTCTAATATTCGTACGGTGGTTTTAGAATGGTAAACCCCACATATCATCATCAATGCCTTAAAATCCAGCCTCTAATGGTGACTTCTGGTACAAAATGCTGAGAATGGAGTTCACAGTTTTATTTCCTTAAAAACTTTTCTTGAGTTACAACAAGAAAGGTATAGCAATACCTAACGAAAGGCCTCTGTACCGGTGTTACAATATAGTAAACAGCAAATATTTGAAAAATTGTTCGTAGCATACACTTTTTTTTGTGTGTTAGTGCAGGTTGAAAAAGACTGACAAAACCACAGTTCACTATACCTAGGGATTGAACAAAAAAGGTCTCTTGTGCAGAAGTAAAAAAGAAATTTAAGGATAACATACCTGCTACTACATTTCATTAAATACAATGTTTGTATCCAAAATAAATGAAAAAATGAATAAAAATGTTTTAGACAAGTTCATCTAAACATTGTATGACATGTCATTATACAGGCACAAAAAAAGAATGCATATTTCCACACACAATAGTAGCAAGTATTTTATTTTGACAAACTGAGTTATTGAAATATTTATGAATGCCCTTCTTTGTTGTTTTTTAAAAAGGTTTGGACTAAGAATGAAGTCCTAATCTCCTTCCAATTCGTTATAAAGAGACATGGTTTGATATTTCATTGTTTGCTTACCATTTTTTGTTCATGTTATTGGCATGTGCACTTTTGTGCTCTAAAGCGGTACGTTTATTCATTTTTGTTGTTAATAATATATTTATATTATTTTTCACAGTGTACTAATTAAAGTAACTTGAAATAGAATATTTGATCAGCCCTTAGCATATCATGCTTTATAAATAATGGTTGTGTTCTTAAATCCTGTGGGTTACCACTGTATTGCTCAAAGCAATGTAGTAAATGTTTTTGTAGTACTACTAATGTATTAAAGTTGCCTTGTGTTGTCGTCCCCCGTACTAAATTTACATAGCATGATTTAAAACAGAGCATAATACATTGCTTTCATCAGCCTCACAGGGATGAAAGCAGGAGCTCTGTGTAAACGTCCCACAGATTTTGCCAATTCCACTGCCAGGCTATCGATATGTGCATTCCAGGATAGGTGCTTTTCAAATATTACACCAAGAAACTTTAGCGTTGCGACTATATTGGTATACTCCCCTTCAAATGCAATGCTCAACTCAGTATTTATTATTTTATGCACTGCGTAAAATATGACGTACACAGTTTTTTTTTGCACTTAACTGCATCCGATTTTTTCTTAGCTAGCATGATAAAGATGATAAGTAATCGTTACTTTTTGACTCGAGTGCTTTTAGCTCTTTCCATTCAAAGAATATGGTTGTGTTGTTTGCAAACATGTTTATTTCAGGGGAATCACGGATTTTTACTACATCATTCACATTAAGCAAGAAAAAAATAGGGCCTAGAATTGACCCCTGCGGGACACCTTGCATCGTAATTAGTTTGGAAGAAGTGATGTTATTTGCCTTGACTACTTGAAAATGATTTTTCAAGTAACTGTCAACCAGGTTTAACTCCATACCATGTATGCCATACCAGGACAGTTTGTTAAGCAGTATGTCATGATGGATGCTGTGGAATGCCTTTTTGAAGTCCAACAACAAAGCGAAAACATATTTTTTGTTCTCGATAGATATTATTGTTCTACCTTTTATAAATGTGAATGCCTACTCAGTTGATTTGTTCTTTTGTTGATGAGCGAGTGTAATTACAATAGTATGACAAGTTAACAATGAACAAAGGCAAGGCACTTGGGTGTGTTATATCATTATACAGATAACAGAGAGGGTACATTGGCCAGTATTCCGGTTGCACTGAAGGTATTCTTTGAAATGCCATTGCTAGGGCTCGCAGTTCATGTGATCTCTCTCTGCCCAATCAAGTGTAAATGCGCATTAGTAGTGGATTTGTGGCACCATGTTATCTCACGAGCCAATTACATGCATTCCCGCACTTACAGCTTCCTCCCAATTTTCACATCATAGAACTGCCATGAATTTTTTCGTTAATGTGCGTCCTAACTTGCATCCGCCATCTTGCCATCTTAACTCTCAAGAATATAGTATGATGTTATAACATGGCCAAGAACCAATGGTGTTCTTAAGCAGCCTGTAAGAGTCCAATCATTATACCCTCAATTTCATATCGGCACTGAAGACCAGCATGATGGCTGCCTGATTAATGCCTTTTGAAAGGCTGAATCCCCCTCCCCCCTTTGTCTCTGTTATCCAAACAATGCATGCTGTAATGAGCGTGGAGACACTTAGTGGAGTCTTGGATTCTTGGCTGTCCCTATGTGAGACTAGCCAGAAAGTGCGGGGTCTCGCTTGCGGCTACTCTCTGGACCTAAACAAATAATGTTCTGTGGGTCTCAGCCCTACAGAATACCACTTTGGCTGTAACCAGGTCTTGTGTGTGCAAGCGTGCCTGCATGTGGGTGTGTTTTCCTTTTCATTTCTTTTTCTTTTTTCACATTCCTGTCTCATTCAAGGACATGCTTGGGGATCATCTGCAACTTTTTTTCTGTAATTTCAGTTCAAAGTATTGAAACAAGAACGTTCAATTCAACTCGCCCTCGAGCTATTTATTAGAATTCTCTTCATACCAAGTAATCTTGCTACTCTCACTGCCTTAACAATGGGAATAATCCTTATTATGCATGTACATGTCTGCCATATGATTAAAAAGTCACATAGGGTGTCATAAAGGAAATCTCAAGGAATGTTTGTTGGTAAAGAGAGCCTCTAGAAACTCAATAAAATGATTGTATATAGATATGTTTACATCTAAGGCTTATGCTTAGGTCATTGTGTGTCTAGTTTTGTGTTGCTAAATGCTTTAAGACATGTAAAGGCAAATGAGAAGTTCGTTACTGGACTGAATGGTTGTTTTATGTGTTCCTATTGATTTTGCCGTCTCTCCATTGTATATTGTTTTTAGCCATGTCAACTTGGGTTTAGTAGAAATAAAACAGTGTGGCAGCATTTTTGTAACATATGCAAAATTAATTCTTGCACATTTCAGGTCTCTTTACGACAACAGCATACAGTCTCTGGCCAATGGGTCATTCGCTCCTCTGAATAATATTCAAACTCTGTAAGTACTGACACCGCTTTCTGTTGAAATTGCAACAAAACTTGTTCATGTAGGTGAGGTTGTGTTACATTACTACCAATTTAGAAGACACTTCATGCATACGGGATAGAGCATACATGCTAAACAAACTTTTGCAACTTGATTTAACATTCAATAAATTGCTCTTTTTGGCTAGTTGGTACAAGCTTGATATATGTTGCAGAATATTGCACTGCATAGCTGTACCAGGGGGGACACTCGCAAAGGCACAGAAAAAACACACAGCCAGAACAGCTATTGCGCCCACCTGTTCTGGTTGTGTGTGTGTGTTTTTTCTTTGCCTTCGTGAGTGTCCTTCCTGTTACAGCTATGCAGCGCAATATTCTACAACATATATCACATTTGATTGCCCTTCACTTGAAAGAACAAGGAATTCAAAATCACTCAAGGGGTGATTAATGAAATCTGCACTCATATCTTCTTAAAACAACCTGGTCAATATTGTTGTATAGTCCTTCATTGCAGCTTGCCTTATAATGCCTGCACTTTGACGTTGAACAATGTTGAGCATGACCTGCTGTACTGCTGGCCTGCCCAGCTGGCAGTATTCTACAAAACTACATGCTCCAACTCTTATACCAGGCTTCGCCGCTAAGGGGGCACTCGAGTTACTTCAGCCAAGGTCTGTGGAAAGGTGTAATGGTTTTGGCGGACTCAATAGTTGGCATGAGGTCATAGGGGCAGTCAGGAATAGATGTGAATCAAAGAACAGTGGGGCACCTTGTGCTGAGCTCTCACGGGAAGATGACAAATGAGGCTGTAAATGGCGATATGGGACGGGCAAGTTTTAAGCCGAGGGAAGCTCAAAGCAAAATAAGGTTCAAAATATGTTAAGGATAGTGAAAAAAATTAAGATGGGCAAGGAAGGTGTTCAATTATTTGTGTTGAAATGTCGTTGACATGTAGTGTAGAAAAAGAACTGGGGGCTCACTGGTAAATACATATATACGGCTGTGAGCGATATGGAAAACAGCGTTGAGCGAGAAGTCCGAGAGGCAGAGCGGATTTACAGAATGGCAGTGATGGAGAAAGAACCAGTTCTGAGAAACTACCAAAAGGGCAGAAATGATGTAAGGAGAAAGGCATTTTTTTTTCATTCAAAGAGAAGCAAAGTACTCTTTGAAGTGAGATTAGGTTGTCTTGAGACACGTGGTTATAAAGCAAAATTTAGTAAAGGAGAAGGACAATGCAAATGCTGTGATGACGATAAGGAAATGACAAAGCATGTTCTGATGGAATGTAGAGATATTCACCCCGGTGTATGTTTGGATACGGGCCTGCATGAGTTAAGCCCTAGTTTTTAGGAACAAGAATTGAAAGCTGTATGAGCCAGCAATAGAAATTATGGACAGTTAGAGTATTGGTGTCAGAAAACTAGAGAGAAAGCACAAAATTAAATAGCGAGGGAAAATAAGCTTGGACACTCCGCCAGAACGGGCAGAATGCTGGGCTTTGAACTACTGCGATGCTTTCAGTGATGAGAATTTTCATCTGGCACTTTAAGCATTTGTGAGTCTTTTCACAAAAGTATAAATTGTCGAAAAATGCATGCACGGGGCTCACTTCTTTTGTTTTATCTGTTAAGCAAGTCAAAATGGCCTAAACTGTTGAACACTATGAAGAAACATTACCAAACAAAAGCAAATGTAGGAATGCATCTCTAGTTAGTTGTACAACACGTACATGTATTTTTATAATCTATGTGTGCACACAATTGCATGTCTGCGATAAGCAACTAATTACAGTAGCGTAACCTTTTACAAAAATCAGCTTGATCTTTCTCTCAAGCACACTTGTTACTGGTAACTACAGTGCCATACTTTGCTTATTTTACTAGATCACTTAGCTTTTGCTGAGTTTTTCTTCATTTTACAGAGTGTGCACCCATGCAAACACCTTGACTCAGGGCAAGCAGACAACTGCATAGGTGCTGCTTAGTTGGGGTAACCAGTAGCGTCAAAGTTGGGAAGAAACAGCCCTTGATGTCAGAAAGAGCCAGCATGCGCGTGATTATGTTCTACTAACTGGGCAAGTCAGGAGTATAGGGGTCGTGCTCTGGAGATGTGCACCATGTCGTTATTGACCGCAGAGTTAATATATTCACTCGTGGAAAAGTTGGGCATCTTGGTACATCATCACTGATGCCATTATCTTACTTTAAAGGTGCCCTGCAACAGTTTTTTTGCTGTGTTGAGAAACCAAACTGGTATGTGTGTATATATATATATATATATATATATATATATATATATATATATATATATATATATATACATACATACACACATACCAGTTTCAGCATGCATGCTGGAAACGTCAGAGATTAGACAAGCCTGTTTGTTTAGCTGGAAGAATGCAAAGGCATAAGCTACGAGAGGACGAATAAGGGTGTGTACGGGTAAATGCATAATAAATCTGCTCAATGTGCTGCTGTCGTTAGATTTATAGATGATTGTTCAAATTTTTTCCATGTTGCCCTTTTTTCAGGCACTTGGCACGCAACCCATTTATCTGTGACTGTAACCTTCGCTGGCTGGCACTGTACCTGCACCAGCACCCGGTGGAGACGAGTGGAGCACGCTGTGAGGGACCAAAGCGAATGCACCGCCGTCGCCTCTCCATCTTGGGCGACACAAAGTTCAAGTGCAAAGGTATGTCCGCAATTTATCATAGCACAAAATGCATGAGAAAAGCAGGACTGCAAAGCGCTTTCAATTGCCCTTGCGCTTACTTGTCGTCAATGTGATTTTCTTCTCAAGCTTGCATTGTATGCAACAAGCACATTCCAGCATTTCGAGGAGCGTTATACATGTTCAGTGTGACGTAATATGGACGAATGCAAAGGAAGAAGATCGCGCAAGTGAACATACTTACTGCTTAATCTTCGTGCTTGCCTTAGCTATCTTGTCGTACAACTTGCACCCCCTTGACCAGGAGCATTCTAGCCTGTGTTTATGGCCTGGCATTCTAAACCATCAAGCATGCTAAGTCATCAACACTGGGTAGATTGCTTGGAGTAAAATTCAGCACTACCTTACCTTACCCCTCACTTTCGCATACCCTTTTGTATTGCACATGTTGTACTACAAGTGCAGTGCTATCTATATAGAACGCTGTACATACAGGTTGCTAAATACTTAGAGGAGCTCCCGTTCTTATCAAGCAGTCTTGCATGTGAGTTTCAAACTAAGGACATTTAGTTTTGATGTCTATATCTGTAGGTCAGCCAAGAGATTTTTCCCGAGGAGTGCGGGGACAAGCATGAGTTTTGGAATGTGCAAGTTCAGCAATGTTTCAGTGTCAGAGTTCTTATTGTCCAAGTGTTATATTAAAAGGTCCTTCTTTTTGTCTATTGTAACATGTTACATTCATTGAAATGTATAAATTACATTTTTAGTGTTGCATTAAACATTGCATTTATTTATAAAGGAAAGCTAGCTGTTATAAAGACCTGCTGTGGCACGCATATGTGTAAGCATGATTTCAGTCATGGCTTTTGGCATAGATGGTATACGATGGTGGCAGGAGAATCAGTCCTAAATGATGATAACGGTGATGATCATATGTTTTGAAGATTTCTAGTCCTGTGGTACATTGCTTTTTGTGGTTTTATGACAATATTTTTCAGGCATTCTTATTTTATTTATGTATTTAGTTATTTTTTCATTCATTTATTTTTATGAGAATGTTTGGGTGTATGTTTAGTACAGCCAAAGCATGTGGGACTTATGCAGAACTGATTAGCGTGATAACGTTTTCCTGGAATAGCTGAGTACGCTGTTTCACAGTATGGTCGTGCATATCTGGGCTCTCTTTTTGTGTGATCAGTTAAAACGGATATTTTTGGATGCTGTGAAATTGCTTCATGCAATTTTTTCTCACTTGGAGGCTTTAGGTTTTCACTTAACTAAGGTGTTATGCAGAACTGACCCATTTTCAGTGTGCTTTTGGTGATTGGCGATTTGCACTTAAGGGAGGAAGTGTGCCACATATGTATGTATTTTTGATATCTCCTATTTGAGCTCAGTGGTCGCCATTGTGTGGAAAGTTGGTGGCATGATGCTTTGGCCAAGTTGTTACAACAAAGACAGACACAAGCTGATTTGCAGGTTCGGAAGAGCACAGGACACGCTTGGCGGGTGACTGCGTTGTGGATCGCGACTGTCCAGAGCAGTGTGTCTGTGAGGGCACTATTGTTGACTGCTCGCGCAAAGGGCTTCGTGAGATTCCTACAGACCTGCCCACCTTTACTACAGAACTGTGAGCAGTGCCACACTATTTTCTCACATTTCAGAATTAATATAGAAAAGCTTTCAAGAATGCTTTCATGAGAAACACGGAAATTATACTTTCACAAAATTCAATAACTTAGACTGCCTGGAAACTTGTATATCTATTTGTTTCTTTCAGGTTTCCAGAATGTGGAGTTTTCAGTTTATTCAATTATTCAATCTTGCTTTGCTATCTCCTCCTGTTAAACTCAGATGTTGAAATGACTGCCCTGTAAAAGCAGTGATCTCAGAAATAGTGAGTCATTGGGCCAGTTCATTTAGCATCTTGTGAAGAGGAGTTCAAAATCAATTCAGAACAAAGTGGGTTAGACAGGGAAGGCATTCACTTCTTATTATAGAAACGCTTAGAGCACATGAGTATTGTCATGTCATAATAACAAAACTTAATGTAGTGAAGCCTGGAGAGAAATTGGGGGTGACACTTAATACTTTAGCTACTAAGAAAGATTCTTTAATTCTTTAGTGTCTTTCTTGTCCTGTCTACTTTCTTCCAAATTGTTTTTGCATTTCCTCCATAAGAAGTGAACTTGGGTCTTTCGCTTAAGTTGCTTCCTTGACATAGAAGGTGTTGTAGCCATCTGTTTGGCTTCAGTAATGTCCTTATGCCAGCTTGGAGTGTGAACACCTGGCATTAAGTGTGAGCCATTTTTATACCTTGAGAAGATAGTGCTTTTGCCACTATCCCTTCCTATTTTCTAGTTATCTGTCTGTTATGTCTGTATGGCTTTCAGAGTGTAGCTGTAGACTACCGTATTTACTCGATTCTACCGCGCCCTCGATTGTAACGCGCACCCGATTTCCACCGCGAAAAAAAAAAAAACGTAAGACATCGATTGCAACGCGCACCCATTTTTCTCGCTGGCCCGCACGATCACACCACTCGAAAAAACAACTCCTTTCGGGAGCGTCTTCCATTTAAATATCAGGTACGGGCGAAGCTTGTGCCCATCTGACGTGTAACAGAGCATTACCGTCACTGTAGTTTCACCGTGGACCGATGTCAGCACGCGAACTTGCTTCGCCCACTTCTTCTCGACGGTTGTGGTGCCAGGCATGTCGAAGTAAAGAGGCGTCTGATCGCCATTCCCGATTTGCGCAAGCAGGTAGCCGTTGTTGCGGCGCAAGTTTAGGACGAACCTCTGAAAACTGTGAAGCTTTTCATCGTACTTCTCCGCAAAACTTTTCGCATATGCATGTTCCCCTTCGGAGGGAAAAGCCTTTCCTCTTCATAAAGTTGGTTAGCCAGCACCTGCTCGCTTTAAACTGGCTGCGCATTAGACCTTTTTCTAAGACTAATTGCATAGCCAGCACTTGGAGCAGTTCTGTCGTCACGGGCCGCTCGCTGCTCAAGCACATACTCGCTGAGCAGCCCTTTAATTTGCGGAAACCGACCCTGCTGTGGTCCACTGAAGCCTTTGCGTGAAGCTTTGCTGTCGACAATCTTCTGCTTTTGTTTCCGCCGGTCCCGCACGCACGTTTCGGGAACTCCGAACGACCGCGATGCGGCCCGATTTCCGTCCGTTTCTGCACACGCGATGACTTTTCTTTTAAAAGCGGCATCGTGGTGCATTCGAGTTTTTGGAGTCGGCCCTTCCACGCCGTCGATGCTAATGCACTACTAGATGACGAACTCCTCAGCACACGTACGAAGTGCCGCACACGGGAAACACATAGGCAGAAATGGCCAACGCGCCATGCCGATGCACGTAGGGGGCGGCCATTTTGGATTTGCCGATGGCAATAGATTGACCGTAATTTTTTGTTCGTACTCGATTCTAACGCGCATGCGATTTATGAACTCGCTTAACCGGAAAAAAGGTGCGCGTTAGATTCGAGTAATTACGGTAAGTGTAAGGTCCACTTTAAGATGGGTTCCACTGAGGCTACTGGTACATAAGAACAAGTGTGATGCCTTATAGCATGTACTGCATAGAAGAATTGATTCACCTATTCCCTTAGCTTGCACCTGTAGTTCTATTAATGTTGCATGAGTAGATTGCTAATTGTTCTATAAATGTAGTGCTACTTCAAACAAGCTCTGATAACTTCCAGGGTTCAATCAAATTTCACGAATGAGTTTGAGTTACTGCATTTCTCACCTCCTAACCTAACTGGCTGCCATGGTGGTCACAGTAATGAGTCACTTTTTCTTTCAGGAGGCTCAATGACAACCACATTGTGAAGGTCCGCAATAGTGGAATTTTCAAGAAACTGCCCAATTTGAACAAACTGCAAGTATTATCTTGTGTCTCAGGAGCAACATTCAGTACAATTTGTATCTATTGACAGATTGAAATACAGTACACTTTCAAGTAAATAAAAATACCTTTACGAAACTGCAGCCTAAATAGAATAGTGGATGCCAATATGATTTATTCCGTACTTGAATACTGCGCCCCTTCTCATCTCACGGTAAATGGAACTCCTGTTTAATAAAACACATTTTTTTTTGTCCCTTCAGGTTCTGCTTAACGATAGTTAGTAGTTTGTCAAAAATTGTTTACAGTAATTGCTGTACAAATTATGTATTTTTATTTTCACTGGGTGGTGCAAACAGTAATGCTTAGTAATGTGGCCTTGAGAGGAAGGGTTCCACTACAGCCGGGTAGTTGAGAAGGCAACATATTAATTCTACCACCAAGGCATATGCGCACAAGCCTGCTCCAATGAGCAAAGGCAGAACGATTTTGTAAGCCACATGATTGGTGACCCTGCCATCAGAGAACACTGCTAAGTTTCTTTAGTCGAGGTGGCAATCAGTATTTTGTTTCAAACAAATTAGAATGTGGCAGGCCACCAATCATTTGCTAGCGCCTACCCACAGTGGCTTAAAAGAATGGATATATTTTAAGTATTTTGAGTTGCAGTGCAATGCTGGTGATTCCTTTTTGTGCATGTACAATCGAATCTCAGTGCAACGAAATTGACGAGACGCGTGAAAAGGTTTGTTGTTGCAGAATTTCGTTGCATCGAAATTTCATCTATAGACAGCAAAATTCAGTAAGATACAATGATTATTTGGTCCCAGCAAGTACATACACTGCACTCTAGCTAACTCATTCTTACTTGGCCGCACACCAAGTGAACAAGCTTTGTCGATCATGCATAACACGCAGAAAATATATAGAAACTTTGGAGCTAAACTCGAGGTGCGGGTTATTTGGTTTCTTGGCACACCTTCACAGTAACGCAAAGAAGACAACCTTGCTTCAGTAGACTCATAGGTATCTTTTTTTTTTCTTTCTACTGTGGTTCTTGGTTGGTGGTACCAATCATAGGAGGAGTGAAATATACACGACATTACATAATATATATAGAATATAATATATATATAATTTAGAGTATACTGCCTCAAAGCGTGCCAAAGCGTTTCCAAAGGCCAACTGAAAGTCAAGTTTCAAAGCTCCGTGCTATGGGAAATGACAGCTGGGAAAGCCATAATGCTTCGTGTCGTTTTATGACTTTACAGCCTTTAATCATGGGCTATGTTAGTTACATACCTTTGAAGCGTATTCGCTATTAATGATTCCCATGATAGCGACAGAATTGCTGCAGCCACTGCGCAGAAAAGCGCAGCAGCTGTGGCAAACTGTAGTTTCGTTTTTAATGTGTGTGCATGCCTTCAGAACTACATCGTTGCTATCTGTGATTGCGTCTACATGCATAAATTGTACAAGCAGCACTGGTTTGAGTAGGTGCACATTGGATGCGCGCGTACTTTCATGCTGCGCCTGTGTGTGCCTTCATAACGCCATAGTAGTGACAGCGAGCAGTAGCTTTGTTTTCAGGGCTATGGTAAAAACATGGCGGCAGTTCTTGAATGATTCTACAGCGAGGCACTTGTGTATCCAACCCACCAGCAGTATCATGGCAGGCATATGGACGATTGGTCGCTGAGCATCGCAATAATTAAAAATTTACCGGGATATGCACATGGTTGCAGAGAGCGTGTCTGCGATGAGGACACGTAAGGGTATTGTGATTTGGCCACACAGCTCTGGAAGTCACGAGCTAACAAGACATTGTCGAGTTACTCACGAAATTTTGCAGTAATTCAGACAAGTTTGTTTTCCTTATGTGGTAGCACTCGCGTAAACTTCGTTAAAGTGGAAGTATCCAGCAAAAGTATTTGTTGTGATGAGACATTTTTTGCATTGTGTTGGAAGGGCTGCAGCCGGGGACTCAAAAGTTATTTGTTGTGCAAGCAATTTCATTGCAGTAGACTTCGTTATAGGGGGATTTGACTATACGTGAATTCTCGGTGAACTCTGCTTTTCTGAGGAAGTGCTTTTATATACGTAGTGCCTCATCATAAGCTGCTGCCATGTTTTCCAGCCATCACTTGATAAGCAGTGCAAGGTAGATTAATTGGAGACACAGGTGGAACCTTTCCCTTCTAGCATTTCATTATAGCTCTGTGAGTTTAGCCCAGCTGAAACACTGACCACATCTGCATGCTTTTTGACTCACAGCTGGCATGGAGATAGAGACTGGCAATGCTATTCGTTCTTAAGGAAAGGAAAGAAAAAGAAGTTGGTATAAATAAGTAGGGCATCTGATTTTAATGTTCATAAAATGTTGCTGGTTCTTGCGTCTGTCATACTTGCGTTGCCAGTAATGTAAACTTGACGTCAAACGGGATCGAAAAAACTTTTAGGCTCCCCTATGCAATCGCCTGCAACAACTCAAAGGCTTGTTTTTATTCTCAGTCAAAGTATTCAGCTGTTCCCCCAACACTTTCTTAAAGCTTTCCACAACTCACTTGTTTTTCCATTGCCTCCATGATCGGCCAACCTTTGACCAAGTGACGATATTATGTGATGAAGTCACAAATTTTGATGATCTTTGTCATCATGATAATGTCATCAGATCATGTAATGACAATATTATGCATCACTCATATTGTTGGCACCAAAGCCACTGGTCAGTTTTTGCGTTTTATGAGGTAGGCTTTTGGATTAATATTAACAGTACAGAATAATTTGACATTAAAGAGCCCCTGTTTGGCGGTGGCCTCCTCCTTCGCAAGACTTGCACCCAAGGTGCAAAAGTGTCAAATAGGCAGCTTTGAGTGTCAAATAGGCAATTAGTGTGTGCCGACGTGAGGCACGAAGGACAATGTTCGCTATTGAAACAGGGAATAGATGATAAAAACTCACTTTACGGTTATGTACACAACAGCTGTGTTGAAAGAAAACTTCACCTTCATTGTTGATTCAACGGTACACTAGGGAAATGGGGGATATGCCCAAAAAGGGGTTGAGGTGTTCAATGCCACTCTCTCCTGAAAGTGGAAAAGCAAGTGTCCTCCTTGCCGTTTCTTCCACCTTCTCCAGTAAATATGCCTCTGGAGTGGTGAGTGTGTCTTCGCATGCTAAGCCACAGTTGGTCAGGACTACACTGCTTCAGAGCACATACGAGCACTCCATGCCAGCCATACTTCATCTTTCAATTAGTCATTGCACGGTCTTCAAACACAGCACCAAAATGACTGGCAGCCTCTGTTTTCGGGTTGCCATCTGACTGTGCCACCACCACTTAAAGAGAAGCGTCTTGTTTGTAACATCTAATGTTGTACTTTGCTAGATCTGCGTTTTGTATGGGTTCTGTAAAGAGAGCCAAAATTTTTATTAGTATTAGATAGGCTTTTTGCATGATAATTACAGAGCCGGCAGACCTCTAAAAAAGCAAGAAAATTAAAATCAAACTGTATTAGATAGGCTTTTTGCATGATAATTACAGAGCCGGCAGACCTCTAAAAAAGCAAGAAAACTGTAGGTTTCACTGTAGGTTTCACGTCAGTACTACTTGTTTAGGCTCATATGCAAATTGACATTCTTGAATAGCCTGACAGTGTTGGACTTTCATGACCTTGGTAGCATGACAAGGGTGGACTTCTTGCCATGTTGTTGAGACATATTTTTGCAGTAATCAGTGCAGGAATGCAGAAACTTTCAACGACGGGGACGATAAGAGACATAGACAAGTGCTTGTGCATGTCCTATCTTGTTCCCATCTTTGTAAGTTTCCGCATTTAACACAGTAAGAATATGACAACATTGTTAACTTAGCAAGATATATGGTGGTCATACCTCAGCTTTAATGCACATTCTTTGGCACATGTACATAGGTATTTGACTAAATGTTTCGCTTTTATTTTTTAATTTTTTATGCAGTGACTTGCGCAACAATGCCATCTCTGAAATTGAAGACAATGCGTTTCTCGGTGCTGAACAACTGGTAGACTTGTAAGTTCAGTTCAATTTCTGCAATGTGCTGTATCAAATGTATGTCATGTTCATTCTTTTAAGAAGGCTGTTCTATGCATGATGCAGAGTGAACTAATGTGCCACTTTTAAGTGAGTAGCACTTTAGGGGCTCGGCTTGTCGGGAGATCTTGTGCGGCATGACGAAACTCACAATCAGGTCTAAAACAAGGCTAGCAGTACTTAGTATTGGTTAAATAAATGAGCAAGGTAAAAGGTGATATAACTATAATCATCAATGAATTAATGGCAATAATTTGCTTAAAATTGCTAAAAATTCTTGGGAATCATAGGGATGACACCTGAGCCACGCACGAGGGTGCCATCGCTTCGTCCAGTGAGTGAATGTTCTTCTGACTAGCGCTTCCTTGACACTTCGTCGCTACATCTGAAGGGGGAAGCAAAATGACAGAACTCGCTGCAGACAACGCATATTTCAGCTGCTGTAACAAGCAAGAACTTGATAAAGTGCAGGAAAAAGTATTGTGGGTGTCGCACACAGAGTTTGCGGATCTCTTTAACAAAATTCAACTCATGTTTGGGAAACTGGACATGCTTACCCAAAACACTGCCGCCATCGCAGTTTGGTAAATGGGACAGTGGTAACTCTAGGAATCGAGATCTCTAGGAGCCCGTGCTATGCACTTCCTCAGGTTTCACACTAATGTAGCTACATTTAGTGGAGGATTTAAAGCTGCCCTGATCGCTACACAAATTTTTTTTATATGAGCTTCCATTTGGCACACAAGAGAGAAACCAGTTCTTGGTGGCACAAGCTACAGCGCTGACCAAGTTTGCTCCCACTCAAGTAGTGGTCCGGATTGTGGCCACTTCAAGCTCTGGTAAAAGGCCATAGTCCTTTGATACTTTCTATTGGTCACGAAACGTCGGGCCAAGTTTGGTATAGGGACAAAATTTCCCGCCAGGGGTGCCACTCCAGACAAGGGGGCTTTCATCTCAGCCACTTAAGAGGGATGTTTTTGCTTTGTTATAAGGTTTACGTGGGTGGGGAGGGGTTCATATTCTGGTCTTTCATTGCTTATAAGCAGTGTGCTTTCATGCAGTGACTATAAACGTCTGTTCAGTTGTGGCACTTCACTCGTGGCGAAATTGGTGTGCAGCCTTGTGCTGTACGATGATTTCGAAAACAGTCAGGCCATGCTTCTTTGACAATTTTAATTTCTTCGAGGCTGTAGCCGAGATCAGTGGCAGAAACGAAACCAACGCTGCCAGTACATAGCCGTACGTATCATCGGAGATGGGCGTTTGTCAGGCCTTTTCTTCGAGAAACGTACTGACGCGCCCAAATTACATGATGATGCTTTTTCGTGATGATGTATCTACGCTTTGAAAAAATACTCAGCCTGAGCTCTTCAGAATATTTATAAATGAGTTAAAAGCCCCATTTGAGTATGTTACGCCATGGCACCAATGCTCGGCTCAGAAAATATGATTGGAAGGAAAAAAAATTGTAGATTGCCCGTGTGTCGCTGGGTTATCTGTCTCAGGCAGACTGCATGAACAAAGCTATGAAGCGAATATGACAAGAATATTATAAATAGTATCTGCACACAAGCAAAAACCCGGATATTAGTAGCTAAGGTGTACTGCGAAACATGCCTTGTCACAGTGCTCACATTTTGAAGGTGATGAAGTGCAAAAACACATGTACTAAGGTTTGAAGAGCTACATGTGGTAGTTTTTCTATTTTTTCTTTTTTGTGAAGTGTCCAAGGGCCCTCCCACACTGAAAAGTGCCAAGTGATTATTTAATGTATTTTCTTAGCTATGCTATACAACAAACCCTTTCAGTTGGACAAAAGTCAAACAAGTGTCTAAAGTGGCAGGTTGATCTAGGAAGTATTGAAACCTTTTAGCACCTTAATAAAAACCAGAAGGCTTCATATATTTCAATTGTAAACAACTCATTTCAGCCTGTAAGAATTTTATTTTCAAAACAGACTGAAAAAGGCATGTGCAGGTACAGAAGTATAAATAAATAGATATGATTACAAGCTCGACGAAATGCATCACAAACAGCAAATAATTTTTCCCAGTGGAATCATCTGATGACTCCTGAAGAAGCTTGATCGGCTGCCTGCGTGGCAAGCGCCAAGAAGCCGACTCCGACAAGCATCCCATCAGGCCATCAAACAATTGAGGAATTGTGTCTGCCCTCAGCTTTTCTCTTTTCACATGGCAACTTGACACACTTGTTTTCACGAGTTATGCGCTTCTTATCAAAATGCCTTTGGTATATGTGAACATTCGGTGAGCTAAACCAGAATGTACCCGGTTCTTGACATGGTATCGCCCGTTTTCACCTCTCTCATTTTTGGTGTCAGTGGGAAATGCAAACAACTCTTTTTGACAGTTTCTCTGCAGCCAGAGTTTGTCTTGGCATCGTTTGTCATGCTGCTGCTAAATAATCGTTTCATTCAGAAAGGGTAAAAGGCACACAGCTCTGCGCACTTGCAATAAAACACGACAATAACTGACTAGAACCAACACATCACGCCATCACGTCACTGGCTTTGACGAGGGCCTCTGTGGGGACACAATTCGCGCATAATTTTGCACAGCCTTCACTGTTGCAATGAGGCAGCCCGGCATGACACGATGGCACATTGCACTGTATTTGTATATGCCGCAGCACCACCGCAGTGTCAGCCATGGCCTACATCACCAGCGGTGGCTACAAAACCAGGCCGCCAAGCTTGGAAGCGCACCATTTTGTTCAACTACCTCTGTCGAGCAAAGCATCAGAATACTCTCCTTATGCTTCTACTGTAGTTGAATAAATGTTCGTTACATTGTTATGTTCATATGCGTCCTTATGTTGACTCGGCATCCCACATCTGCTGATCCAGAAACCAAACAAATCGCACCTCCGTGACTGATTCGGAAGCCCTTACGACTGTGTACCAGCAAGTGCAACTTGAATAGCAACTGCAGGCCTGGCAACAGGTGCTTCAGGACCAGCGTGTGCCCACTAAACTGCATTTGCTCAATGACTTTGCACCACCTCGCTCGGCCACATTCCCCAAAGCATTTTTCTGGCAGTCACTGTCAACACAGACCCCGCTGCTGCCATGGCTGATGCCGACCTGGACGCCAGGTGGGTACCTGTCAAACTTCTGTCAATTTGGGCGGACTCGCCCAAAATCTCGTTCGCCCAAATCGAGGCTCAGTTCTCTCTTGCGCACATCACGCAAGACCGGACCGAGTATAACTATGTAATTGTCTACTTGGACGCCCTCTATGCTAACGAGGTCCGTGACATCCTTGCCCATCCACCAAAGGCTAATCTATATAAATACCCCAAGACAAAACTAATCCACTGTCTGTCACCCTTGGAAGACTGGAAGGTGTGAGAACTTAATCAGTCTGCAAAACTAGCCGTACACAAACCATCGCAGCTCCTCCGCCACATGCGTACCCTCGCAAGCAACGTGGAAATTCACAATTCTTTTCGGCGAACACTTTGGCTTCAGCAACTTCCAGCACATGCCCAAACGTACCTGCAGGCTGAGCTAAAGTTACCCCTTGACCAGCTTGCCAAGATCTCCAATTGTCATTAATGCCTCTTTGCCGCAGTCATCACCCACCATCTAGGCTGTCACTGCACCACTGAAAACAACAGAGCTCACAAACCACATCCATAACATTGAGAGACGGCTGAGCTCCATTAAACGACATCTCGATCAACACCCAAAAATGCGCCTACGCTTCCACTCTCCAAGCCGCAACCGTAACGCTGCCTCGTTACAACAGCCCTGTGCACATGGCCAGTGTTACTACTATCGATGTTTCGGAGACAGAGCCCAACAATGTCGACCACCCTGCTGTTCTCTGCATGAGATGAAATGCCAACTGCAGCTTGTAAGCACAATTGCGAGCTGCTAACCTGGAGGCCGTCACATCTTGGTCACTGACCAAGTCACAAAGTGGTGGTTTCTTGTTCGAAGCGGTTCCGACACATGCTGCTACCCACGAGTCTATCTTCAAGGTCCTCGCCCGTCGACATCTTTTGAGCTCAGCGCAGCGAACCAGTCTACAGTCAAGACATACGGCTTGCTGCACCTGCACATCCAGCTCAAGAACCTATGCCGGGACCTTCATTAGAATTTTGTCATCGATGTCGTCGCTGAACCAATAATCGTCTCAGATTTTTTTGCACATTAAAACCTCCATTCAGACTGCCACTATGGTCATCTTGATGCGACGAGATACTTTTCGCCAGGCCAGCAAATGTCCACCCACCAACCAAGGGTCTAAAGTGCTCAGTGTTGAAAATCATTTGCCGTGCCGCTCCATCCTCACCGAACTTCCCGGTTTGACGCATTTTTCAGTTTCTCTTCATGAGCTTTGGCCTAACGAATGCTAGGCAAACCTTTCAGCGCTTCATCGATGAAGTCATTCGTGGCCTCGACTTCTGCTTCGTCTATCTTGACGATATACTGGTTTTTCATGTGACGCTGATGAACACCACGGGCACCTTTGTCTGTTGCTCCAATGCCTTGATGACTGCAACCTACTCGTCAATGTCTTGAAAGGCACGCTCGACGCTTCCACCACCATCTCGTCGGTCATGAAGTTTCGTCAGAGAGAACTCCACCCTTGCCTGAATGCATCTCTGACTTGCAGAAGTACTCTCAACTTACCACCGCTATAAAGCTTCGCTATTTCTTCGGCATACTACCAGGCGCCCCTTTATGACGCCTTGGTTGACCTCTGAAAAAACCAACCTGTCGTATGGGCACAGACTTTCGTGCAAATTTTAATGAATGCAAGACTGCTCTCCTCACACCACGCTCCTTTCTCTTCCCGTGCCTGACACCTCCTTGAGAGTATTCATGGACGCCTCTGGTTTTGCCGTAGGGGCTGCCATCATGCAACACATAGACAACACCAGGCACCCCTTGGAATAATTTTAGAGGAAACTCTCAGCTCGTAAGGCGACCCCTTCAATGAATAGTTCCACCGACAACACCAAGACTGCTGCCCCGACGAGTTTGTCAGCTTACGACAGAGAACTTCTGGTGACATAAGAAGCAGTTCAACACTTCCGACATGTTCTTGAAGCAAAGTAGTGCTTCGAGAACATTTATACCTATCACAAATCTCGTACCTACACCTTCTCTAAATGTTGTGACATACTCTTGCCAGTTCAGCAGAACTGGCTCTCATTCAATGCTCAGTCTATCACAGGCATTGAACATGTTAGCAGGAAAGACAGTGTGGTCGCCAATGCCATTTTACGTGTGGCAGCTATCAGTTCTTCGCAAATAACAGCCGATGTCCACGCTGAGGCTCAAACTACAGACGCTGGACTGCAGAAACTTCTCAAGGATGGGTCCTCACTACAGTGCTACAAATCCCCATATCTGGGTTGACAAGGACTATTGACTGTGACATATCGACAAAAGGAAGCAGGCCCTTCGTACCCTTGGCCTACCGCTATAGTGTTTTCAACCAGCTCCACAACCTTAGCTATCCCAGCATACGTGCCTCTACATGCATCGTGGATGACCACCATGTCTGGCCCTCCATGAAGCGGGACTGTCAAACCTGGGCACACTCCTGCATTTAATGCCAATGCGCTAAAGTCACCAGGCAAGCACATCACCTCACCACTCAGAGCTTTCCCTCGGCCTTCTCATCGGTTTTTGCACACGCGTTCACCTCAATATCATAGGACCTTCCCCTCAGCGGGATCATGTAGGTACTGCATCACTGCCATCGATCGGTATACTTGACGGCCCAATCAACGTGGCTCCTCAAGAAAATCACCGCTTCAAAGTTATGTCGGCCTTCTTCACTAGCTGGATTGCCCGTTTCGGCGCCCCCTGCCGCCTAACCACAGCCAAGGACGACATTTTGAGTCTCACCTTTTCAGGTTCCTCGAGTTGACTATTGGTTTTGAGCACTTGAGGACCACCAGTTACCACCCCTGCACTAATGGAATGATTGAGCGCTTCAACTGACAGTTCAAAGCAGTCATAATGTGCCACCCAGACTCAACCTGGCTCGATGCCATTCCAGCCGTCATCCTAGGTCATCACGCCACCTCCAAGCCGGATGTTCAGGCTACACCTGCAGAGCTTTTGTACGGGGAACCCCTCTGCCTCATAGGTGAATTTTTCACTGTGCTGCCTACCAACACTGCGACAGCAGACCCCACCGACTTTGTCGCCCGGCTTCGTCGCACTATCGCTGCTCATTGCCAGTCACCTGCAGCTCACCATTGTAAGCTCACACCTTTCATCTTCAAGAAGCTAGCAATGTGAAATCATGCTTTGTTCTGCGATGACACCATCCGCAGGCCTTTTCAGTCATCGTACTGTGGACCTTACCTGGTTGTCCATTTCGACGACAAAAACTTTATCCTGCGCAAACACAAGATTGAAGTTCGTGTTTCGATTGACCAACTGAAGCTGTCATTCATCACTTCTGATAAACCAGGCAACACCAGTACACCTACAGGCACTTATTTTCAAACCTTGACATCACAGCCTGCTACTGTCACTACACACTCTTGTTGCCATGTGCGACGAACAAACTTCTACAAGCCGTGATGGCCCTCCACACGGCGAGGGGGGGGAAGGGGGTGATGTGGCGAAACAATCTGCGCGCAATTCGGCGCAGCCTCTACCCTGCTATCAGACAGCCCGACGTGATACGACCACTCGCTGCATTGCAATCCAATGTGTTGCAGCGCCACCGCAACATCACCCATGGCCTACGTCACCAGCGGCGGTTACAAAAGCAGGCTGCCAAGCTTAGTAGCGCATAACTTTGTTCCACTACCTCTGTCGAGCGTAGCGTCAGAATGCTCTCCTGATGTTGCTACTGTAGTTTAATAAATGCTCATTACATTGTTATATTGAGATGTGTCCTTACATCGACTTGGCATCCGACACTTCCTTAGCCAGAGTGACAGTTCAGCACACAGCATGTTTTTGGAATCATTTACCAAGCTCTAGCTCACTATTCGGCACGTTTGAAAATGGTAACAGGCGCCGATAGCATCATACACAGGTGATAAAACACAACGCCGACATAGCCAACCCAACATGCTGTTGTCTCGCTGGCCTCGACGAGTGCATCCTTAGCCGGAGCGACAGTGCAACACATACAGCATCTTTTTCGCATCGTTTGTCAAGCTACCGCTAACTATACGTTGCATTCGAAAATGGTAACAGCCACATATAGCGCCATACACTCGCAATAAAACACAATGCCGACAGAGCACACACGCCATGCTGTTGCCTTTCTGCCGATGATGAGTGCACCCTTAGCACAGGTGGCGCCGTGCCACAGTCAATGTTGACAGCCCAGAAAGCTCTCTTATATAGTAGTGACGGAGAAGTTTCGTGACCTGTAACAAATATTGAGGGGTTATGGCAAGAGCGAGACGTTTGAGATACAGATTCGAGGTGCATTTTAGCTGTGCAAGTGAAGGAAGAATGCGTTAAAGCAATGACTGAAGGAGATACCTTTAGAATTAGGAGGATTCAAGACATTAGTTTGTAATTCCACTGATAATAGTGTATGCAGTCTTTGTTTTCACTATGACTGTCTGGTTTGACAGATTAGAAATGTTCCTTTTAATTATACAATTGCCAACAAACACATATGAGCATTAGAAGGTACACACAGATCCTGTTTGTCAAAAAGAGAAACAGTGAGTTGGTTTAGATTGACAAACTTCACTCCAAGAACTCAAATGCCATATGTATCACTTTCATAAGTTCGTTATTAGTGAAGAAAATCAAGGTTGAAGTTTCACTTTTAAGTTTTGTGCCAAAATCTCTGCATGTGACGTCGGAAATTTCAAAATTCATTTTTGGTATTTTCATGACATTAGCTTGATTAAATTCTCTGAAAATCCATATGCTAGGTCTATGGCACCCACAGATGACAATGTACTCATTTTTATTGCTTAGAATCTGCGTAGGGCCCAGTAGATGCCTTCAAAATCTATGATGTCATGGTGTTTTGTGCGGAAGCTCATGTTAGAGTCATAACCCACATTTTTTTAACACGTTTTCTAGCTTACGAAGTGACGTGTCATGGTAAGAGTGGTGTTTTTGGTATTGTGAAACTGAACTTTACGTATACGCAAAAAATTGTTTCACTCTTTTGTGTCCCTTTAATGTAACTATAGGAACCAAGTAAAAAATCTTGGGGTATACCAAATGGTAGTCGACATCGGTGTAAAAAAAAAGGGGTTAGATGGTAATATTCATTGAAAAGATTAGACAAGAATTGCTCATCATATGCTTGTTCATGAGGGTGTGTTTCAGTGGAATAACATGAGCATTAGGCATTAGTTAAGTAATCTGTAGAAAACCTTGGGAAAGTCAAGAAAAAGGTCATCTGTATAAATAGTATTAATCAGAATTAGCACGAAGGTCATGGATGAAAGTGGCTAGCTGTGTTTTGCTACAATAACTTCTTTGAAATCCAGGCTGAGAGGAATTAAAGAAATTGTCATAGTTAAGATGCCTCATGACATGAGTGTAAATAATGAGCTTTATGAGTCGGCAAAAATACTGGTTGTTGGTAATTTTATTGAAAGTCTTCGTTACCTAACTTCAAGTCCCATAAGTACTAAGGAGGTGCTAAGTTTATTATTTATTGTATCTTAATTTTCTTTGTTACTGAGTGTTTTTGTTTTGTCATATTCTCCAGTGATGAATAGGAGTAAATATAAAGCAAGTGTTTATAACAATATGGTTCCTGATTTTTTCAAGGTAGCTAATAGTATAGATAGGCTATCAGGATTCCTGGTCAATATCTGGGGTCCAACATATTAGAATTAACATGTGTCACTTGAGTTGGATATGTTATGGTGCTACAGTATTAAACAGGTATCAAGGAAGACTGAGGAAGTTGTTTAGTTAACAGTATTATTTTTTCCCAATCAATGCATGAAAGATTAAAATTGCCATAATGATGAATAATGGCATGTAGATGTTCATATGAGCAAAATTGATTGAGGTATTCCTTGGTTCTCACAAAAACAGTGGGTTACGATACGGTGGTCTGCAAATGGCTTTTACGACAACTTCTGGAATAGCTCAGTTAAGTATCCATAAAGTTGCTGGGTTGATTCTTACGTTCATGTTGGTGAATCAATACAAAAACACAGGGCATGATGTTCTTATGTTAATGAGTACAGAGTGTGTGAGAGCTCAACTGCTGCCACAGTTAACCCCAAAAAGCATTTTCAACTTGCACTTTTGGCACTGTTTAATTCTTTATCATCTTCACACAGTGACACTATCAAGCCCACAGCAAGATGAGCTACATCGAGCTACATTTAGTTTTAGTTCTCTGAAATGTGTGTGTCAGCAGTAGCTGTGTTGGCTCAATAGCTTGGCTGTGGCGTTGCAAGTGGACCAGTTGCACTTTTAACTGTGCAGCCACTTTGGCCAAATTTCGATAAAGAGGAAATGTGAAAATGCTTGTGTGCTTCAATGTACCTTAGCTTACAAGTATAGGTATCGTGAAAACTATACAGCAGTGCCCCTACTATGGCGTTTCTCATGACCCACAATGTATGTACTTGAAAAATTTTAAACTGATATTTTTAAAGTTTAGTATTATTTTCTATTTGCATAAGTGAGTGTGTAACGCTTTGTGCTACAGAATTCTGCACCATTATTTTTTTAATTTATTTAAATGCATCAAATTAATGGTCACAGTACTTGAACAGCATAGGACACTGATAAGAAACTAATTATATGGGTCAAGTAGTGAAGGTCATCAAGCCTGAGAATGTGCAAATTTGCCTATCAGACATCCTGAACGAAATGAGTTTTACAAGTTTGCATGAATTTCTTGCACGCAGGCTTCTTACGGAGAACAAGCTGAAGCAAGTGCGTGCTAAGATGTTCTCAGGCCTAATTCGGCTGAAGACTCTGTAAGTATGTGGCAGTGTTGTTTTTTCCAGGATAGATTCAGTAACCTTCTTCTGCATATTTACAGGATGCTGCGCAGCAACCTGCTGACGTTTATTGCCAATGACACATTTGCAGATTTGGATTCTGTACGCCTCCTGTGAGTCGGTGCTGTCTTGCACATGCATGCAGTCATATCTTCTCTATACATAGTCTAGGGTGTTCTGAAGATATGTATTGTTCATCGTGGTTAACAGCATGGCTAACACTGACGAAGGAGGGAAGGGGACATACGTCACAGTGCCTGTACCAAGCATTAGTTTATATATGTGATGCATAAAAGTTACACCGATTAAATGGAAAAAAAAAAGCAATGTACAACTGCAGTATCAAATTTATACTAATCAATGCTAAGTTTTTTCATGAGCCATATATATTCTCTGTATGCCATGCCTTTCTGTACACCACAGAGTCGCGCAAAAATGCTTCACACGTTGCACACATACAGCAGTCCTTCAGAGTGGCAATAAACTCTTGCAGCTTGCTGTTAAGTTGTGTGAAGGCTGTGTACAAGTTTCTTATATTGATTAGCTGTTTATTTATTCTGTTTATTTGCAGAAAATACTAGTAAACACAGTTCCAAAAGAAATAAAGGAGGAAATAGATATTTGAAAGCAGGCATCAATAATTGCTTTGAATTAATATTGGGCAATTTTATTTATTATGCTTACCTTGAAAACAGTGCGTACTTAACCATTTTTGCAAAGCTAGACACTCTTCTTATATACTCCTTGTACTGTTCCTAGACTAATGCATATGGCAGAGAATTCTTCCCTATTAATACAGTACATATTTATCATGGTGTTGCCTAGTTAGAAAAGTGAAGCTGGAGTGTGAGAGGCGCGTTGATGCAGATTGGATTTGCTGGTGCAGGTCACTGTATGATAACAAGATCCGGTGCATTGCACAGGGCTCCTTCGAGCGCATGTCATCCCTGGCAACCTTGTGAGTAATGCCGCTTCACCTCTGTTTCTGCTTTTATAGACAAGAATGAGCACCCCTCTTTTTGCAGGAATTTGCTAGGGAACCCACTGCACTGTAGTTGCCACCTACGCTGGCTTTCTGAGTGGCTGCGACGCAGCAACACTGTCACCGGAAGCCCACGTTGCCACTCACCAGCACATCTCAAGGACTTGCCATTGCAAGATATCGAGCCTAAGCAGCTTGTCTGCTCAGGTGAGTTCGTACAGTGACAAACAACATTTAAAGAATCTAGTAGTTTGAGCTACACTTTCAGTTTACCTGGAGGAAAGTTTTCGTAGTGTTTAGTTTGCTGAACCAGAAATTTTTCCCAGCTGGAATCGTCTAGCGTTTATGAGGACACTCAAAGTGAATATTCACTAATAGTGTTGCAGCTAAGGCCAAATGCCAAATAACATCCGATAACACTGTACCTGCAGCATGTTGTAGAAAAAACATTGTCTTTGTCAGCGGGGTTGGAGGAAGGCAGAGATTTTGAGTGCTCAGGCAGCGGTGGGAGGAAGAGAGATATATATTGCATATCTTTGTTTCTTTTCAAGTTGTCCTGTCTTTTGATGTTTATTATACACTGGTATTATCAACTATTCTAATAACCTAATTTACAGAGGCAAGCATGCTGTTTATGTTGGTAAAAAGAATCAATAGGCTCCCACTTTAGCAGATTTTTATCTGTTTTGATGCTGTAAGTAGATTTAAGTGTTTCCTGAAGACAGAGCCATAATCATACAAGGGTTCATTCTGCGCTGTGCATTGCAATTTACTGTTGTACGTTTTCTCATACAAACCTGTACAGTTGTTTCTGTTGAGCTGATGAACATTATAAAAGTTAAAAAAAAGTGCATTTGTATTCTTCTAATATGTGCATACCTGTATTTTATGAAGATCGCAAACACAATAATAATATTAATAATAGTAATAATAATCAGCATGCTACTAAAAGAGGGGTGTATACTATTTCAGGCCAATATTAACTAACCAATCTTGTAGTTTTTAACCTGTTACCATTTTCGTGCGCTCATAATGCATGCAGAGAGTACAGAAACTTGAGAAAAACATAATATAAGGATAAGGTTGGTTTGTGAATAGAGGCTATATTGCTTTCTACTGACAAGGCACAGGTTAAGAAGTGAGCTGTAAATGCTGTATTTTGCCTCCTCGTTGAAAAATATCACATAATCGAGCAATGAAATCGGCTATAGCATTTTCATTCATTTCACTTTCCTCCTAAGCGAGACTTTTTACCGGATATAAAGAGCACCCGCATGAAGCACAAGCCTATCTCCAATCTAGAAAACCAAGCATAAGGTGGTGCATGTGCTCCAAGTAAAAGGAAAAACAAGTGCACATATGTTTTGAGTGGGCAAGCAACAAAAGGCAGTCTAGTTGGTACATAACCCAAAAGTAGAAAAAAACAGTGTTAACACAGGCTGAAGGAAGATGACAGCGCCTTTCCTCGGGTCTCCTTTTTTCGCCTTCTGTTCAAGATGTTTTTTCCACAAATGGCATGGCCCACTGCCTATCTTCTGGCACTAGCCTGTGCCATTCATCAAGCGTATAAAAGATGATAAAAGAGACACCTTTCCCGGACACTGTGAATATAAAAGGCAACTGCTGAAGCAATTTTTTTCTGCAAGATTTGTGTGACATAGTTTTCACCATAATAGTGGCATGAGCAGCTGGGAAAAAGGCTGATTGTCTTTATTACAGTGTGCCAGTCATGTGATTTTTAATACAATGGGCCGGTCATGTGATCAGAATCGACCATTACTAGTCTGTAAACTCATTGGCCAAGGACGTCAGAAGTTTAAGTTAGCTTCAATTTTACTATAACGGAAAAAGCATCAAATGTTGTCATTAAATTTGTCATACTTTTTGCTGTCCAGAGGAAGACCTACATGAGGGATGCGGCTCAGATGAACTCTGTCCTCGAGGCTGCACATGTGTTGGCCATGCCGTGCACTGCTCACGACAGCGGCTACGCCAGCTGCCCAAGCACCTGCAGCCCACCACTGTTGAACTGTGAGTCTTCTATTGTTTACTGAAATGTTGTATATTATACTACATTTGTAAATTGCCCTTTTCCAATGCTACTAATACAAGTGTTGAGTAGAAACTTGGTGAACCAGAATGTGCACAAACTAGAAAATCAGCTTGGAGTTGCTATGCTTTTACAACTTCATGAGACTTGGTGTGTACTAAGTTAGGTAATAGCTATTTATATATACCGTATTTACTCGCATAATAGGCGCACTTTTTTTTCAGAAAATCCGGCTCGAAGTTAGGAGTGCGCCAATTACGCGGGGTAAAATTTTCGAAAATTTTTTCAACTCGGTTCTCGCGCTTTAAATCTGCACACTTGTCAAGTAAAAGGCGACTTTATCGTTTACCAATTAATTCAGCATAAAACAAACATACCTACGTACCTTTTAATGAACAAGCGAGAGCCGTCAACTGCACACACACACGTAAAATTTATTTACACAAAAGTCGTGGCTGTTCCTCCTTTTCCCTATTCGGAGTCCGAGTCGGAGATCACACATTCATCCTCGCCGAGCGGGGATTCGTTTTCGGTGTCCGAATCATCCGCACCCCACAACATGTCATTCTCACTCGCATTCAGTGCGTTCGAGATACCCGTCTTCTTAAAGCTTTTCCTGACGACTTCGTTGGAGATCGCCTGCAAGGCTTCCACGATCCAAGCACAGAGCATTTCCACAGGCGGCCTCTTAATCTTACCACCTGGAGTCAGCTGATGTTGTCCTCCAGCCATCCAGGTGGTGTACAGCCTTCGAACATTGTCCTTGAAAGGTTTATTCAAGGACACGTCCAAAGGCTGCAGTATCGATGTGAGGCCGCCTGGAATCACTCCCAGATCTGTGCGCAGCTCCTTTATCTCATCTCGTACGGGGTCTACTAGGTGCCCACGAAAACTGTCCAGGACAAGCATGGACGGCAACAACAAACCACCCGGCCGCCGACCCCAGACTGTTTTCACCCAATCCACCATGAGTTCCGCGCTCATCCAGTCTTTTTCCTGGACTCTGACGTAGATGCCTTGAGGGAATTTTGCCTTTGGGAGCGTCTTACGTTTAAAAATAACGTAAGGCGGTAGCTTACGCCCATTCGCTGTCACCGCCAGCATTACGGTGCATCGCTGTTTATCAGCGCCAGACGTTCTGACGATGACGCTCCGTGCACCTTTCTCTTCCACTGTCGTGTTCCACGGCATATCAAAGCAAAGGGGGGTCTGATCAGCGTTGCCGATCTGGGACAAAATGAAGTCTTTCTGCTGTCGGAGCTTTATAACAAAACTGTGGAAGTCCACCACTTTGTCCTCATATGCTGCGGGCAAGCGCTGGCACAAGGTGGTCCGCCTTCGCAGTGTGAGGCCATGGCGCCGCATGAAACGAGTTGTCCATTTGGAGCTGGCTTTGAACTCTTTTGCTTCGATGCCCTGCGCTCGGGCTATTCTGCGCGCCTCAGTCTGCACAATATCCAACGACACAGCACAGCCGTCTTGTCGTAGCTGCCGTATATGCCGGACCAGTTGCTCTTCGACGTTCGGATACCTGCCGGTCTTGGCACCGCGGAAAGCCCGTCGTGTCTTCTTCGTCGCCTTAAGTTTTTCTTCTTGGTCCCTCCAGTGCCGAATACTGGTTTCTCCAACGCCGAAATGCCTGCTTGCAGCCCGGTTGCCGTGCTCCAGCGCGTACTGCACTGCCTTCAGTTTAAACCCAGCCGTGTAGCTTGCGTACTTCCCCATGGTGGAACCAGAGTTCAATACACGACCACAACATACGCACACCGCTTGCAAAATGGCGTTTCTTTCTTTTTCTGTGATGGTGGTGATGGCGATCGAGCCCCCGGCGTTGTACACGTGACCTCCAAAAAGCGCGGCGATTTGGGGGGTATCAGTAATTGATGGAACAGCCGTTTTTTTTTCGCTCATGGACGCTTTTTTTTTCAAGTTTTATTTCGACAAACACGTTGGTTAGGTCGTTGCACTTCGAATTTTTTTTGTTTGCTCGTCGATTTGCCTTCTTTTTTTCTTCAGGGTACGGGGGTTCCAACTGTACCGCTGGGGGGTAGAATCGTTTCTGATCACGGCCAAGTTCGGGTGCGCCTATTATGCGCGGAATTAAAAAAAAATCGAATTTTCCGCAATCAAACTAGGGGTGCGCCTATTATGCGAGTGCGCCGATTATGCGAGTAAATACGGTAATTTAAGCTCCACTCTATGCATTCTCTGAATGCCACCTCATGATTTCATTCCATCTGTTGCGAGAAGCACCATCATTGCATAAGCATTATCATCTAGGGGCTGATATTCTACATTCTTTCAAAAGTTAAAAACTGAAAGGCCGGCTAGAGCCACTTGTGTGAACCACTGAAATTGAGTCAAATGTTTGCTATCTAAGTGAGTGTATGCACATTTATTGACGAAATGAATTCTGCGAGATTTAGCTGAGCACTTGGGCGCTTGTGTAATGTTGCCTGTGTTGTGAAGCCTTTGATCTTGAGAAACTTGGAAGAAAACGCTTTGATGATACGGAAATGCAAGGTGGCATGATGGCAAATAGTTTGTCGGCTGAGGAGGACCATAGAAAAAGGAATTTCTAGATACTAAAATGAAGTTCATAGTCTGGTTATTTAATAGTGTATTACGCTGAGATGAATAGTAATGTCATGCACTACTTAAGTTTCTGGCATATTAAAATGCATTTTATTGTTGCTTGTACTTGTGATTCCAGTACAGAAAAAACAGGCTTTTTCTCTTCTTCAAGGAGTCCTGAAACTGGACATGGGCAACACATGTAGCGCGTTGGCAGGTCAATTGCTGGTAATTTAAGATAACTGACTGGACTCATAGAGAAGGCAAATGTGTAAGGGGAAGATAAAAAATATAGGTGGGCAGATGAAATTTAGAAGTTTGTAAGTATAAGGTGGCAGAAGAAAGCTCAGGACCGAGTTGATTGGCGAAACATGGGGAGGCCTTTGCCCTGCAGTGGGCGTAGTCAGGCTGGTGATAATGATGAAGTGCCTTTTCAAGATATCATACAATGATATCGCGATGGAACTAGTTTAGCTCTTCAGTGTTTTGCCGTGAGCATTCTTCTCATCCTCCAAGTATGAAAACACGTAAAATTCCAAATATAGCTCAGACCCGCATATAGTCTTGGGTGTAACTTGGGGATAGCAAACGCGAGAAAAAGATTTCACCCGAATATAGTCAGAGTAAAATAGAAAAATGCATTTATTGACACACTTCATTCATCCTCATTGTCGAACGTACGGACTCTCTTCCGAAGCTCCCTTGTCAGAAATGTTCTCGCACAGCACATCATCCTCAGTGCCATCAAGCCCGTTCGAGATGGAGCACTTTTTAAATGTGCGGCAACTTAGAACCTCGAGAATGAAGGCCCAAGCCTCAACTATTCACGAGCACAGCATCGCTGGCGAGGCCCGTTTCAGCCGTTCGGCAGGGGTCACCTGTGGTTCTCCGGACCTCATTCACTCCACATACAGCCGCTTGAAAGGCACACATTAAACAGCTGCAGCTGTGATATCACATCATATGAGCTCGTTGCAGGAATCGCGCAGCAGTCACTTTATGAAGTCAGTCAAGTAACACCGAAACCCGTCGAGCACAAGCATTGAAGGGAGCACCAGCAGTGCTCCAGGTGTCTACACCACACGAACTTTATCCAGTCAAACACCAGCTATTCGTCCATCGAGTCCTTGTCCTGACAGCAGACGACGACATTTTTTGGGAACTTCTCCCCCTCATCAAAGGAAGAGAAAGCGGCAAAACTTATTGAAAATTCATTTGCTTTGCCACTTACGCGGCCGAAATAATGCGCCACAAAGTCGATAAAAAAAAGATTAGTCTAAGAGAATTCACACTCGAGAATTCAAGTGAAAACGCCAGAGCAGCCACAAAACCACGTCTGCACCCATCAGAAATGTTCACACTTGTTGTGCCCCTCGTATACATGTCACCGCCGCCGTCTTCGCCACTTAAGGATTTATTCCTGAGTATCGAAATTCCTACCATGTACTAGTTATGCATGCAAAGCACTGAAAAGAAACAGTTTACACCTTTACAAAAATTGTTTCGGGAGATACGTCAGAAGAAACGACACGAGCAGAGGCACCGGCAGCGGCAGCAACAGATTCAGCCAGCAGTGCAAAAGAGAGACACATTAGGACATGCCAACTTGCTGCTGCACCTTCGTCTACTTCCGGTGTTCGCAGCAATTGTAATTAAACCAGGCTGTCGATGAATGCGTCTTTTTTAAGGTTGTAAGCTTTGTCATGTTGATCGGGTAGTTCCCGATTGCGCCGATGTGAACCACCGCTGATGAATCTGCCGTCATATTGATTTTATGACTGGTTGTTTAAATTAGTTTAAATCATATTATTTGAGAGCTAGTGCAGCCGTTATAGCCAAAGCCGTCACAGAAGGGCAATCCACTATCACATGGTGGCAAAATTGGTCTCAGATCGATATTTTTGAGTTGCCCTCGTGGCATGGTTTTCTGGCCACTTTTTTAGTGGCAAAGTGAGGAAAATTTCAGTGAGCTTTGCCACATTCTCTCTCTTTGAGGCCAAGTGTGAACGGGTATTCTTCCCAAAGGAAAGGACCGTTGCACCGCTCGCGTGCAGCGGTCAATTGCGTATTCGTATTATCCGTGGTTGCCGGGAAAACCGTTTGTATAACACCGAATCCAAAGCAATTTTAAAATTCGTATCATCGTGAAATTCACATCAACTGTAATCGTATCATCGAGATTTTACTGTACATACTTTTGAAACATCACAAGGTCCTCTTCGTAGCTCTTTCGTAGCTTCTGCGAGATCGAAGTACGCCGACGTAGGGAGAACCCAGCGCGGCGCATGTAGAAAGACACCCAAGGCTTGCTCGCTTTGAAATCCTCTGGTTGAATGCCTTTGTCTTCTCGGGTGATCTCCCTTACTTTCACTTGTAACAGCTCGATGTTACCAGTGATATGTGCAGCTTGCTGCTCCCGCACAAAGTCTGCGAGCTCTCATTCCACGTCAGGAAATGCTCCATTTTTTCGGTCCGTGGAAACTTTTTTGCTGGCTGCTGCAAGCAAAGAGGCCATTCTTCTGCTTCGGCCAACTGTGAATACTCTGTTCGTTGACTCCAAACTGCTGCTCTGTGCCACAGTTGCCAACGGTTATGGCAGCAGCAATAACTTTCCTTTTAGAAACAGCTGAGTACTGCCTGCGCGGTGCTGGCATGGCACAAAATCGCAGGAGCAACATTGTGGCCATCATTATGGACGCCAAGTTGAAGAAAAGGCCACTGACCACTGTTGCATGCGTGGGTCTTCATCAGAGAGCACCTATAGCAGTTTAGAGAACGGAAACTGTGCCTACTGACGCTAACATTACCTAGCACCTAGTGCAGAAGCGCACAAACACCCGATGATCATGATAGCACTGTGCTATGTTGAAACCAAAACTGAAATTCAGCCGAAAACTTCTGGGACCCGCATATAGTATGATGCCGAAATTTTGTACCCTAAAATGTAGAGAAAAAAAAAAAACCCAAGCTAAACGTGGGCTTTGACGTAGTTAGATGTATTTATCACAACTCTGCATCTCTTTCTCTCTCTTTTATCTCATCTAGCATGCTGGAAGCTATAAATGAGTAGTAGCAAGGAGGCAAGGCGTTAGCCAAAAGTTACACTGCCTCATTTAATATGGTGAAGGGCATTTTATTTCTTTTTTTTTCTAACGTGTAGACCATTGTTTCTTGCTCGGGCATTCACAGCACTCTAGACATGCTTCGGCAACTCGAGCTGCCATGCATCGCCGCGCGCTTCTTTTTCAGTCCATCACCCATGGACTTAAAAATCCATGGACTGAAAAAAAATCTTTCTTTCGAGTAGAGTTGGAGACCGGTATTCATGTTACTAAGAAAAATTGAGTTTTTGGAACTTTATGGTGTGTAACTTTTACTCCATCTCATAAACTCCATCTCAAGGGCTGATTAGCCTTTACACATGTATTCATCCACGTCGCGTCATCTGTTCGGTATCCCTCGGCTTCTGCTCGCATGTGTAGGGAACAGGAGGCACTTCTGTGTAGCCACAGGATGATGGAAAATGAATACGAAATCGTGGAGTGTGATCAGGGGAAAGTAGAGTGTACAACAAACGAAAAAAAGGATGCCCATGTGGTTTTTGTTATATTTGTCATTTACTTCTTAAACGGCACTGCACTAGGTCATGTGAGAAATTTTACTTGGACACTAGAAGTTATTGCGTGCTCAATAAAAAACTTTGCACCAGTAGAAATTTTGATTGGCTCATCAAAAGCTGCGATAGTATGATGCGAGGAGGTAAGCTTAAAACCTTTGCCACTAGCCTGGTGTAGACTTTGCAAGCCCTCTTCCCTGCCCCCTTTGATACCAGAGCAACTCGGAGCCGAAAGATCATATGACCAGATTCATCAACACATTATGCACATGCAAGACTACATTCGCATGACATCCCCGCGCCAGGTCATGCACGCAAGCTGTGTTGTGTCGTTTCGATATTCTCTGTATTGTACTGCCTGCTTCATTGGAATGGATTTCTGTGGGATGGATCCCTCTATGCACGCACGTTTGGAGAGGCTGGCATGGATTATGTATTTTTACGATACACAGCATTGCACCGCTGGAACTGCTCCAAGGAACGATGCACAAAAAAGATGCCTAGCGTTGTGAATGCTGGCATCGCGATGATGCGAGAACGGTGAGAAAACCAAGGCAAATGAAATGGAGGGAGCTTGGTCTCGCATCTCGCTCGATACGAAGTTAAAAAAGTTAATGCACATAAATTCCGTTTGTATGTTTCAATATTTCTGTAAATCTTCGTACTTCTATTCAGGCAACAGATTGTTTAAATTACACACGTTGCCTCGAATAACTCACCCAGTGTCAAGTACTACTTTGGCGTACTCAGGACCGTTCCTTATTATATACATCACCTTCACCATGTTGGAGCACGTGTCTGTGAGATGGTCAAACGACATTCCGGCTGACATTTCATCTTTTTCTGGGGCTCGTAGCATTGCAAATATTGGCAGATAATATTGTGAGCGCCAAGTGCATGCATTCCTCTTGCCTGCTCAAAATTTTCAAACTTCGTGAAAGACTTTTTAAGGTGTTCCCTAACAGAAGAAAAATTGACCCTGTGCAGTTAGACTAAGTTAATACGAGACAAAAAGACCCTTTGGACTATTAGCGTTTTAACTATTTGCTCCTGTGTTGCCCCCCTCAGCCATGCTGGAAAGAAAGAGACCCAGAAGCGTGTTTATTCAATGGTGTACACTTAACTCGCTATGCTCGAATAGAAAAGGAGAGGCCGTATTTTAAAAACCCTGTGGGATAAGAAATTTCATGGCTATGCTAAACCATCAGGGCCTTTGTACCATCATAAACTAAAACATTTCTGTTTGCTTTCCTGTCGTAGACGCAGATACCACACGTATTTCTTTGAAAATTCTAATTTTGTCAAAGTTTACTGTGCCTATATTTGGTCATTTTGGAGGCCTGGAACAGTGTTTTGCCTACCCACATCTGTAAAAGAACTTTCTTTGTGTCAAGATTTGCAGATATCATGCATCCATTGATCAGCCTCTTGCATAAAGACAGCGCATTTGAGTGGACATCTGAATGTGACGCTGCATTCTGTCAACTCAAATTTCTGCTGACATCAGAGCCTATTCTCCGTCAATTTAACTGTAACAATATATTATTTCATCCCTCATTAGTCCCGAATCATTAGTGGGGGCTTGGTAAATACGCGTTGACACAAAAAATGCGACATGTGTCAAGTTGATGTCACTGCTCTTGTAATATTTATTTTATTTGCATCATTTTCGAATTTTGGTCATGCACAAAATGATTTTTTCGCTCATAATGAATGACACCCATGCGGACACCTAAATTTCTGGAAAACAAATTCTTTAGCGCTATGGTGTTAAATTTAAAATTTTCAAAAGGCCACCGTCAGCCAGACGCTGACTGTATTTGTCTTCGGAAAGTTTGAATTGCAATGTGAATCTACTCAAATAGCAAACACTATTTAGAAAATGTTCGAAATTTTGAATATTTGTGCATGCCTACATTTTTTGTCTGCCATTCGCAAGGCCCACTAACTCTAGGTGGCATGCAGTATCATTTAAGATGGCATCCGGAGGAGGGTCAACCTGTTTGTTAGCATAGGAACAGATAGGACACACGGACATATTGACCGTGTCACTTTCACTGAATAAAGTCATGAGCTACACTGAAATGTATATGAGACCAAGATACTTTCTGAAACCACAGAAGCTTGCCACCTGGATATTTTCCATGGTGTAAAAGGCTATATTTAAGCTACATTATCGTGTATGAATGATGCTTGGCGAAATCCTGTGCCTGCTACAGAAAACTGCACCAAATAGAATTGACGTATAAATTGAATGGCCTCCCGAGGTCATATGGACCAAGCCTACCTGACAGATTTACTGCAGTAGTAGGCCACTAGCAAGTAGTGTCATCACTGCTGCATGGGACTGAATGCTTAGCGTGGTGATGGTTTGCAAACATATGACACCATTGTCATTCTTGTGCTGTCAGGAATATGGAGTTGCTTCTTCAACAGAACACAAGCATGTAACATCCCAATAAGTAGCGCTTGTGTCACAGCCATGCTCAGACTCTAGCCATGCGCCATTTACTGCACTCGGATGTTGCACGTTAAATCAGCGGCATTGAAATATGAATATCGGAAAGAATACACATGTATGCTTTTCGCAACTTTGAAATTGTGAAAATTCATAGAACAACATCATTTGGAAGGTACCGGTAGTACAGGAGAAGTCAGCAGAGATGCATGGATTGTAGCCGTAACTGCACGATCTGCCTACTGATCATCCTTGAAAGGAAGCGGCTGAATTCCGCTAGGCGGCGCGACAGTTTGTGGGCGTTGCGACACAAAATGTAGTAGAAGTATGAGTATGACACAAGTGTACACACTGCTGGTGCACTTCTCCTAATCTGAACTATAGTAGACACTCATTAAACAGAACCTGAAGGGTCCAGGAAATTATGTTCCGTTTAAGAGGTGTTAAGTTTACTGAGAGATAAACAAGGGCACAAAATACAAGAACAAAACCAATCTTGCCGGAAGCACCTGTTCCGTTTAAGCAGCAGTTCCACTTAACAGATTTCCATTTACTGAGAGTCTACTGTACTGTAAAATGCTGGGCAAGTGCCCCTCCCTGTGCAGTGAAAGATATAATCGGACAAGATTTGGAGGGAGATTTCAAGGGGGTCGCAAACCAATATTCAGGATGGTGGCAGAACAGCCACAAAGGAATGCTTTTTATTGCACTAGGTAGGGCCAAAAGAAATGAACCAGCATGGGCTTGCTTGGTCCTCTTCGTTTTATGCTTTGCTCCCACAACATTGCCAGTTTTTCTGGTCGTGGAATGCAATACCTATGGTGAACAAGTATGTTAGGGGAGTAGAATCGTGTAACATGCAGCAACTAGTAATGGTGCTGAAATAATGTAACATCGCATCAGAACTTGTTGTGTGACTAAAATCACATAACATAGCCTAACAAATCACAAAATTGTTTCCTAGCCAGAGTTTCTTATCCTTAATTGCTAAAAGTTTAGGCTGGAATTTTTCAGACACTTCATTCATTGTTGCATCCTCAGTAAAAATTGAGTGTAATGGTCCAGTGGCTACCTTTATCTGAATTGCAAGTTCCTGTATTCTGATGCAAACATCCTCCATGGCCATTGTTTGCACTTGCTAAATGACAGTCTCATTACGGCTTGTTGAGAACTACCTGAATGCAGTTCGCCGCCCATTGATGTTCATCCATCTTTAAAGCAGTTGTACCACCCCTTTACCCGAGAGGTGGTCACGTAATCGTTAGTTAAAAAGAATTGAATCTTGCAAATAGCTTCCACTTGAGTAACACTAAGCCTTTGGCATAATATGATGCAGCCTCACCACTATTGTTGTTCTAATCATTTTACAACTTACTGTAACCTGACTGGTGCTCATTACAACTTTGCTTATGGGCCAATTTCCAGCAACTGGAACTTTCTGTGGGCATAGAAATTAATTCACCAACTGCTACAGCGTTGCTCTCTGTTAAGGCATGGACATGAATGTTTCTTTCATGTCTCCACCAAAAAAAACCTCCCGCACTTCATTGATTGACATTAAAACAAAAAAGAAAGAATGCTTAATACTTCTTGTTCTTGAACAGACATCGCAGTAGCAACTTACAAAATACAAAGGCATTTATTTAAGATTTTTATATTATTTCTATGTGAAATGTGGTTATGATGAAGGAAAAAAAAGTTTTTAAACACTGGTTGTTACTTTTTTGAAAATGTTGCTCTGGGGCTATTTAAATGGATTTTGAAGTCTGGCCTCCTAACTACAAATTTTTTTAGCTGTGGCTTCACCTAACTTTATAGTGCTTAAATTTTCTTTACTGATTTTTCTCTCTGTAATAGATATTTTTATTATAATTTTCCAGGTACCTTGATGTGAATGACATATCAGAGATACCAAAGGAGCTGAACCTGCTGAAGGATGTCACTAGAATGTAAGCTGAATGTCTCTGTCTTCTCCACAAACACCGGCACTCGCACAAGTTATGAGGGGCATTGCTGTTGAATTCCTTTAACACATACTATTAATGAGATCTAACAGACAATCATACCAAGGAAAGTATAGGGGACATTATTAAAAGTACTAATTGTAATATGAATGTAAAGAAAGAAAAGTGGATGAAAAGATAACTTGCCGTGGACAGGGATCGAACCTGCGACCTTTGAATAATGCGTCTGATGCTCGAATGCCATCAAATCAAATCAAATGGACTTTCAGTAGCTACCTTGCAAACAGCAGCAAGATGTTTAGAAAGATGCAGGATTGTATTTGCCAAACTTGTAGGTATGCAGAAACGTTCAATAGGCAGTTGAACTTGTGCAAAAAGATTTTATGAGTAAATTGAATGCAATAAAGAAACCAAAAGATCAGTTCTCTAATGTTTGTGCTAATTATATACTGGGCCATGGTTAGCAGTGCTAGTGTGTACACTTGCATTCTGAAGTATGGCTGCGTTGAGCAGTACATTATGTGATCTAATCACTCTTCTTTTCTTTGTTGGCCATACCTCTCAGGCAGTGAGCATAGATCTGCCAATATCTATTCTTCATTAGCTTATTTTGAAAATGAACCTATTTGGAAGAAGGTTCTTGTAATTTTTAAAAAAAGTTTACAGACAGCTAGGAGTAAATTTTTTATTTGGTGCATCAGTACTGTAAAGAAATTGTGGAGGATTCCAAGATTACTAAAAAGAAAGTAAAATGGAAGCACTAAAGGGGTGGGTATGCAAACAAGCACGCAAGAAGAGGGAATGAAACTGCACAAATAATGTTTGTGTTATTTTGCTCTCTTCTTCTGTGTTTATGTTTACATGCACACTGGCTTTCATAATGAATACTTATTACAAACTGGCTCTACTTCCTGTTGTTCCAAGAAAGAAACACTATGCATGTTTATGGTTATGTGGCGTAGCAATATTTTTGAATGTCAGCATGGATCTGTGAAATGCATGTAATGTAAGATATAGGTGGAAAAATTTGCACATTTAGTATACTCTACTACAGAATATAACACAAGTTTCCTTGAATTCCTAACAACATGTTTCCTATGCGACGATTTCAGGTAGGTTTTTAGCTAATGCAATATGTCTGTTGCTGTAGGAAATAAGACATGCACAGTGCCTGGAACTATTATGTCTTTTTTTGAGCCAGAGTTAAGGAGCTTTCAACAGCCAATATAAGTAGGTTTTTGCTTGTCATTCCAACAAACTTTATTCCAATAGGTCCCACAGTTTTCTACGAAGGGCATTTCTACATTTTACCATGTGTTCATATAGTAAGTAGGCCTACTTAATTTTATCCTCATGACGTACACTCATATCCCATTATAAAAATGCAGCATCATGCACAAAAAATAAGCTCGCATTATAATTTTGTGCATGATGTAGCTTTATTCCATGCATGATGCAGCTTTATTAAAATGCTGCATCATGCACAACAATAAGGTATATTCCCAACCCTATATCTATTGCAGGACTACTCTTAATTTACTTTGTTATTACTGGGTTCGTTATATCGACATTTGAGTGTGTACATACTATCTTTGTATCAGTTCTACTTATCTTAGGTGACTGTAGTATCTATTTATATTCTTTAGAACTATGAGGCTAGAAGCTGTGCACTCAACATTGACAACAATAAAAGTGTGCATTGGCGGACACATGTTTGTTATGCAGACAGCCACATTACTTAGTTTCTCTACCTAGTTATAATTGTGTTCATTACTACTACTTCTTGTTTTTGCTATTAGAGAATGTATGCTCGAAGCATTGCTATCATAAGTCCGGTTACTCTTTGAGGCTGATCCAAATACCGTAACTCATAGAAAACATAGGCATGCTCAAAATTTTGATAATAAATGTTAATTCAAATGTGCCTACATTGGGTCTAGCTTTCTGTGGAGCATGCTGAATGAATGTTTATTCTATGTGGTTATGTCTTTCAGAGATCTCAGCAACAACCAGATATCAATCCTCCCTAACAACATCTTCTCCAACCTATCCAAGCTTTCAACGCTGTAAGTAATTCTTTAAAGTTCCTTCAAATCATTCATGAATGTCTTCATTTCTCTGTGACTGCATTATAGCTCCATATTTTATTGTAGGTGGCACCTCATTCTCTTCATTTTTTTTTTCCAGCATACTAAGTTACAACAAACTTCAATGCATTCAAGCTGACAGCTTCTCTGGCCTAAAGTCCCTGCGAATTCTGTAAGTACTTCTGTCTTATGTACTATTACTTTCTGTCAGAAAAACAAAAACAAAAAAAACTACCCAATGTTTCCTACAAAGTCTATATTCATTCCACTTTGCTTTGGACTGCACTGAATGAGCGAAACTCTTGTATTGAAAGCCTAATTATAATGCCACTGTATCTCATACATTTTTCATTCATTTATTAATACTGTTAGCCCTGAATTGGGCCATTACAGGTTGGAAGGTGCAAAATACTACTTATCAGGCTAAATGTGTAACAAAATTGAGATGATACCTTGCAGGGTTGTTACAGTGAAAGCAGTCCAAAGACTGCTCTCACTGTAACGTGGACATTGTCTTATAAATGTGGGCGACGTCTGAAGATGCAGAAGAAGCAGTAGGGTCATGAGGTGCTGTTTCATAGGTAACTGCAGTCAGCTGGTGTAGCGCAGTGTATGGGCTGGAGTACTTAAGCAGAAGATTTTCAGACAGGCCGTCATGCCGAAACAGAGACCACAGGAAAAAAAGGTCGCCCACATTAAAGCGGATTTTCCGGTGGTGGCAGTCGTACGTGTACTTCTGATGCACTTGCGAGTCGGCAAGGCGTCAATGAGCAATCTGACGGGCCTTTTCGTCTGTGGTGATAGCACGGCAAGCATACGCTGTCGACAGGTTGGCAGGGCTTGGCATGAGCGTGTCAAAAGGCAAGGTTGGTTCTTGGCCATAGAGAAGATAAAAGGGAGATTGTCTAGTAGTGTCATGGCGTGAAGTGTTGTACGCAAAACTGACGAAAAGTAGCGCACTGTCCCAGTCAGGATTATCAGTTGAACCATACATGGAGAGCATATCAGTGATTGTGCGATGATAATGAAGTACAACAAAATTTATAATATAGCACAATGCCTTTTCATTCTACAGTGGCGTAGCCAAGGGGAGGGGGTTGGGGGGTTCAATTTCCTCCCCCCCAAAATTTTTCGTGACCCCACCCAACCACATACCCACTCGTGACCCCACCTCACCACATACCCACCTTTTTTTTCATCGCTTCGCACTGACATAATTTACAAACTAACCAGACTACTATCACAATATCATTCCTGGGTGCTTTTACAGTAAATAATGTCTGCATACAGGAAAACGTGTCTCAGGGTCTGTCAAGGCTTTGGCACTCTGTGAGATTTTGGGAAGGAATCTCGGCCGGGAGCATTGTAAGTTGGCTCGGCGACAACATTAATGCTGCAGCGGTGGCCATACGTATACTCGCTGGAACAGATCTTCTCGGAGTCGATCCCTACGATAATTTTCACTAGGCAGAGGTTCGTTTTAATAGAAAAAGGCAGACACAGTTCCAAGGTTTGATAGGCGACTTTCAAGCATATTATGCAGGGTGACTCTTCGTATGTGTGCTAAGGTATACTAATGCCAGAGACTAACATTTCTGTTGAATCTTCGCACATTCTCATAACATCTAGACACGTACCCACACCCCCACACACTCATGCATGTGTGCGGGACAGAATATTCGGTTCATACACCTAACCTTGATTGTGTGCGAGTGTACAATATATCGATAGATATCTTTACCATGCCTTAACGGCCAAAAGCATTCCAGTGCAACACAGGCAAACGTGCTGGCCAATCACAACCTTAGAAAGGCCTACTAAAATACTTATCATGTAACTTAAGCTGATAAATAAAAAGATGGTGGTCATAAACCTAAATCAGCGTGATGAGAAATGCACTGTGGGAAGTTGTAATGAGCACGAGTTTTATTGTTCAGCAGAGTGGCAAAGAGCGTAATAATAAGGAACATGAAGCTGAAAAAATATACGACAAATATGTATATATATATTGTTATATGGCTAATAAACGCCTTAACAATATATATATATATATATATATATATATATATATATATATATATATATATATATAGACCTGTTGTTACGGTGAACGTAAGAGCAGAGCACTCACACTCATTTCTGCCTGTTTGGCATCACTTAGTATGTGATTTTATTACGAGGTGACAGCTGACCAATAATCCCTCACATACCACCTCAGATCCTGCCAGTGGCAAGTCCTCTTTTCGTCCACATTTCTTTCTTCATCGTTACATTACTATTACATAATGACACCCCCTATACTTTCTTTTGGCATCATTGTATGTTAGTTCCCATTAATATTGTGTCTAACAAAAAAAAAACGAACTCTTAACCAAACACTTTTTGTCATTCATAGCAAGGGTCTCGTACTGGCAGACTTTGTGCCTTGAGGTGGTATACGAGAGATTATTGGTCAGCGGCCAGCTCGTAATAAGTTCACGTGCTAAGTGACTCTAAACAGACAGAAAAGAGTGTTCCTACACTCGCCGTAATGATAATAGGTGGTGCTTACTGGCGCTGCCATGTTTAAAACACACATATATGCCCAATAAAGTAGACGGGAGGGATGACCGCCACCGTAGCTCAGTGGTAGAGCATCATACGCGTTATTCGAAGGTCACAGGTTCAGATCCTGCCGATGGCAAGTTATCTTTTCATCCACTGTTCTTTCATCACATTTACATTACAGTTACTTCTAATAACATCCTGTGTCCTTTCCTTGGCATTATTGTCAGTTAGTTCTTAAGGGGAAATGCGATTCGAAAAAAAAAAGTTTCATTAATTTGTATCCTGGGGCAATAAATTTTTTTTGTATCAATAGGCTTGTAGCTGATTTCAAATATATAATTAGTTTTATAGTAAGTTGCACAGTTTTTGTTTTGTGCCACAACAGTGTGTAAAATATTGTTTGTTTTGGACAAACCTTTTATGCCACTAATCTTCAATGGGTCTCTGTCATAAATGGCTCATAATGTTCCACATTAACTGCAGAATGAAAATAACTATCAAGAAAGTGTGTATAAGACATTTTTTTGGACAAAAAAATTGTAATGTAAGAATTTTTAGAATCCTCAGCCTATACTGATTGCTTGCTCTAGGTTCGTAATAATTATATGGGTGATATAAAGTTTTAAATATGCTGACACCCTTCACATGTTAAGGAATATCCGGGCAAATTTTCATCCTGATCTGGCTCTCAGAAGTACCAAAAACATAGTCCTAACTCAAGAAGTTGTCCAAAGATGTATCTTAAAAAAAATGCATTTTAAAGTAACAAGTCAAAGCTCATCTATGTGGCAAAGGTATGTTTTTAAAAATAATTTCTTCCATCATGAGGACTTGGAAATCATTTTTATCTTGAGCATGCGTCTTTAGGAACTCCTCATGTGAAATGCAATGGCAAGAAGCCAGGTGACAATTGCCAGGGGACTCTTAAGAATGAGCTCTTTTTAGTTTTAGTAGCTACCTTGTGCTCTTTAAAAGAGGTTTTAACCTATTTTGAGTTTAATTACAATGTTCTAGGCTTGTGCGAATATTCAAATGCTTCAAATATTTGAACAAATAGTACCATATTCAAATTCATTTTGACTCGAATTTAAATTATTGAAAATTTTGGAGTATTCGCTACGAACGAATAATTGTATATTAATCTGCACGTAACTTTTTGTAAAGGTTGTTTCACTGCAGTTTAGTAGCGCTAAACCGTGAAAGCAGCTTATCAGGGGAAATTTGCACTGCGGCAAAGCCATTTTTTAAAGTTTAAGGTGCCTTGCAAAACTTTTTCTGCATGGTCGGAAAACACTGCCGATCGGTAGTCGAGGCTCCCGCGAACACGTGAGGCTCGATGTGTTGCGCAGCACGCAGCCGGAAATTCCCAGTAAATCCTCAAAGTCAGCTGAAAATTGCTTTTCCTTCTCTTGACAAAGTGTGCTACAAACTCAAAAATCATTGATCACAGCCATTGTATCAGTGATTGGCTGATTTCAGTATGGCGTGTTGGTCGTTAATGGGGCCGCAACTTGTGCATGCGTGCGTATGCAATTGCACTGAAAACCAGCGTATTCTAAGGAAAAAAGGAGAAAACGTGCTCAAAGTCACGAGGCACGCGTGATGTATTGTCATCTCCTGTGCCATTCCTTCAGGATGAGAGAAGGGAGAATGTAATCGCAGCGTGCAGCAATGCTTTGTAACTCCACTCATATGAAACAGATTCTAAAAATCTTTGCGGCGGTGAATTTGTGAAGCAACGAGCTCTTTTGGTGAATCCAGGCCACATCTATTTGAATATGTGTTACAGGGTTTCTTTAAATAAACTTATTACCCTTATATCGATTCATTATTCTTTTTAGTTTAAAAGCTTGTTACGCCAGCTTATATGCTCTAAGTATAGTGAATTTTAAATGTAACATATTTTTCAGGTTATCACTTGCATTCTACGGAAGTCAAATCCTGCTGCTACTCAAAGCTGTTTTGACTTCCTTTGAACAAATAAAAATGGCATTTGTACAGAAGCCTTACTTCAATTTAAAAATACTGTGCAGGTTAGTCAGGCCATGATTAATTTACCAATTTTTTCCATATATGGCATATAGACTATTTGAATTCGATTTGAAATTATTGGACTGAAATCACTATTCTCTTCGAATTTGCTTCGAAGCTAAAGTTCACTATTCGTACAAGCCTACAATGCTCACTTTTTTTTTTTCTTGTGAAAGTAGACACACTAAACTTGTGTGAGCAAATAAGAACGAAATATATGTAATTTTGGAAAAAAAAATGTTGCATTTTTGGACTCATTTCTCTCTTTAAGGTACATATGTCAGGGTAAGGCCATTTTTAATATTAAGTTAATAACACCCCTTTGTGACATTTCTGCCCGCATCAACCATTGTCATGAGAAGGATATTCATGTCACAGGTACCAAACACTTCTACAAATCCCTCTTCCCCAGTATGTCAGTAAGTTGTAATCACTATCTGCAATCTCTCCTTGAAATATCTGCTAATTCTAAGTTCAAGGCTGCTTTAACCAACCTGTTGCCATAAACTTAATAATTTGTAGCAATTTTAAATCTTTTTGCTTAGCCCTTTTGTTTACTTTTTTTGATCATGCCAATATTTTTGAATGTAGTGATATTATGGTCTTTGGTATATGGGCATCGGTTGTTGTTTTAAGTATTATTATTTGTTTGTTACAAGAGATCTCTTTCAATACTTTTTATTCTCCGTCTACAGTTTCTTTTTCTATTCTTTTACTGTGCACTGTTCATGTTATTTTCCTGTATTATTTCAATGTTACCCTTTTTCTCTCTCTGTCTCTATTTCGTTTTAGCCCCAAAATATGTTGCATATTACAAATGTAATCCACTCATTTCTGTAAAGCCATCAGACCCTGAGGGCAATCAAATAAATAAATTACCAAACAAAACAAAACAGACATTTAGTCTTCACTTGAGACAGTTGTTGGCATAGTATATTCTCAACAGAAATGGTCACTGCACTTCATAGACATTACTACAGCTACTGTTAATAAGAGTTATGAAATTATACCATTTGCAAAACTCCGTTGCAAATCCCAGTCAAGCCTATGGGTGAATTTGCAGACAGAGGATAGCAAAACAGACACATTACCTGGGAGCGACGACAGAAAACACGCAGCATTGCGATGATTGTTGCACCTTTGTAGCTGTGATTGTGCGAGTTGCCACTGCTATAATGAGGAGAAGTATCCATCTTGGTAGGAAGCGCACAACTTTGACACAGGAACACAAGACACAAGCGCTTATAAATAAGCACTTGTGTCTTGTGCTTATTAAATAAGCACTTATTAAATAGGTGCTTGTGTCTCGGTGTTCCTGTGTAAAGATTGTGCACTTTCTACTAAGATGGATTCATACCAACTGGTCCAATATATTTGTTTATTGAGAAGAAATACCTTAGGAGAAGGTCAAAGTGAGCTGTTTACAGCACCTTTACAGTATCATCTGCAAAATGTAAGACACAGGTATACCCATACTGCTCATTTGTTAATGCACCATTACTTGTCTACTGAAACACTGAAACACTGAAACATACAAATATGATATTTATTAGCTTGGTCCTTCTGCTTCAGTGCGGGAGGTAAATAAGCAGACCTCCATAACTTTGGCCAGCAGCAGGTCTGAATTTTGATACACGAAGCCTATGGGGAGTATTGCAGCTTGCATGATTGAACTAATCCAATTATCAATAAATTATCAATAAATATAGTTCAAATTTCAATTGAGAGGCAGCACAGAGCTCATCTCTGTGGGACAAACAAACATTTTGAGTCGCGAATTGTTTTTGAATACAGAAGGATTGACGTCCATATAGTAACTAAAAAAACGTACATCTAAATCATAAATTGTAAGTCGTTCTGTAGATGTCCCTATAATTCCTTGTTTTAGCTCCAACTGTAATAAGCTGCCTCCATCTGTGTCAAGTAAGCTACTATTGGCGAAGTTTGGTTACCTCAACATTCACAAAAATATGCTGTCACCTGTGGACGAATGCTGCAGTGTTTTACTATTTTCCTCCACTGTGCATACAATTGTGTCATGACACCCTTTCTGGTCCCACAGGTCACTACATGGCAATGACGTGTCGATGATACCAGAGGGCACCTTTCGGGACCTGCAGTCTATCACACACATGTGAGTCGGCATGAGAGGTCTGATGCCTGAGATCGAGTTGATGTGGACGATGCAGGCAACTTATAGCAACTTGGGGGAAGAAAACATTTCTTGTGTCTGTGTAATAATTTACGCCAGTCTTTATTCACTTCCTTGGCAATGTTTCCTTTGTGCAGCACCTTGTTTAATGATGTAGGACTGACTTGCCCAGCAACGTGCATCAATACTCGAGGTTTACAACTTATGTTTTTCACTGTATATTTGCTTCTAGCACATGCTGATAGAAAGAAATTGCTTATTCCCCGATCACATTTATAATGTAATGTGTATTCACATTTTATTGACATGTCTTATGAAAAAATATCTGGAGAATGTAGTAAAACAAAATGTACCATGTGGATCAGTTACTGTAGATGTAATGTACCTTATCTATATCATTGTACTTTTATATATTTCGTTTAAATTGGGAAATCAGAATTTTTTTAAGAGAGGTGAAGGGGAAGGGTCGATTTTCAATTGAGACTGAGACATGCATCACGAGCAATGGCAAAAGCACAAATCAGAAACTAGATGCTCTGGTGTGGTTAAAATTTTACACTTGCTTTCTTAAAATTTACATCTGCATATGTTTGCTCCATATGCTTGAATTATGTGGAGGTTCTTTCTTTTTTTTTTTTCAACTTGTACCTCACACACAGACAGAGCTATACATGCATCACTTGTGGGAGTAGGGATCATTGAAGGAAGAGCTACTGTTTCAGGCAGTAGCTGCACGGTGATTTGTTCAGAGTGTACCGGCACCTGGTGGAAGAGCTTCTCTTTCTGGCTCTTTGGTTGGTTTTCCTTGAACAGCCATGTGCTGCTGTTGTGCATGAACGCCATCCTGAATCGTCATGATTACTGCAGGCCCAAATAAAGTTTCGGCACTTGTTCACAACAGCATTGTAGACTGCTCGCGTTATCCATGCCGAAAATATAAGTACGCAGTGAGATGCAGGTTTGAGCTTCTCAACAGGCAGTGTGGTAGTGGCAACTACAGCTTGACAAAATTTTAATGTGTGGCACCAAACACTGAAGCTTCCGCAAATTTTAGTCTGGATGCTTTGCGATGTTTGCGGCATATGTGACCGAACTGCACAATTAGTCTCGCACGTCACATGCAAAACGGTTTGATAGATGCCCGTGTCTTCACCATCTAAGTTCATAAAAAGGAAGATGTCCCTAATAACAACAAGTAGTCAGTGCAGTGACCCTGTTTATCTCTATTGTGGAATTCACTTAGAGGCACATGTGCTCAGATTTTGGTGCACGTTAAAGAACCCCAGGGGGTCCAAATTTCTGGAGTTCTCCCCTACAGTGTCTCATAAGGTGGTTACCATATTATATGGTGGTTTTCATATGGTGGTTTTGAAACGTTAAACCCCACATATCAATCAATCAATCAGTCAATCAATGTGAAATACACTTGCATGTATTTTTTTTGTTATGCTCTATATAAGGGACTTACCCTCTAGTCGGCTTACAGTTGTGTAAGTATGGTAATCTATTGTTTAAAAAAATTGAATGAAACACTGCAAATTTCTAAGTACAAAAACAGCTATGGGGAGTGCAATGCAAACACAATACTTTTTGTCACTGTTCTTTGTTCATGACATGATGCACAAGTTAATCCAACAGCAAGATATCCTGAAACAGCAGCGAAGTGTATGAAGAGATTGGCATATGAAGGGTTATTTAGAAATTTCAACAAAGCACTGCAGGGGAACTACATGAATTGGAGGGCTCCTGCAACACTTTCTCAGCATGGTCAGAAAACACTGCCGATTAGTAGTCGAGGCTCTAGAAAACATGTGAGCTAGACATTATGACACAGCACACGGCCTGTAATTTACAATTAATTCTAGAAATCAGCTAGAAATCATTCCCTATTTTTTCTATGAAATGATGTCAAATACCACATCATATAATCAAATTCATGACCATTCGCTGATTTTAGCATTGTAAACTACATAGCTATTACAACCGCTATATGGGAGGCTGCTGGGTTGCGATTACACTGAAAGTGAGCTCTGCTTTCGAGAAAAAAAAACAAAAACAAAAACAAAAGGGGCTCAAAGTCATTATGTGTGCGTGATGTACCTTCTTTCTTCCGTGCCATTCCTCCCTGCTTAGCTTCCAGCAGACTCATCAGAACAAGAGGAGAGAGAAAGCAATTAGTGCATGTGACAGATCTCTGTTACTCCGCTCGTACTTGACTGATTCTAAAAAATATTTGCACAGGTCAATTTGTGAAGTAATAAAGCTCTTTAATGAAGCCATTTGATAGTTACTTGGGAAAGTGTTGCCAGCAATGGTGTAAGCGCCGCAGGTGCCACTTAAAAAAGGGCACCTAGCCGAGTGCGCCCAACATGTACTGGGGACAATGTGCCCATGGACAACATGTGCCTGAGAGACAAAAATGCCTGGAGACACAAATGGCGGGCTAGCGCCCCATGCCCTATGGAAAGGGTTATCATGTCTCTTTGTAGGAAGCTGCACCTACTGTCACTAACCCCATTAATGAAGTGGTAATCACCAGGCAGATCTCAGGGTTGATGTATCGGCCGCTGAAACGTACCACGAAAGCAGGAGCAATTTAAGAGTAGGTCCTTTTAGCGTACCAGTGAATGCCAGTTGGGGTCCAAAGACCAAGCCAGAGCCAAGAGCTCATTGCACAAACAAAATATAGTCTCCATTAAGGCTGTACAAGCATCACACTCTTAGATGGTTTAAACACAGTACAGCTGACATGAATCTAACAATCAATGGGGAATAAATAATCACACTCACTCAAATCCAATTACTTGGGAATATTCTAGAACGATGCAGAACAGTGCTTTCATATCCACCAGCTTGACAAGTTCCTTCACATAGCACTGTTGAGCAATTTCCCTTCGCATTCGTCACATGCTCCTCAGCGACACTCTTAAAAACTTTTCACTGCTGCCGGGGTGTCATCTCTTGACTCCTAAAAGACCAACTGACAGCACTACACAACAAGCTCACTTCAACAGAATAACTTCTTATTTTACTGACTGACCAATTGAGGCCAGTTGGCAGTTACCATGAGCAGGTACTTCAAGTTCTCTAAGAAATGGTCATTAATAACAAAGAATGATGAGGTGAAACGAGAAGTGATGCCACACGATTGCAAAAGTGGATGTTAAGTTATGGTTTTTTATTTTGTTTATCATCTGGAACAATATACTACATAGATTGTGTTATAAGAAGCTGCAAGATCTAAAAATGAACTTTTGCAATGCTGCCTTAGACATGAAAGCTCTCAGAGATCACTTTTGTGACCTAAGGAAAACTCTGGGAGGTGAGTCACTTGATGAAAGGCTTGGTCTCTGTGAGGTGTGTAATGTCGATATAGAAAGGCATGAAATGCAGTTTACGGCTAAGCAGGGAATAAAAAAGGTCATGAAATCCACACTCAACCGTCTTCATTCTGAAATCGATGAGATGTTTGCTTGCCTGCAAGACACCAATTCCAAGTTTGGCTTTCTCCTGGACATCAACAAGCTGCGCTGCAGTGATGACAAGAATGAACTAAAACAAACTGCTACAACGTCGGCGAGTTTTACCGTTCCAATGTTAATGTGCAGGACCTGTGTGAAGAAATCTTATATTGCTGAGTGCTGACCAGAGAGTGTCAAAAACTGAAGAGCTTCTGAAATTTCTTCCGCAGTAGAGGGAAGACAGTGTATTCCCCAACCTTTGTGTTGCTGTTCAGATAATGTTGTTGATCATAGCGGTTTCCATTGATGGTTATGAGGGGTCATTCAGCCAGCTGAAATTGACACCTTCCGATTTATGGGCCACAATGGGCCAGGACAGACTTTCTGACCTTGCTCTACTGAGTGTGGAAACTGAAACAAACTTTTATATCCTTATAGGAAGGTTTGCTTCATCGACAGCAAGGAAAGTGTCATTCTTTTTTTTTATGAAGCTTTCAAGTGTACAGTTTTTTCATACCTGTTAATAATAGCCAAATGAAGTAAATAAAGAGTTTAAACATAAAGAACACGTTTTTCTCAACAGCAATTGTTCACAATCGACAGCAATACTGGCATCACACTAGGTAATTATATGCGACGTGGAGACAACAGTGTTTGCCAGATTGAGTTTTTGGAGGCACCATTAACACTGATGAAATATATTGGCATAACATGCAGATTTGATGTGTAACAATTAATTTTGTCATGATATGTAGCAAGAATTATAAGAAGTGTTTACACGCCTACTTCGTCGTTCTCTTTTGTGTGGTACTGTGTAATTTGTGAACTTCGCGTATTTTGTGTAAAGCGACACGACGACTGGTGACCAGCAAGGTCTACTTTTTGAATTTTTTTTTAACTTTGTGGGCTTCTCAAGTATTGGACAATTAATGGATGTGTAACACGAGTATAGTTCACTGTTGTGAACAATTAACCAAGAAATCACTCATCCACTTGTGCAAAACAGCCAGATGGTATATTTTTTGCACACAGATAATAATAAAATAATAATAATAATAATAATAATAATAATAATATCAACATCATGAAAGGTACAAAAAGATATTTTTTGGGATAGGTGCCATCCTATCCCTATCTAGTTACGCCACTGGTTGTGTGGCCACTTTAGCATAACTGATAATTGTCGCAAATGGAGTATGCACTTATAAAATGTACTGATTGGCACAGTGTAGTTTTCATAGGATGAAAAAGGGAAACTGCAAGGAATCATTTACCCTCCAATAACGGGAATGTTCATCAAGACTTGTAGGAAGAGTGAAGCATTTGTCGTGAGAAAACGGTGGGGTGCATTGGTTTGATAATTGTTTAAAAGTAGACGTGCATGGTTTGAAAAATTTGCTGACAATATTTCAGTCTTGTGTGTTTCAGACATTAGTGAGTTTCAGTGCTGGGTACTCCAAGCTAGCTGCGTCCGCACGCTTTCACGTTCCTTTGTATTCTCCACAGGTGCAGCTGGGAGTACAAAGAAATGCAAGAGTGTGCGTACACAAGCGGCTGAGGGTCCCCGGCACTAAAACTATCTTTTATGATGAATGGGAGACCAAGTTTATGATCTGTTGATCTGGTAGAGGGCCGTGGTTGTTCTTGCACGCCGACTTGTCGCAGCGGGCGAACCATGACTCGAGAAACTTTTTCTTCCCCCTTCGTTGTTACTGAGCCAGCATCGTGGCATTACTGAAGTCAAAGGCATGCCTGATTGTTCAGCAGTGTTCAACGAGTTCAGCCTTGAAATGCATGACATGTGTGGTTTTGGCGACGTCTGCTTTGTGCTCTTTGAGCCTCATTGACTGCACCCTGCCTGTTTCGTCAATGTATGTGGCGTCACAGTCACCACACGGTACTTTGTAAACGATCCCGTTTTGATCATTCGCAGGGATTTAGTCTTTAGGCTTGGTGAACACATTTCCCAAGGTACAATGAGGCTTAAAAGTGGTTTTGATGCTCAGTGGACGAAGTGCTGGGCATTAATATTTTTTCAAATTTGTTGTGTGTTTGGCTGCATTGTGTTCCTAATGAAAGGTAGAGAGCAAAGATGAAGACACAAGAGCACAGCTTTCCTAGGAGAAAGAGCTACAGTAAGCAGCAATGGGGACCGTAATGGCTGTATTATTCTCACTGTCATTGCAGCTAATAGCATGTTGCTCATGTGTTGGATAGCATGTTGCTCATGTGTTGGTGGATGACGTCATCAGCTATCACCAATTTATGACTACTGCCCTGTTTTGTATGTCGCAGAGCCCTTGGCGCAAACCCTCTCTACTGCGACTGCAACCTTCGCTGGCTCTCGGATTGGATCAAGAAGGACTATATTGAACCAGGAATTGCACGCTGCTCTGAACCTGAAAACATGAAAGACAAGCTGGTGCTCACAGCGTCTTCGAACCACTTCGTGTGCGCTGGTGAGTACACACAGATTTTTTTCAGGGCTTTAATCAGCCGTATCACTCTTATAATTATAATTAGACGTATTACCACTGTATAGTCTAGGTATCTAGTAATCACGACCTTGAGTAAGCTCTCTTTAAAGTACGGAGCACTTCAGGAGGGGGGGGGGGGCAGGCTGCACACGTACTTTCGTAGTCGCCCATGATCGTGTTCGACACGACGGCAATTGTGTTCGCAGCGGTTGCGGCAGAATGCAGTTATGCTGGGACTAGGTGTGCACTGCTCGTGTGTGCGCCTTCACGACACGTGGTTGTCATTCACGTTCCCAGGGCTAGTGACCACGAGCGGTAGTTTTGTTATGAGCGCGACATCGAAAATATTTGGTGGGGGTTCTTGAAGATTGCGATTCTGCCGCGGCCCACAAGTGAATCAAATCCACAGGAGCGTCATGGCGAATGGGAACGCTGTAACCGAGCATCTCAATTGCGATAAATTGAGTGGGATGTGCGTGTGGTGGCAGAAAGCGTATATCCGATGAAAACACGGTTGTTGCGATGCGGCCGTGTGCACTGGATGTCAGGAGTCATTGAGAATTGGCCAAGTTGGTATTAGAATTTTGCAGCAATTCGACACAAGTTCCTTCTTCTTATGGGGTAGCAACTCGCGAAAACTTCGTTAAAGTGGAAATATCCAGGAAAAGAATTTGTTGTGACGAGACCTTTTTCACCTTGTTTTTTATGGGCAGCTGACGGGGAATTGAAAATCATTCATTGTAGCTGAAATTTGGTTGTAGCGTAATTAGGTATAGCGGGATTCGGCTGTAAACATTCATGAAAAAGGCAGGAAAAGCTCATAGAATAAAAATGAAAAAAGATATGAAAAAAAAAGATAAAAATAAAGATAAAAAAGCCACCCAGCTTCACATTACTGTATAAAGCTTGGCAACACTATTGTGAAGCTGCCATAATTTTTTTTCCTCTACTATTGCTTGATTACTCTTCATTACCACTCTATAGTAGTATGCTAAACAAGACAGCCTCACAGGAAAATGACAAAATGACTGGCTATAAAGAGAATTATAATGGCTCATTTTTTTGTTAAACACAATATATTAATTAAGTGTAGCAGTCTGGAAAGCTTAAAAAATATAGGGGGTGGTATATTTAGTAACTGTAATGTAAATGCGAAGAATGTAAGGTGGATAAAAAGATAACTTGCCGCTACCAGGGACCGAGCCTGCAACCTTTGCCGGTGGCCATTTCTCTTTTCATCCTCTTTACTTTCTTCACATTTACAACTTGCCACTGGCAAAGCTCGCAGGTTCGGTCTCTGGCAGCGGCAAGTTATTTTTTCATCCACCTTGCATTCTTTATTTTTACATCACAGTTACTATAGATAACATCTTCTTTATATTTTCCTAGGCTTTCTTGACTGCTAGGTGTAATTAATATTGTGTTTCAAAATGACTGGCAGTGGTTCAACAGCAAATGCCTCAACCTCCAACGCATCCCCAGTTCAAAGATATTGATCACATTATAGCTAACTTCATAAGTCACAGATATGAAAAAAGAAGTAACTTCTGCCAGTCCTTATAACAGTCACATCTGAGCAAGAAGAAAATGTTGTATTCCTTGCAGGACAAGATTGCAATCCCAGTGTGTTTGTTGCCATCATTTACATGCTGTTTTGTGAACGTGATGCCCAAAAATTTTCATTGCATTCTATATATTATGGTAGCTTCAGTCTAATAGACGTCAAACGAACACACATTTGTGAACTTATACTGTAATGAAGACATCTGTGCACGTCAGAAATTCTCATGCATATAATGTTCTAAACAACCCTTCCGTCTTTTCACCGACAACCAGTTAGTAAACAGTGTTGTAGCATGTTGAACCACATTAACTACCTAACTTCATGTTTACTTGCATTGCACATTCCAGTTTGTTGTAGCTTGTTGCATTTTCCTTTTTTGCCCAATCTCTGAGCGTACCATTTTGACCAATGCTGCAGCCAAACCGGAACCGGATGTGCTGGCAAAATGCGACGCTTGCTACACATTCCCGTGCCAGAACGGCGCCACATGCCGCGCCGTGCCGCTGCGGGACTACGAGTGCATGTGCCCACCTGGTTACCATGGTCGGAATTGTGAATACCTTGTTGACGCTTGCTATGGAAACCCCTGTGAGAATCATGGCACCTGCAAAGTACTCGAAGCAGGGCGTTTCAGGTAGGCACATCCGCACACCTTGCCGGCAAGTGGTGTTTGCATTATAGTCTTGATTCAGCCAACATGAACCATTTTACCCCTCGTACAGCTGCCATTGCCCAATGGGCTTCCAAGGGGATCGGTGCGAGACCAACATAGATGACTGTTACAAGAACAAGTGTGAAAACAACGCCACTTGTATTGATGCAATTGGAAGCTACTCGTGCTCCTGTGCGCCTGGATATACTGGTGTGGATCATTTTTTTTATCCCCTCTGTCTCTGTCCTCATAGAGAGTTTTGTCATATGAATATTTATAGTGATGAATTCACAGAATAATTCGTAGTGTTAGGTGTTCCCGCATTTATCAAAAAATAGAAAATGGCAGTCTGTGATATCATAGCCTGGAGATGCATTTCCTTCCCCACCGTGCTTTTTATTTTTTTCTCTTTTTTTTCTCTGAGGAGGTTCCAGTGCTGTATTATGTCGTTTAGAAACTGGGACTACTACTTTCTTTCTGTGAGTCGGAAGACTTGAATCCAGCCTCATGTTGTTGTTGTTTTATTTGTTTTTCAACTTACAGGGAACTATTGTGAAAAAAAGATTAGTTTCTGCAGTAAGGAATTCAACCCATGCAAGAATGGTGCCACATGTGTTGACCACATCACATATTACACGTAAGTATGCTTAATGCTGTGCTTTGTTGTTGGCTGATTCATAAAATAAGTTTTAATAAGAACAAAATCAGGGGACCATTATTGGGTAATTTAGTCTTTGTTAATAGAAGGAGCATGTACCTTTTCCTGAAATGATAGGCGACTGAGCATCCAAAAGCTCTCTTCTTGGTACACGTTAAAGAGGCTTGTCCATTGTCATAAAATTAGCATTAACTGCAATGTCAGTTTCGTGCACATGGCCACAACAATGACAAGTTGCCACGAATGCCTGGCAAAAAATGTGAAGGTTGCAGATTGAGGGGGACCTAGCCACCTCATACACAGGACTTATTCTTAAAACATGGTACCACACACCGCAAAAGTTTGTGATGCATATGCAGTGTTTTTTCACAAGAGGACCAATTGTTGGCATGTGCACATTTCCAGGTGTGCTTGTGCACTGGGCTTCAAGGGTGTTAACTGCACCTCCAATGTGGATGACTGTGCGGAGCAGCCATGCCTAAATGGTGCCACTTGTGTGGACGGTATCAACACCTACCACTGCGTGTGTCCACGTGGTTTTGGGGGTACACACTGCGAGCTGGCACCTATGGTTGCTATGCTGTACCCACGCACCAGCCCCTGCCAGCAACATGACTGCAAGCATGGCGTCTGCTTCCAACCAGGAGGTGCCGGTGCCGACTATGTGTGCAAATGCAGCCCGGGCTTCACAGGTCACCGCTGTGAACTGTTGTCGAGTGTGAGCTTTCGTGAGGACTCTTTCCTTGAGTTTGAACCTCTCCAGACTCGGCCACGTGCAAACATCACTCTCAAGTTGGCCACACGGCACGAGTCTGGAGTCATTGCCTACACTGGTGAAGGCCAGCACCTGGCTGTTGAGCTGTTCAATGGGCGTGTACGAGTCAGCTATGATGCTGGCAACTACCCAGTATCGACAATGTTCAGCTTTGAGACTCTGCCTGACGGCGATTACCACTCGCTCACACTTGTTGTCGAGAAGAAGAATGTCACAATGATGGTGGATGGTGGTCCCACTCGCTCCGTTGTCAACGAGGGCCCCCACGAGTACCTGGAGCTGCATACTCCACTCTATGTGGGTGGACTGCCTGCAGATGTGGCAGCCATTGCTCTGCGCCAGTGGCATCTGCGCAATGCCTCCAGCTTTCTTGGTATGTGCTCATTTCAATGGTTTTTCAGTACACCACAGAGCCTTCAAAGCTATAGCAGGAGGTAGACCATTGAGCTGTATGCAGCTAGTGACCTTGACCATGCAACTAGCACAGTTTGTATGTCAGGGAAATTTCCCAGCCCTGTCAGTGAGTACACACAGAAAACAACTGTTTATTAATTGTGTCTCTGAATTTATGAACATCTAGTTTGTGTAAGACTCCTAACGGGGGTGAGGGGCCAAGGAAAACGGAAAGGGCAGTGCTGCCACCAGTCGTGTTGTCTTTAATCATTATGCAGCCTATGGCCAGAGATTTCATACGGTGCAATCTCATATGCCACATGCAACCTTCCCTATAGGACTTCACAGTGCCATACAATGACATACATTTTTATCGGAAAATAATAGAAAAAATTTCGACTCCTATTGCTGGTCTATTCTTGCACAAATTTAGAAACAATCACACATTTGGTTGTCTAGATGTATCTTAGCACTCAAGATAGTATTCGTTAAGGATTTAGGAATAAATGTAAACTTTCATTCACTTATAGAAAAATTAAAACGTCGTCTGCATAGGCAGTTATTTCATGTGTTTGTGTCACTGCCTGCCAACAGCAATGTAAAGTAGTTTAGTAATGTAGCTTTTTGTGTGAGTTGGTTCAAATTACTAATAAGAAAAAGGAACCAGCAAAAAAACCACATGAAGACAGCAGAGAAGAACAACTATGCAGGACAAGCACTGGACTTACAACTGAATGTTTATTGAAGAATTGCACACACTCCCACACATGAAACAATAGTGCATGCGTAAAAAAGGACCATCTGAGCCATGCCAACCTTGGCACCAAACCGTCAATATCATGAAACGTGTTAAGCAATGATAAAATTTAACCAGTGGTTTACCAGCTATCTAGAAACGCAAACTCTTGCTCTGTGAGGAAAACTGAGGGTTCGCTCACACATGACAATTTGCCCTGCTTCCTGATTTTGAAGGCCTCACAGATCTCACGTACAATCTTGTTTCTACCTTTGCCAATTACGATCGTTGATTTGAAATCTGGGAAGCAGCTGCAGCTTTTGGAATGCAGAGGCAAGATTACTCCAAGGCCCGTGGGGAGGAGATAGCGGTGTTCACGCAGCCTGTCATTCAGACATTGGCCCGTCTGGCCGATGTAGACACAGTAGCATGACAAGAGAATCAGTTATAGTACTGAAACATGACATTTTGTGAAGACGTTAGCGTACTTCTTTCTGCAAATGCTGCTTGAACTATTTTTTTTTGCATAGATTTGCATTCCGCATAGACTCTGCAAGCACACATCTATGCAAAAAAGATAGTTCGAGAAGCATTTGCAGAAATAAGTATGCTAACGTTTTCACGAAAAGTCCTATTTCAGTGCTATTCCTTTTTTCTTGCTTCACCCTCTCCACCACCTACAGTGCTCGACCACATGTTGAGTGGAAACATTCTTTCGGCTCGTTTATCTGCGATGAAGCTTATACGAAACCAAACCTGCCTCCCATGTTTTTTCGTTTCAAAGAAATGTTTACTCGAGTAAAGGCTACACAGATTTTCACTTCAAACCGTTTTTCGAGCACCCACGTCAGTGCCCGTTTCAGACGGGTCACACCCCATCAAGGCTTCCTTTGGGGAGATGGTCCATAATTTTTATCTCTTCTTTTTGGCTAGTATTCCATACTAAACATGTTCGTCATTTGGCAGTATATTTCTTGAGTTGACCCGAGGCCCAGTTCGGCCAAACGTAACAGTAGCATTAATATTTTATATTATCCATTATTCTTTCATACACTCAAACGTTATAACGAAACCATTCTTGTGGTGCGAACCTCATTTTATTTTAAGTTTTATTAAGTGGAGGTTTCTATGCTTCAGAACTGAAATGCCCTTGCAGATTTTTAGAGTACAGTAGACTCTCAGTGAACGGACATCTTTTGAATGAAACTACTGCTTAAATGGAGTAACTGCCTCTAATATGATTGGTTGCGTCCCTGCATACTGCTTGCCCATTTATCTCTCAGTAAAGGGAACTCCTGTTGAATAGAACATATTTTCCCGGTCCCTCCAGATTCCTTTTAATGAGTCTACTATACTCCATGTTGATTTAAATATAGCTTTCTGCATCTACGATTGAAGCCTGAATTTCATTACCAGGGGTAACTTATTCACTATCGCTGAAAGCATTCAAGCAAGCCTGTTTATAAATTTTCATATGCTTGTTCATCCCCCTAATTCTATAACTTTATTGAGGCTGCATATGTATAAATAAACAAACGAATAAGATAAATAATTATGTCCTACTGTCATTTTTGTGGCAGGCTGCATGAAGGAATTGTACGTAAATGACAAGCCAATGGACCTCATGAATGCACGCAAGCAGCAGCGCGTTTCCCCTGGTTGCACGGAGTACGATGACCCCAAGCCGTGCAAGAACCACCTCTGCAAACGTGGGAAATGCATACCAGTCGACCGATACAACTATGAATGCAGCTGCCGAAGTGGTTGGAGTGGACCGTTCTGTGATCAGGGTAAGAGCCTCATTGCTGTGTTAGGCTGGTGCATATGATGCACGTAGCAGAGTTCCTCTGTGAGCTCATGTCGTCTGATGATACTTGGAAACATCACCTTGATAGTGGATCAGATAGTTAAAGCAATAAGGCTAAATATGTTGCATGAAAAAAATAGGTAAATAGAGTTTGCCAATTTTTTCATTGCGAGCTTCGATCATTCCCTTAGCTCAGTGCCTGAGCCAAAGTTTAAAAAAAAAAGAGACCCTTGAATTTAAAATCAGAGAGAGGCAGTTGCTCATAAATCAAAATTTGCAATTTTTTCATAAATGTACTATAAGTGTCGTAACCCTAAATTTCTGTAAGCCTATAGTACAAGTGGTGTAAATTTACAAAAAAAGTAATTTGGTGGCTACAATATGGGAACTCCTTAGTGATAGGCCTACGAAATAGTTATGCCTGAAAGTTGCAAAACTAGCTTTTTCTATGTGTAGGTAAACATGAGATTTCCCCAAGAAGTCCATGACAATTTTCAGAAATTGATAGTCGATTCCTGTCTTATGAGACATTTTCCCATTTCACATAAAAATTTAGCCTAAAACAAAAAAAATAATCGGAACCCCTCTTTCTCTTTTCTTATCTGAACACACCCAGCAAAGATTTTGAGCTGAAACTTTCATCAGTGCCATAAAGCCAGCTATTTATCACACAGCAGCTGCTTTTACATGGAGTGTCAGCTCTGGCCAAATGACAAAGATAATTTTTGAAAGATACATGTACACGCACAACTGCATAAGTGCATTGAAGCAACCTGTAGTGATAATGACGTGGCTTCATGTTCTCTAGTGTTTTCTTTAATTTCATTATGGCCAGTAAGTGCTCCAAGCCACCAACAACAAAGTGGCCCACTGGCATATGCTCTCAATTAACATAGCAACCAATACTGCTCTGCTTTTAGATCAAAGATGCTGCAAAGTATCTACACTTTGATACTACACTTTGATCTTAGCCAAAAGGCCATCTGATTAGAAAAGTTAATTCTTTTTGTCTTGCATTCCAATATATTGACATATGCAATACCTTCTGTTGATGCTAATAGCCTGTGTATAGATTGCTCATTTGGCCATTGGTGAGTAGCATCTTCATGCCATTCTCCTTTTCAATAGTGCTTTTCAGAATGCAGCAGTCACAGAAGTTAGCAAATATTGATTCTTAAAGACTTCAGGAAAAACCATTGTGCATTGCACATTCGCCTTAACTGTCACCTTTGAGAATGGACACTGATAGTGTACAGTCAATTTTTGCAAATGGGGAGCAATTTGGCACACAGTACTGAAAATTCTGCATTTGCGAATCAAGAGTTCTCAGAAAAGCACTTTATTCTGGTGCAGCACATTGCCTAGTGCAATACTGTTGTGAAGAAATTGCTATGCTGAATTTGCATTGCTACCGTTAGTAGTATAACCAAAAAACTGATCTACTAGTCATCATGTCAAAGGGTGCGCATGGCACAGGGGAATCGATGCAAAACTGCCACAAGAAAATCACGCAACATGCTAGGTTGAAGAATAATTGGTTAAAAATTAACGGACACTTTGTAAGTTTCAAAGTGTCTTCGGTGAAAGCATTTATAATGAAAGCCTGTGGCCATTCTGCCGACTATAGTACTATGTCTTTTTTTGTTTCTTTTTTGTGCTTGAATGACACTCCCAGAGAAATTGCACTCTTCTTCCAAATGTCCGTATTGCTGTCTCTACCCCCTTTCTATCAATTTTGTCATGCTGGTCTGTTCGGGGGCTGGCCGTTGTGAGGCCTAAACTGTTCTGTCTCCATGCTTCTACCATAAAGGAGGGGCTCGTGCTGCTAGTATGAACACAGCAATGACGCGGGTGGTCTTGCCGATTGGCTTTCATGACTCACGGGCACACACGCACGTGCACACTCTGAGGTCAGGGTCACACTCGCACGCCCAGCGGCAGATCACATGATTGCCGAGAGAGTGTTAGGGGAAGATGCTACAACTGCGGTGGCACAACAGTTGCTATGCGTCAGTCACTGTGCTATCACAGGATTGCTGAGAGAGCCTGAAGGGGAGAGGCTACAGCTGCCATTGTTCGAAAGTACAGACGGTAGGACACTGCGAGTATGAACTATTTAAAGCTTTCACCTTATAATGTACAATTTTTGAAAATCTAGCAAAATGGGGCAAAGGGAAGGCATATATAAGTTGCTTTTCCTTAGTGTTGTCCTATTATAACACCTTATTTCCACTTTTCGCATGATTTTTGTAAACTCTATGAGCATTTGTGTGCAGTATGCTGTTCATTACAGAACTTTTGATTGTTTGTAGGCACACATACTACTGAAGAAGAAAATATTATTATTGCGATAGCAATTATACGGATTTCTTTGGCAGGTTTTTGTGTTGGTTTTATTGTGCTGTTTTCTACATGTATAAGTATGTACATATATATAAAATCTACAAAGAAAAGCAGTTCAGAAGAAAATTTGTCCGAAGCACACAACCAGGGATTTGAAATTGTGATCCTTTGCTCTGCAGTCGAACAACTCTACCACACAGCATACGTTCTCCAGCACCTTAACAGCAAGCTATATATATATGCCATTTACTGCTAGAAGTATGCAGAACTCTGAGGCGCTTCAGCAAAGAAGAGGCTTGTTTATTATTACACATGAGATGACGAAAATGGTGCACCTTAAAAGTTCTCATCCTGCTCATATTTCACTGGTGTTGGGACACACTCCTTGCCCTGCAGGGTGTGGTTGCCTAGGCTCACGTGCTTATCTCTTTAAGAGAGAGGTTGGTATGTGTTTTCCTTTGACCGCAAATCTAGCGTTGATGCTACGACCTCATAAAAGTCACTTCTCACGCTGTAGTGGCTGTGCTTGCAAAAGGAGTCCTGCTAGTTAGAAGTGCTGAAGTGTAGGCTTGTTGGTTGTGCCTAGTAGATGCTTGCAGTGCAGTTTGCAAACACAAAGAAGGACGCACAGAAAAAAACACTGATACAGTGAAACCTCGTTAAACCGTAGTTGGCTGGAGCTCGGAAAAAGTACGTACTAAATGTCAGTACTGGTTAACCGAAATAGCATCAGGTCGCTCATTTACCTGTCAAAAAAATATACCTTCAGGAAGTGCGATGAAAGAACAAAAAATGTACAGTAATTTATTAACTTCGCGTGACAAAGTCTGTAATCTTCATTTGACGACGCGGCCTAGCAGCAACGACAGCGGCCTCAAACCCACTTATGCTGTGAACCAGCTTTTCTGCCAGTCCCCTCTTCTCGGCAAATACCCGCATGACGCTGACGCAATGCGCAGCTTCGGCCACTGTCGGACCTGGATCACCCATGTTGTCGCTTTTCGTGTCGTCCTCATCACTATCATTTGGCGACACTTCGACAACCGAGGCAACAATGGCTTCGTCGGACATGTCTGGAGATGTCTGCACATCGCTGTCTGTGTCTCTGAAGTCGCGGAAGGAAATGCCTTCCGTAACGCTCTGCCACTCCAGCACTTCAGCTAGCAGAGCTTTGCAAGCTTCGTCTACGATGTCCGAAGTCTGGTCGATGGTGTCACTGGCGTCATCTGTGTCGCCCGCACACACACTGAAGCCAGCACGCTTGAAGCAATTTTGAACTGTTGTTGCTTCAACCTGCCGCCACGAGTATTCGAGCAGGTGAATCGCGCCAATCAGGTCGATGGAGAATAATTTGCCACATTCAATGGCGAGAAGAAATCTTCGCAGCAGATTCTTCTTGTAGAGCTGTTTTTACAGCTCGAATGATGCCTTAGTCCAAGGGCTGGGCAATCGCTGTTGTGTTTGGTGGCAGAAACGCCAACTTTACAGCTGTCAGGTTGTCCGAGCAACTTCTCTCTGGAATTCCAAATTCCACACACCGTGGCTAACGGCAGGTCCTTTTCGCGTGCCAGCGCCGATTTTTTCGTGCCACTTTCAATAGCACGAATTATGTCCAATTTCTCCTCTATTTTCAGCACTCGATGCTTTTGTCCCAGCTTCGACATGACGCAAGTTTGAAGCAGCACAAGCACACATACACGACACGTGAAAAACGACGCGAGAGCTGTACGGCACAGATCAACCAGAGAACACTTATGCACGGCGCCAAAGGAACAAAGAAAGCAAAGCAAGCGCACACCATGTTTGGGTGTTTGTGCAAAGCGCCATCGCGTGGACAACACCAGAAGTCTAGCAGGCCGAGTGCTTCTTGTTGCAGAAAAATCCAAGAGATGGCGCTCACCAACACAGCCGCCGCCATTATCATCAACACAAACAAGCAAGGCGTGTTTCGATCTCTGAGGCTTGCTGTTCTGTCGGGACGCCCAGTGGGGGACGACATGCCACGGCGAGTGCGTAACGAAAATTGGAAAAACTACTTATTACCGAAACGTATGCGATAAGCTGGTACGGTTTATGCGGATACAAAATGCATTATGTTCAATAGCCGCCGAGTCGGGGATTTGACTTCACTACTTTTAAAACGAAGCTACTGTATACGCGGGTACGGCTTAACGAAGTTTCACTGTATATGCAGGACTAGGACGAACTAACAGCTGTTAGATTTTAAGTTTGTGCTTATCCTCTGTATACTTGTGTGATGGCCTGTAGCCAGGAATCTTTTGGAGGGTATTCACTTGTTCAAGGCCTTCAAAAACACCTATTCTCCTTATCTGTTCTTGGTAAAATGCCCATCTAGATTTTTAGGAGAGAAGGGAGAAATAGGGCACTTCCCTGACTACAGCCCTGCTGTGTGTTCTTTTTGTGCTTCGTGCCTTCTTTCTATTTTAGCAGCGCTCTGCAAGTTTCTAACTGCTAGCTTTTCTGCATTACATATCTCATAGGCCCGTAGCCAGGAATCTTTCAGAGGGGATTCACTTGTTCAAGGCCTTCAAAAACACCTATTATCATAATTTATTCTTGCTAAAACACCAATCCAGATTTCGAGAGGAGGGAGCAGGGCGGGACTAGTGCATCTCCCCTGGCTATAGTCCTGGTGTGTGTTCTTTTCATGCTGCGTCCTTCTTTCTATTTTAGCAGCACTCTGCAAGTGTCTAGCTGCTAGCCTTTCTGCATATGACATGTCAATTTGACGCATTTGTTTGTTTCACCCTTGTTGCGGAACTGTGACTTCGGTACTGCTACTACCTATTGCAGCACCAACATGCCAGAAGGAGCAGTATCGGGATCACATTGAAGAAGATGGCTGCCGGTCACAAAAAAAGGTCAAGATGGCCGAGTGCATAGGCTCATGTGGTGACCACTGTTGCCGCGCTCACAAGACCAAGCGGCGTAGCGTCAAGATGGTGTGCCCATTGGGCAGAACGTACACCAAGCATGTGGAAGTGGTGCGCAAATGTGGCTGCTCGCGTAAGTGCTGAGGGCTCGATAGACACACCTGCACTGTATTGGGCTGCTGCCACCAGTCTCCACTCATTATTGTGTATGCCAAGCTGGTGCCCCATGCGAGCAGCTACACAACCGCCATTTTTGTTCCTATCAGTGTGCGCAGCACTGATTCATATGGGCTCCACGTGCTTCTGCCTGAAAAGTTTGAATTGAACAACTGTCCTTATGATCATTGTCAGACAGTCGTTCTCGCATCATTTTGAGTGGATCCTGTAGAATGGTAATCCGTGTTTCTTTGCCTCAGTGCATGTCTAGACGTTCTGCCATTGTGTAAGTCTGCCACTTTGCTCCTCCAAGTAGTTCTAAGTGGATCATATTCTCTAAGAAAATAAAGTGAAAAACTTTGTGACAGCAACTTTTCCAAAGCAGCATGCTAGAATTAATGAGCCTCAGTTCAGGACAATTCATATAACATTCGAAAAGGATTGCACACATGGTCTTTTTGTGGTCAACTAATGAAATGTTTAACCCTGTACTTCAGAGCACCTTCTGTGAAATGAATGTTGATTGTGCACTGTTGTCAGTAAAAGAAGTTAAATATATAGGCTCTAGTTCACTTCCCTTTGAGTGCCTAGACTCACCTGAGGCATGTGCTCTAAGTATTGCAGGCCTTAAGATACTCACTCCAGTATTGCATTGTAAGTTCTCTGAGGCCTCATTGCTGTTGTATTTTCCCAAACCATCTTTAGTATAGTGACTATTTTAACTTTAATAACATTTCATACACAGGACCATGTTCAAGATGGATGAGCAAGAAGTGAGAATCTATCTGTTGACATTTTTTAGAAACTTAAAGAGGCTCCGTTCTCATGTTGTATTACTCGTAAAAGTAACGGCAAAATTACGTATACTAGTAAATACCACTCACTGCTCTGGGGACCAAAGTGGCAGTCAGTGCAAAATGTCAACTGGCACAACTACTGTTCACAGTTCTTGGCAGCTTGTACAATTTTTTGTTGTTGTTGTCATGCTCCTCATCGGTGTGCTTTGTTCCCTTTGTTTGTCAGATTTGGTGTTGTGATTAGCTCTATGTGTTATTTATATCTCTAAGGTTCGTGTTTGGAAAGCCAAAATTGCTCACACGGCTGATGTAGCACTAGTTAGCTGCTCTTTTTGTGGAAAGCTTTAAGCTGTCTTATCACAAGAAGTGTATAGAATCTCAAGTTACGACTATATTTGGCACAGCTTGTGCTTTGACGGGTTGAGCTTTTTGTGTACTGCAAGAATGTGTTGTCGTCCCAACTTTGTGAAACCAGGTGTTGCTCTACCAATGTTGTTACAATGGAATCATTGACTCGGCAGTGCTAATCGTGAGCATTATGTGTGAATCTATGGAACCTAAGATGCATTGTCTCTGTACGTGGTGGCCTTGAATATTAGTTGAGGAAGTTACAGTAGCTGCCTTGTCGCAGTTTTTTACTTCCTGCTCGAACAGCTCACTGCCAAAGAATGAAATTGAAAGCACGAAAAATTCAGCTATCTGTAGCATAGGTTTGTTTTGTACATACAATTCACATGGCATCAAGGTGAGTGCTTCATAGCCAGAGACAAAGAAATAGGAGCACCGTTTCTATTCCGTAAATTTTACATGGTAGAATCTGAAAGATACCAAATAGCGAAGCTAACTTGCATAGTAAGCATATAAACATGGAGAATGCCATAAATACCTATATTTTTATTCAGAATATTCAAAAAAACAAAAGTTTTGAGTGAACTCAATGGCATTGCACTGGTGTATATTGCTGCAGTTTGAGTGCGAAATTCAGAATTCTGGGGTTTAATTTTTTCTGCTAGTTATAACTCATTTTATTAATAATTTCAAGGAAACTGAAACATGGTCTTTAAATAATGCTATATTTGTCCAAAATTCATTTAGTGTTGTTTTAAGTGCCTTAAGAGAACTCAATGAATCAGATTTCACACAATGATTGATTATGCATATGTCCCTATATGAAAGCTATTTAATGAAAAAAGATGCATTATTCCAGCTGAAAATTAATGCCAACCTTATTATTTGTTATGCATTAGTTAGGAATAGCGGATGATTGGAAGTAAGCTTTATGCTTTCCTAAAATTCAGGTCTGGGTGCTATAGGAAGACCACATGAGGAGATTATAGCTGACAGTCAGCAAATGAATTAAGATTGAATAATGAACTTTCTAGTGACTGCAGCAAGTGGCATATTTGTATTGAAATGTTGGAGGCAGATGTGTATTGACACAGTTTTATTTGGTGGAATTTTTGTGGCATGTCCATACTCGGGGATATCCGGTTGTAAAGTTTAATTATGGTTCAGATGATTATGCATGCAAGACAGTGAGGAATAGCGAAAGGCTCCTCCCGAATCCGCTGTAGAAGTTGTATGCAGCACTCAATCTGGAACTGGGTCAAAGGCATAGGAAAAGATGGTAAGAGTTGCCCTTTCATCGACGATATCAATTAATGCTTATTTGTCACATCAGGGAGGAACATTGTACCATCCTTACTGCTTTGTATGTGTAATCATACAAACTGCTATGAAACTTTCTACCCGGATGTCTTGGAGCATAGGCATGCTTCAAGAGTTTCACCTAGTCGAACTGTGGAGAATTAAATCTGCCTCCAACTTTGACATACAAATGTCCCTGCTTACTGCAGTCAGTGAAATGTTTTGTTACTTACTCCTAATTACTTTGTGAGCTGAAAGTATTTGTTTTATTTTCACTTTGTCTGCCCCTGAATATATAATTTATCTGGAAAAGTAGTCCTCACTTGTTCCCCAGTGCTGAGTTTTATTAAAGCTGTCAATTTTCATTTTAATCATCTTTTAATACATCAGCATTTATGTATTGTGGCTAGCTGGTGTGGAAATTAGCTTTTCACTTATTTTCTTGTGTAGTAAATCTCTGCTATAATTGAGTGCTAATTACTAACTATTCAAAAGTGTAACATACCCTTCTGTCTAAACTGTAATTTTTCTTTAGTGTTTAGAAACTCTCTTGTGCATAGCCTGAAAGCAACCACAATATTGCTTTACCATGTGGTAGTTAGTGTTTTTGATGAATTGCTAGTGGTACCATGTGCAACCACTCCTCAGGATTGAGCAGTTGCTTCTTTTTGTGAAAATGCCGTCCGAAGCATTACTTGATTTTATATCATTGCTCTCACAAGCTGTGACATACGTTATATGCCTCTCTGTCACTGTATGCCTCTACAAGCATTTTGTTTTAAGCCGCACATTAAACTGGTGGCATATGTAGTATTACCATCAGGAGACCATTATTCCTATCAATATGAACTACCTAATATTACTTGCAAAGCTATTTGTCGATCAGCATAATTATGTTTTCTAGTAATCATGCACTACTATGTCATGGTGTGGCCAGGCTTCATAGTGTTACTCACATTATGTGAATGTTGCCATTCTTTTCCAAAACACTAGGCTAACGCAAGTTTGATGTTGGATGGCGAATTTACATGTTTTTCATGGCTCTCAAGCTTCTCAATCACAAACACTTTTTTTATGAAACGTTCAAGGTGCTACTGATTGTACTCATGTTTCTAAATGCGTACTGATAACATAGTTTTATTTTGTTAAGTGCGAGATATCTGTTCCATATTGTCGCTGAGCTTTGCACCACTCTGAAATTTATGGTATTCAATCTATTCTCAAAATGCTGCTAACATTCAACTGAATATTGGTAAATGTCTGCAGTTCATTTTTGATCAGCTTACAGTGCATCAAAAATGAACTATCACCAACTAGCTCAGACTTTCCTGCTTGTCTGCAATTCATTTGAAAATTTTTAGGTTCTTGAGGGCAGCCACTACAGAGCAGATGCTCAAAAGTTGCTTGCACGTGATGGTTGTTAAATATGGAGCCTCAGTCAGTCTGTTCAGGACATGAACAGCATCAAGTGTTAAGACAGCTTCACTTGTCATGAACGTTGTAGTGTAAAATGTCATCACTTGTATGGTGCACATAATGGTGCATATGCACATTATTGGCACTGTTTCACCAGTCAGCAATTTTGACAAGTTTTAAACACTTGTGGCTGCTTTTATTTAGCATAGAATTTCATATGTGGTCTTATAGCTGTATGGCACAATGTAGTATTCATTTCTCTGTATATAAATACCACACTCAAAGATTATATATATATGATATATATATTATATACATACATACATATTATGTATACACACAGCTAACTCACAGTGTCTACAAACATTACATGCACATTGTGTACACTAATCAGTTTATTCCCTTTCTTACAAATAAACATGTATATAAAATCTTGTAGAAGGGTCAATAGCAATGTTTGTACTGTTGCCTTGGAGGAATGGAGACTAAGAGATTAGTAAAGTTCCTAATTGTATCTCTATATATTAGCCATTCAGGACCAGAGCTTTACCAGTGGTTGACTTGATTGGCCCGTCCTGTACTTTTGTGCTTCACTTCTACACAACATGCGTCAAGATCCTAATGCACTGACTGGCTAGTTGGTGTGCATTCATAAAAACTTTTTAGCCCAAAAACACTTGGATTAAGGAGGATGGCAGATCTGTTGTCATTTTTGTGCGTGTTTTTCACGCTAGAAAATTGTTATGTACCTTATACTGCTATTGATCTTTAGACATTTGTATTTCTAAGCGAAAAAATGATCGCTTAGTCTATGATTCCATAAAAACTTAAAATGAGGCACATATCTTAAGCACAAAGTAGCCCCATGTGTCACTCATCTTGCCCAACTTTGACCACTGCATCATTGGGAAACAGAAAGAAAACCTCAATGAGTTTCTGTTCATGTTTTTATCCTGTATTTTAATAATTTTTCCGAGCTCACTGAAATATTCTTTTGCAGGATTTAGGCATTTTGGGGGAGTCATAATTTGGCAGTAGCAGAACTTTGTCATGAGCTTTCCACCGGATCTTTATATTGTTATATCATAGAAAAACTCTGTGAATTATAGTAATATAGAAGTGTAAGTGGAGGCTTGGAGCGATGAGAGACCACTGCACGGAGGTCTTTTGAGCAAGCATTAGACTAGTGGACTGCAGCATAATTAAGATGCAGACAGGAGACTCGGGGAACCACATACTGGTTTTATGTGTCACCTCTCTTTGTCCAAATTGTGCTGCAGTTGTCCGAGTGCGTACCAGCTTGCTGAGGTCAAAGTGTTTTTACACTAGTGGACCTTTCTTCATCTAGGCAGCAGCTGTTGGGTAGTTGATGCCTTGAAAAAGACAGGTCTACTCGTTGAAACATTGGCTTCAGGGACATTATGTGTTTAATCATTTTTCACCATTTCTGTGAATCATTGCCTAGCACCAATTTCTCCCACATTGACCACTCAGTTGTAAAAGCTGTCACCATTTCTGTGCTTGATATCTTAAATGTGTATTCTTATCAGCCACCTTGTATGAAGTCCACATTCTGTAACATGATAAAACTTGCAGTAGAATCCAAATTTTGTAATCTCTTCTGGAGCTGTACACAATTCATTTAAACATGGTACAAGAAACGCAGTGAAACCAAGTTTTATACATGAAAAAAATAATTGATGCCAGAAGGAAGCACGGCTTTCTATGACATCATCTTGTTTTGGGACTGTGTCTTTACAGTATGCAATGGCTGTGCACAGTAATTAAATTGGTGTGAATTCATGTATTAGCTTAGCTGTCATGTGCTCCAAATGTTAAAAGTTTTAGACAATAGTGCAAATTTTAATATTGACCCTTTAGTTGTTCTTGGCATAGTAAGTGGATTGGAGGTCCAAGATGTAGATAAAGCATTTACATCATGGGTGATATACTGAAATTGAGCTCCTGATTTTGTACAGTGGCTGTTTCTTTGTTTGCAGAGCTTGTTCCCTTACTGACTCATTGGCAGTCAGAGTTTTTTTTTTTTTTGAGGAAGTAAAACATGAAATTATACAACCGATTTCTTTTGTTTGTATTGTCTTTTTTACACTTTGTAAGGAAAAAATTCATGGCCAGTTACTCACTTGAGTTCATTAATCAAATCTGAATAAGAGCTATCCTGTTTGCAGATTAAGAGCTGCCCTGTTTGCGAATCTTCTTCAGTAACTCTAATTACCGTTCAACTTAAAAGGCAGCTGCAGTAAAAGGTTGGTAATTAAAACAGTTAATTCAAACTTACATTTAATTCAAACTGACGTCCTGGTTCCAGTGCAGGCCTATATATTAATGCAATAGTGTTAAAGAGCTCAAATTCTGGCATCAACGTTGTTGATTGTGAGCGAAAAATCATCTTTGCGGGACCGAAAAAATGTAGGTCTCAGTGGGAATCGAACCCAGGTCACTTGCGTGGCAAACAGGTGTTCTACTACACAGCCACGCCTCTGCTTATGAACACAGTGAAAATAACTTTCTCTGCTTGGAAATGCAGTGAAAGTAACTCCCAAACACATGCATTCAGTATACTACATGCTTTACAATACAACATGAAATATTGGCGTAATAATGCATGGTACAAGCGTGCATTGTCATCGGGCATCAGAACACATGATTATTATAGTGACTTCATAGTATAAAGCCATTAAACCACTACAAAAGGCACACATGCTACTGCACCCTTAAGGTCACGTAGTGGGTGCATAGCAAGTTCGAAACGATCTTATACATTAAGTGTTTGAAGTACGCACTAGGAACAGAATATCACTACTGCATTCAACTGTTAAAGGCAAATTTTAAGGGTCCCCCAATTTTTTAATGAAGGGAAACTCCCAATAAGTCGAATGTGTTGGTATGAACAACGGTAAGTCGAATTGTGTGCCCCTGGTTTTGATTGCTCCTTGCAGAAGTGGGCTCTGAGTGATCACAATGTGCCACAAAACCAAATCAAGCCTGATTTACGAAAGATGTAAAACAGCAAAACAGCAGGATATCTTAGCAGGTAGGAATTAGGACACCGGGCCGGACCTCTTAGGCATGCTGAAAACCATGCTCATGAATTCGCTACAGAAGAAACGCGAGCAGGTGCAAATCACTGATTGCTTTTTAATTTTGCTTGCATTACCTCTGCCATGTAAATAATAAACATTTTCTGCATCATAAATAGTGTCACGTAGTATTTCAACATAAAGGCTCGCAGCTCACACGAGAACATGTATAGGTGCTTCATTCTAGCGTATTACTGACCAGGACCTAACTAGAAAGGAGGGGGTTTTGACACCTGAGATTTTTTCGTGCTTTCACTTTTCAGATGATTCTTAAGTATTTACATGCCTACGCATTGGCCACCATGTTGTCATATTCAATCCTTCTACACATAAACATCCCCCGAAAAAAGTTCCTGGGTGTGGCCCTGCTGACTGATCAAATAGTTTCTGTTCACTGTTAGGGCTCCATGAGTCTAATTTATTAAATCACATTATGGACACATTAGTGTCCCCTTTGAGTTTGAATTAACAAGATTTACTACATAAACATAATGGACACAGATGTTGGTGGGACAAAGCTGGATTAACAAAACAAACATGTTGTGACAGATTCATCAACTTGCGTAGAGCGATACTTGCATTTAACATGAAATTACACCTTATGCAAACCTTTCAATGTTCAACAAAAGAAACAACTGTCACTGGTGAGAGTGAATATGTTGCATTTTACTTTATGCAGTGGCACTATATAAAAGTACGCTGCAGGGGAGCTTTATTAGCTGTTTTTTTTATTATTCACATACTATTTGGCCCAACGTTCACTATTATTTTCAAAATACTCTGTGCATACACACCAAAATGTTGCGTTCCAAACACCTTAGTGATTGCAGGATAGTTTGATTGTAGGATGCTCATAAAAACTATTAATGAGCTGCACCTGCACTAATTGGTCTCTATGAATTTTGTGGTATCCTCTGACATTTATACAGTCAAACTTCAATGTAACGAAGTCGTACCTACTGCAAGAAACTTGATGCAAATTTCTTTAAGTGGAGGTTTGTTTGTTTCAATAGCAAATTACCCACACAGCAGGAGTAGGGGCATCCCCCCCCCCCTATAGTCACCTGAGAGAGGAGGGAAGGGGCACTAAGTCTGCCCCATATACTTTGATTTAGTCAAGAGTTTGGCGAAAGATTTTCTGCTGAGGCATTGGATGAGATGAAACATTTTCACAGACCCAGTCAGATGAAATGATCTGACATTTCATATACGAGTTTCTTGTTCACTGACGTATATGAAGCTTCACCCCCTCCCACACTCCATAATGAGGAACCCTGCACACCCCTATGAAATGCTTGCCATGAGAGGTGGTGCGAAACGCAAAGCACGCAAGAAATTTGGGTGATTTCGAACATCCCCACACAGCGCATGGTGGTGATATCAAGGAAAGGTTCCCAAGTTACAACCAGGGGGCAGAAACTCTCTATTTGCGGTAAGATCGGGTTACAGGTGGCAGCACCATCCCAGTGCAAGTGTGGATAGGCGGTCGGTGGCGCGTATACAAATACACGCAGCGGCGCTGCGTTGCGTACGGTTCGGCTGATTGTCGTCAGATAAAATGCATTGACTACAGTTTACTGTTGACGGCTATGCTCTACTCTACTAAATCGGTGCACGACGCCTATGCAACGTTAACATTACCCGCGAGTAAAGCGCATTCTGCCTTTCATAGAGACGCTCGCCCAGGGTGACTCTTCACAATATCGCACTAAACCATGCCTTTGCTGTATTGTTTGTACGTGGTTAGCTTGCGCTTCCTTTGCTATGAACTGCTGTAGCGTGACTGAATTACTTATTTACATCTCCGTCATCTGCATACTACAAAAAAATAGAGAAAGAAATATCGCAGAAAGCCCCTATATGTGTGTGATTCGTTCAGTACCGCCATTCTCACCTTATATGCATATGATTTTTTTTTCTTTAATTCTGTTCATCATGAAATGTGGTACAGTTGATAAGTCGAGTCAGGAAAGCTTATTGCATGACAGCGCTTCACGGTACTTCGCATTTACAACGTACACGCACATGTTCTTGCACCAGTACAAGTATAAAAACCTTGTAGGCGTTCAGCAGAAAGCTTTATTGATAGATTACATGCATGGCGGTGCTACAACAAAGGCCTGGTTAATGGGACAAGCATGTTTTTTTTTTCAGACAAAAAATTACCACTGCCTTCCGTCGGCCTCTAACAATGCCACACAGAGGCTGAGTGTAAAAAAGATAAAATTTTCAGTGAATCTATACGACATATTATATAAGGCATGCCGTCTAAATCAATTTTTAACGTCTGGGCTCTTTAAAGGGTTCTTAAATCTAAGCAGACGGTTGTGCATGGTATAATTCTGTTTTAAGTACAGTGCAAGTACCGAAGTCTCACAGTTTATGTGATAGTAATATTTCTATGTAGTGGTACCCCGGCCAGATAAACACAACCAGGCTCCTCGTATGATTGTTAAAGTACAGTGCCGTGATTGTACACTTACCAACAGCGCGCAGGTGCATGGCCTAGAGCCTTTTTTTTTTTTTTTACAGATCTGAGTCGCTATAACACGCTGCACTCACACAGAATTCAATAGTTCTCATGTTTGGGAGGATGCCAAGAGCATTTTGTGATGTGCTTGAAAGAGAAAGCGACACCCACTCTGAAGTTATTTTGGTGAATGAAGGGTACGACGACAATAAACAGCAATCTAGACAGCTGCACTCCCCGATCTTATTACAACGCGTTAGCTGCCGAACAAGACCAAATGCTTTTCTACGTTGTTTCAGACATACGTAGAAACAGTTACACTTGCGCTGGCATGACCAGACAAACCACACTTTGAGAACGTGCATGACATACGTGCACATAGAACCACGACGTGGCTATGGCAGACGACGCAAGGAGCAATCCACACCACGGCCGGGCTAGACTGCATCTGCGCGCGCTTCCAAGGAGGTTATACCACAGAACACATATACACTACCACTTGGTTATACTATAACCTCCTTGCGTGCTTCTTTTCTTACGGCATTCTCACCCGTCTTGAATACAATGGGAGAGTTTCTGACACGACATCCTCTGTTGTGGTTTCTGAGCATGTTTCGCCACCCGTCGGCGGTAGGGGCGCAGCGACCCTGACCTTGCATCTTCTGCGCCGCGCACACAGCACAAGGAGGCTTGTCAATGTAAAACCGTGAAATGAGGGTTCTTGACTAAGAGGAGAGGAGGATTAATAAATAAATATGGAATAGCTGGAGGATCGTCTACTTAAAAAAAACTAATTTTTTAGATGGTTTTCCGCTTAATGTAGGTATGTGTGCTCGTGGATAACACAAGCTGAAACTCAGTAAATATGTGAAAGAATCGGCTAATGAGAGGCATGATTAAGGAGGCATAAAGCACTGGCAACAATCAGAGAGATAGAAGAACAATGCTGCACCTTTTCTGCAATCAGAGATCACTAAACACCTTTGGCCCTTGCATGGTTTCGTCGGACAACGATGAGGTCGCTCACAGAATGACGAGCGCGCCTTCACTTTTCTAGCTATTTTCTATTTTTCTTCATTTTGCCAATTACATTTGGAGTGGTTTTCAGGGCTAAAAGCTGTGGTATGCAGCCTCACAACTCTTTGAAACAGGTACGTGTGTTGTATATCTAATGGCTAAAAAACTACGCATAATGAAAAGTAAAAAAAAAAGACACAGAACAGTTGCTCTTGAATAACCCCTTCGGACGGCACGAACAGAAAGTGGTTGCGTGCATTGTCAAAGTGTTAACACCATCTGGAAATATTGATTCCGGAGACCCCAAGCCCTTTTGCATAGCTTGTATTGCAAGCCACGCGTGCGTGAACAATATGCGAACGAAGTAGGCTGCTGCTTACGCTTGCAAGCCGCTTGCCCCGGAACTAAAACTCTAGTGCAAATTAGTTCTGCGCTATCTTTTGAGTTTAAAACATGTTAAGAAATAGAAACTGACATTACAACTTTGCGGCAAGTAATTGAGCTTTTTTTCTAAAAAATTGTATGAATAATTGTGGCTTAGTGCTACAACCAGGTTGTTCTTAATTTACTTTTATTGGCCTGATTTATTCTGATATTTACCCACCATGGCTGCATTTCACTCAGTGATTTGTCGATGTTCAGTCTACAGTGTTTTCTAGAGTCGAGAAGGCAGTCGCACAACCTTCAGTACGCACATTACGGCCGGATGTATTGTATTGCTGCGTTCCGTCATGGCCGCTCTATCACCGTTGTTCCGTACAGCAAGTCCCGTTTGGGGAAAACACCCGGTGTTTCTTCTCACCGATTCCCAAGCAATACTGAGCTGTGCGCCAAGAATATTGCGAGAGACAACCCCATCATCAACGACAAGTCTGCATCGACAGTTGTATGCACCAGACTCTTGAGTGATGAAGACTATATATGTGCCGACGTTCCGAATCAGAAAACCCGATATTCCCGACTCCGCGCCTACTCTTTTCGAGGACTATCCTTCCCACTTGATTTCAATTGCATAGAAGCCTCGCAAATATCCAGCTTCACGAGCTTCGCATCTACGTCAAACATCAAGGAAGCAAAAATAGCGGACACCTACGAAACAGATCTGGATGTTTCAACTTCACAAGACGCTTTCACTGAATAAGAAGCAGTAAGTGGTTGCATGCAAACAATAAACAGTCGACGTTCATCGCACAGGGTCGATACCAGACCATGATTGGATGATTGCGCTTCTAAGTGTCGCACTATGGTTCAAAATGCAAGAATGTGCAGCGATTGCTGAAAGAAGAGAAGAAGGCGTCCCAGTATTATCGCAAAAGTAAGCGCTACGCATGTGTTAAGAAAATCGCAACAGATGCACAGAAAGGAGAAAAAAAGGCCCTAGCTGTTTCTTTTGCTTCAAATAGAATGTGACGCAAGAAAGCGTTCAGCGTACCCAGACGAACTTGTAAAGGGCGTGTGATATGGCGCTTTCTGTCACAAAAAGGCTACGATCACGCGTGCACTTCGGGGCTGGCACTGCCACCAAAGTGTACTCTTCAGAGGCATATATCCAGGCCCAACATCATCTGGTATGAGCGATGCCATAAACCGTCTGTGCGTCTTCAACGATTAGGCAACTTGTTTTTCAACGCATGGTGAGTGGAGAAGCGCGCCCGAACTCATGTGCCAGCGTCGCGTGCGCTGCACAGAGGTGTGGAGGAGGGATGGATGGATGGATGGATGGATGGATCCGGCTGTGCCCTTTAGATCGGGTGGTGGCTCACGTCATCTTGCCATAAAATTAAGTACTATCACGGTAAGTTTAAGGATTGAATTTCACTCGCGCCTCGACTGTAGCCACCAATCACTTAGCCTACTCCTGGTTATTTCTACCCGTTTAATGTCTATTTTGCCTTCACCTTCCCTAAACCCCAATGCTTTAAAAAATCGGTGCCATTATCTTCGAGTATAGGGCGGAGCCCTTTACAGAACATTATCAATGTTCGGCCGTTTTCTCCTCCTCTCCACACGCACTACATACCGTGTCTGTGCCTTCGTATTTTGCTCGGTACGTCTTGGTCCGCAATACTCCCGTTCTAGCCTCGAAAAGCAGAGAACTACCCCGAGGATCTTCGTAGATCTTTTCCCTTGCAATTTCGTACTTAAAAGTTTGGGAGGTCTCCAGTGATGATTTCGTCAGCATTCCAATCTTCCACATGTCCCTGTCTGTTTCTTTAACTTTCTTCTTAACCGATGATTCTTTTTGGCTTGGTATTTTACTGTTGTCTAAATACTTGCTTGACATTTTTCGAGTTCGCTTCCTCCATTCAGTATTAACATTCTTCATGTACAAGTAGTTGAAAACTTTCCTGGCCCAACGCTCTTCTCCCATTTTTCTTAATCGCTCCTCAAACTCTATCTTCCTGCTAGCTTCCCTGCACTCAAATTATGTCCATCCCATGTCACCCTGTACCCCCTGATTTGGGGTACTCCCGTGTGCTCCCAAAGCAAGTCTGCATATGCCACGTTGTTTAATTTCCAATCTTGCTTGAACTTCTGATTTCTTGCACAAGACCGCATTGCCGAACGTCAAATCCGGGACCATGACACCTTTCCGAATCCCTCTCACAACGCGTTATCTATTGTAGTTCCACAGTGCCCTATTTTTCACTACAGTTGCATTCCTGGTGCCCTTAGTCATTGCGTATCTTTCGTGCTCCCTTAGATACTCAGTCTCGTCATTTATCCATACGCCAAAGTATTTGTATTTATCCACTATTTCTAGCGTGACTTCATGTATCTTATGCTTACTGCTTTTGTTATCCTTAAAAGTCATAACGGTCGATTTTTCCCTGCTGAACTTCAAATTTAACCTATCTCTCTCATTACCACAGATGTCTATCAATCCCTGCAGATATCCTCGCGGTCGGCTATCAATACTATATCATCTGAATGCATCAATGCTGGTAATGACGGTTCAATGCGTTTTTCTTGCTTGGCAAAAGAGAGGCTGAAGTCAAGTCGACTCTCCTCTAATTTGGCTTCTAGTCCCTGTAGATACAGCATAATTAACAAAGGTGAAAAGGGTGACAAAGGTGACAAGGTGACCCTGTCGAAGCCCGCGTTGTATCTCTATAGGTTCAGATACCCGTTTTTCCCATTTGATAACTCCCTTGTTACTTTTATAGATATCTTTTAGAATATTAGTTATTCCATCTTCCGCATCTAGTGTGTCCAGTATTCCCCACAAGTCTTCTTGAGTCCCACTATCGTAAGCTCCCTTGATATCTAGAAATGCCAGCCAAAGGGGCCTGTGTAGTTTTCCCGCTATTTCGGTACACTGCATCAATGAGAGCAGATTGTCCTCCAACATCCTTCGTTTACGAAACCCATTTTGTAGTTCCCTCAGCACCCCCTCATTTTCCACCCATGTCTGTAGTCTTTCCTTTACTATCTGCATCACCAGACTGTAAACTACTGATGTCACTGTTTTAGGACGATAGTTGTTTATATCGGCTTTGTCCTCCTTTGCGTTATAGATCATGCTCATCCTACTTAGTTTCCAACCATTGGAAGCTTCACCATCCAGTATTGCTTTGCTCGCTGCCTCTCTTAATGCTTGCTTAGAGTTTGGTCCTAGTTTCTTAATTAGCATGATTTGGATGCTGTCAGGGCCAGTTGATGTGCTATAAGGAAGCCTTTTCTTTGCCCTTTTCCACTCTCGTTGTCCCAGGGGAGCCACTGAGCTAATTGGTCTATCCTCACTTGTTACAGTGTATGCAGCGCATTTTTGGTGTTTAAATTTTTATGTCATCATTGTTTTTATATATTTCATTGCCTCATCTACTTCTAGTCTGACCCCTAGAACTGTAGTTATACAACTCTGTTTCTTGCTCTTCTTATTACTGAAAGATTCGAGATGGTTCCAAAACTTTGCAGGTGCCTTTCTATCATTTTTGTTTACTTCCGTCATCCATTGGGCCCCCTTTCTTCTAATCTTTTCACTGATCAACTTGGACGCTTCCCTTCTGCAGCTCAAAAAGTTGTCCCTTTTTCTTTTGACATCTTCTTCCGGTTCACCCCTTTGTTTAGCATACCTATGTTTCCTGGAGGCTTCCTGATATCTTACTATGGCTCTCTTAACTTCCTCATCCCACCCACTCTTGGGTTTGTGTCTGTTTTTGCCGGTTGGTTTTACTCTTACCTTAGCAAACTCTAACTCAAACAATCAAGTAGGATTTGTGTACGTCCATTCTGTTTTGGTACCCTCGGTAATTATTTTCTCAATCTCTTTAGTTGCTATATCTATTTGCCTTTCTGAATAAATATTACCGTGTGGTTTCTCGTAATGCCACCTTTCCTATTTCATTTGTCTTCCAAAACTCAGCTTGATACATTTGTGATCACTACCTAAGCTTCTGGACTCATATTCATCTATGTTAATCACCCTTACGCGATCATACGTCGTATGTGACATTATTGCGTAATCGTCGACTGCAGCCTTCCCCCTTCCCATGTTATCTGCATGCCCTTCGTGTTTCTCGGTGCTGTTGCAAATGATTAAATAATGCCTTTCACACATATCCATTAGAATTCTGCCTGTTGGGTCAGTATATCTATCCATATCTTTTATGTGCGCATTCATATCTCCTAATATAATTACCTCGCATTCTTCTCCTAGTTCGTCAATCTCATTTTCTATGCACTGCATCATTTGAAGGTAAGGGTCGCAGCGCCCCTTTCAAAACAGCGGCAAAAGGCATGTATTACACGCGATGCAAAGGCCGAAAAGAACGTGCGCGCAAGTGCAGTTTGTATCCAAAGCCCCAGCTCCCGCGGGGACCTTTTGCGGTGAACTTCCGCGCCGCGCCGCTGCTGCGCCGGACCCGAGGGCTTTCCGCGCTCGGAAGCGCGCGGAAAGCGAGGGGCGTCTGCTACGCGTGGTAGTTTTTGTGCTGTGTTTGCACGCAGGGCACTTTAAATATGCTCAACTGTAATAATGAGGAGTGTAATGAAGCTCGTACATCGTTCACAGTTGTGTTAGCGCCTAGGGCAGCAAGGGAACACAAAAACAGATCTTTGAAACGACATCAACGCGCTCATGTTCTGGTGCTAGAGTACGCTAATTTGGTAGCTGTGTGTGCGCAAAAACGCATAACATGAAAGTAAAGAAAGGAAACAACCTGAATCGCACGGAAAAGCGATTAAAACACCATGCATGTAAGCAATACGAGTAATCAATAAATTAAATTACTTTTTCAGTCAGCTGAAATACTTGCGTGCAGTGACCGCTTGCCTCACCGTAACGGGCTTTTTATTCATGGTCCCCGGTGGTTCGCAGCCACACACACATGTTCCATTAGATAACTTGCTGGCCTTTGCTGCTGCTTTTTAAGAACAGAGAACAGCTAGAAGAGAACACTGCCGTACCACCGCAATATATTTTAACTTATTTCGTTTTAGACCTAGCGTACAGCAACAAAGTTTGCCATGCGTCAAGCTTGTTTGCAATTCAGACATTCGAAAGGGGACTTCAAGAATAACACATTTTATTCCATGTTTACACAATAAAAACGCAATATAGAAAAGTGCCCTAAATATATCCACACAACGTTAAAGTATGGATAGAAACAGCAGCACTCTCGCTGGTCAAATTAACTTACTGCAACTAAAAAGGTCGAGCAACTACAGATCTAAAGACGTTTCGTCACTTTTGGAAATTGTTGAAATACGCATTTTTTACATGCCCTAGCCCGACAAAAATATTCCATGCAATAACATATATTTTAAACAGGTGTAACAACTGTATGTTTTTGTGCGACCTATGCGTCGGGATTGTCCTTATCTAGAGGAATCGCATCAGCATGAAATTTTCGAATGAGGTAAAACATGAAAAGAATATTCCCTTGTCATTTTTTTTTCATAGCTCCAACTATTTAATTATTGATAGCGACGTATATTTACGAAGCTCGAAACATCGAGTATACGAAATAAATCCCTAAAGTTACTTACACGTTAAAGTTTGCCGATTTTTACGCTTTTCTAACACACGGCGAAAGCCGCGTCAGTAATTAATGACCCACGTACGCTTGTTTACTGACGTTTGCTCGTAACAGCAAGTTCGTTTATTTGATTTGTCTTGTTTCTCTGCGTGCTTAATATTTTTTGTACAAATTTTACAAATGCGCACAGTTCTTCAAAATCTACGAATAAGTTGTAAACGAGATAAGGGATGAGCACGTTTCTATCATACGGTGGAGACAAATCAGACCACTCGTCATATTTTAAAACGAAAGCCTTAGATTCTTCATGAAGCGTGCAAATTGACCGTCGGCGCTGGTGTCCCGCCTCAGCGGCGACAGCACGTACGAGCATGGGCGTGCCCACACGGTTACACGGTTCCCCGTCAGGGGGGGGGGGGTGAAGATTCATCACAGCGTGCCAACGTTTGGGGCTGACTTTGAGCCCGTCACCCACGTGTCGCCACACCCCCTCCATATACTGTCAATATACACGGTTGATCACTTCGCTCCCCCCCCCCCCCAGGAAGCTTTTGCGTAGGAGTGATGCAAAAAATTATCGCGTGATAACATCACCATGACGTAAACGATGCCAAAGTTTGTGACGCCATCTTGTCGCCTCATTATGGCATCGTCCCTTTACACTGTCTCAGTGATCGGGTAACCAATCATGGATTCAGTGCAAAACAAAGTGAGGGGCAAAAGCTTGAAATAAATCACTTAAAGGGGCCCTGAAACACTTTTTCAAGTAACCATGAAATGAATTCACTGGAAGAGCTCATTGCCTGACGAATTAAACGCCGCAAAAATTTCAAGAATCTGTCCAGTACGAGCGGAGTTACAAAGATTTGTCAGATGCTGCAATCGCATTCTCTCTTCTTTCATCCTGACGAAAGCGCTGGAAGCTAAGTGGGGAGGGATGGCAGTGCCATCGAGAAACATCACGCGCGTCCCGTGACCTTGAGCACTTTTTTTTCTTGGAATGCGCGGCTTTCTCAGTGTGCTCGCACGCGCACGCGTGGACAAGTAGTGGCCTCCCACGGTGATCTCTGTAACGAGCGAGTGCGCCATGTTCAAATCAGCCAATGGCTGATAGATGGGCCTGCTACGTGTGATTTTTGGGCATATTTCGTGATTTGTCGAGGAAATAAAAAGCATTTTTTAGCTGACTTTGATCATTTGTTGCGAATTCCAGGCCGCGTGCTGTGCAATAATATTTGGCTCGCGTGTTGTCGGTAGCCTCTACTACTGATTGGTAGTGTTTTCTGACCATGCTTAAAAAGTGTTGCAGGGCCCCTTAAGACCCTACAGGTAATGGAAAACCTCGTTCGTTGCTGAGAACTCTCGGGGGAGGGGGGAGGGGTAAATTAAGTTTACCTATTTAAGAAAAACAACGAGTATTTATTATCGAGCTGTCTAAGGCGACATCAAAATTAAGGACCTTGTGATTTATTATTGTTAATGGTGGCGTAAAAGGTAAACATGCCCAGTTATCGATCTCGTCACAGATTAGTCATGCTAGTCACACAATGGTGTCGATCATAAACCAATTAAACAATACGCTAGACTTACGCCAATTACCTAGTTTTTTAGTACCGCGCCCACACCAACAGGCACATATCGCTTCGTATGAGCTATTTAAGGATTTCAACTATTCGAGAAAAGAGAATAGGGCAGGAGGAAGACTTAGAAGAGGAATCTAACGCACAAAATAAAAGAGGTCTCAAATGCATTACCATGAGCTAACAACCACTTACTGCGCACACATCTGCTATGTTCTAGTAGTTATCTATACGATTTCTAGCTTATGATCTTCTGTAGGGCGTCTACATTCATCATTCCGCACATAATTAAACTAAGCCCTCTTCGCTCATGATAAATTGCGTTCAGGAACTGTTCCTCAGATGGCCAAGTATGTGTGTACCATTGTGGTGATATACCAGCCAGACGTAAACAAACCAAATCTCCGTTTCGCACCGCACGAACACGTTCTAAGCGCGGTGAGTCAATGCAGTGTTACGTTGCAGGGACATAGGATTCAATATCACCAAAACTATCACAATGCTGGCTAACAGCCGCAAAAATATCGGGCGCGCAGTAGACGCCCACCGCTTTGCCACGGCTTTCATCGCGGAAAGTGCCCACGGGTGTGGCAGGACGGCGCCTCGGCGCGGAAGTTCACCGCAAAAGGTTCTCACTTCTCTTATGTATTGGCGCGGTGCTTTGGACACTCTCCCATATTCTAGGTCACTTCAGTGCAGTCTAGCCCGGCCGTGTCCGCACTTCACCGTTTCGGTCGGTTGCCGCCAGGCGGCGACTCTGCTGGATCTCATGGCCAATATCTCCCACGTATTACGGTATTCGCTCTCGCATGCTGGCTGGATAGATGGATGGATATGGCTGTACCCTTTAGATCGGGTGGTGGCTAGCGCCACCAAGCCGTAATACTTACTGAACCAAAAACTAGATTTTTTTCCTTTAAAAAGTTAGTTTGAGGATTCGTACTTTGCAGTGAAGAGTTTAATTTTCACTCGTGCCTTGACTTTAGCCACCAATCAGATAACCTCCTTCTAGTAACCCACTTAAAGTTTATTTTGCCCTCCCTGTCCCTAAACCCAGTGCTTTGAAAAACTCTGCGCCATCATCCTGAACTATAGGGTGAAGCCCTTTACAGAACATTATCAAGTGTTCGGCAGTTTCTTCTTCCTCTCCACACGCACTGCATACTGTGTCTACCCCTTCGTATTTGGCCCGATATGTCTTGGTTCGCAACACTCTCGTCCTGGCCTCAAACAGTAGAGAACTTACCGGAGTATTATCATAGATCCTTTCCTTGGCAATTTCTTGCTTAAAAGTTCGATAGATCTCTAGTGCGGACTTCTTAATCATGCCGATTCTCTACATGTCAGTCTCCGTTTCCTTCATTTTATTCTTAACCGATATGTCTTTTTGGTTTGGCCACCGGCTGTTTTCGAAGTATTTACCAGTCAATTTCCTGGTTCGCTTCCTCCATTTTGTATCGACATTCTTCATTTACAAGTAGCTGAAAACCTTCTGAGCCCAACGCTCCTCCCCCATTTCTCTCAATCGCTTCTCAAATTTTATCTTGCTGCTAGCTTCCCTGCCCTCAAATGCTGTCCATCCCATATCACCTTGTACTCCCTGATTTGGTGTATTCCCGTGAGCTCCTAAAGCAAGCCTACCTATTCCACGTTACTTAATTTCTAATCTTGCTTGAACTTCTGATCTCATGCACAAGACCGCATTGCCGAACGTCAGCCCAGGAACCATGACCCCTTTCCATATTTCTCTCACAACATCATACCTATTGTAATTCCACAGTGCCCTATTTTTCATCACTGCTGCATTCATGCTGATATGCAGCGGCAGCACCGCTTTTACCAGTGGTGTTTGCCAGGTATCCTACAAAAAATCACGAACAGAAAACTTCTTTCATGACGTCACCGCTGAGGTCATCAAATAGAAGGAAAGGACGACCGAGAGGAAAAGGGTTGCCGCGGAAGCCCTCCTTTCCCACTTCGCATCCAAGCGCTCGTGCACTCGTGCCTTCTTTCAGGTCCGCTGGCCGCTTGGGCGATGCGGTCGCTCGTACAATTTTTTAAATCATTTTTAAAATTTTGTCTGTAAGTTCCGAAGAGGCGAAATTTCTCAGTAAGACGAAAGTTAATGGGCACAAATAAAATGAACTTTTCATTTTGCACGTTTTGTATAAAAACAGATATACACGTAGTGCGAAATCTGTAAAAGCAGCTTTAAGTTACAACTGACATGTGGAAATCTTGAGCAAACATTTAACCCAGAATATTCGAACTATTGGGAAAATTATGAACAGTCGCGAGTGGCACACGTCGTATTTGACTAAAACACGTTCGTTATGACGGCGCACAAGGTTTTCTTACAGAACATTGGCGCCAAACGGGATTGAAGCTCAGAGGCACGGAGAGGCTTGAAGCGATCAGTAGTTTTCGAGAAAGAACGTTGCTCGAAACATTGTTTCGGCAAGTTGACTTGTCCTTGTCAGTGCAACGTATACATATACAGTGAGTGACGGCGACGTCGGCGGCAAAATCCAGCCCAGTGTCCATGTAATTGTTATCGCAATAAAACGTAAATCGAAGTGCCACCGAAGCGTGAAAAACCACTCTTCGCCGAAGTGTGCTTTCCGGTGCCGTCTCTCTAGGTGCGATCATCTCCACGACTACCATGTTGTGTGTACAGTTGCGCCACCCATAGGTTGTAATCACGTGACGTCAGCTTGGTGCACGCTGCAGCGAAAAGTCATAGTTACTGTATATGCTACCTTTAAAGGTAGCATATAGAGTAACTCTGCGAAAAGTGTGCCAGCTGCGCTGGCAACCGTGTGGCCACTATATTGGCGGCCGGCTGCATTCCGGCAGTTTAGTCCGGTGGTTACAACAGGTGAAACTAAGTTACTGCGGGAACGTTGCTCTCGTTTTATTTTATTTGGATTTAGAAGGTACGAGATTTATCAGTTCTGAAGCTGCTGCAGCCATGAACGACGTGTGCTCGGCTGGCTCGAGTGTCTACCCCGAGAAATTGGACGCCGATGCTAAACAGGAATACCCGGACAAAGTGGCTCTCTGCAGTGTGTGTTGACCCCCTGATTTTGACAAGCGAGGAGGCCGTATTTGACACCAGATTTTTTTCGAAAGTGGAACTCTTAGACATAAAGGACTGCTTGGTGCATATACGACAAGCGTGTGGTCGGGAGATCAGCGGCTGAGCGAAAATTCTCCCCATGTCTTTCTAAAACCACCACGAAGCCAGGAATCTTGGGAAAGTTAACAATGCCCTCTCGGAGGCTCCCGCGGAGTCTGAATAGGCAGCTCGAGCACCCAACGAAAGTCTTTTCTTTGCTCCCCTATTGTGTGCACCACCCCATCCCTCGTTACCATGGATTATGGCGGGAGCTGCCCAGCGTAGCCGGAGAGGGACAATCACAGAGCGGGGACATTGGCTGAAAATGAGGTGCAGGTGTGCAAGTTAAGTTGGCGTCGCTGTATGTGCCTCCAATGTGACTGCGGAATTGGCCAATAAAAGACGGTGAGCACGACAAAACACGGGCGGGGTCATCGTGAGACCACCCGCGAACTGTTTGTGTCTTTGCAGTGTACCTAGGCTGACGACATGAGAAAAGACACTTCTAAAGACAGCCCGCACACCAAAATCAGTGTCTTGTCTCTCTAATGCGAACACGCCTTTAGCTTCAATAACCAAGTATTGCGGATACGCTATAAATTTCGCGATAGCTTCCTATTTGTAACGTCTCGAGGTTTAACTAGAAGATCGATGTAAACAAAGCGGCAGCATAAACGTTTTCGCGCTTGGTGCGTGGTTCGTATTTATCTACTTCTATTATTACTAAAGAAAACTTTTAACAATGCTTCGCGTGGTGACACAGGTAAACATTCTCGTTTTTTAGATGCGGAAGCGTTTTATACTCGCGCCTTGTAGTGCGCCGTCCGCGCCGTCCGCACCGCTTCTCGAACATTCGACAGCTGACGCGCGCGCATGCGCCGTCGCGCCGTCGCCCACCATCTGTGCCGCGCGCGCTTCTCCTTCGAGAACATTCGACAGCTGACAGCGCATGCGCCGTCGCGCTGTATATATAGTCAAGGTCGGCGCTCGCTCGCTCAGTTGCCGCTCGTCGGTTGGTTTGTACGGCGCGTCGACGTCCAAGGTCGCGGTGAAATGAATTCCAACGAATCCACAAACACAATGATCGACGTCCCTTCGACCAGCGCCGCCCTTTCGCATACGTGTGTACGTGTTCACTCATTTAACACCCCCTCCTACAACCACGTTAACCAATTTAGCCATCGACCCAAGTAAGTCGCAAGTTAACAACCCGTTAACCAATTATATGCTCCGCATCCTCCTCAGTGTTCCCCCGAGGGAAGCTGCGGGCAATTTTTTTTACTATTAACTGTTTTTTAACTTATCAACCCTCAGAAAGGTGGCGCCACCATCTTAGCTGGAGCACGTAAGTCACGTAAACGCTATTCCACTAAACTGTAAGACGCTGTCTGCAACGAATGTTTGCTGCACGGTAACGCCATTCCCTTAACATCCGCTATCACACTAATGGTAAACTAAAACTCTCTATTGACTTCCTTGTCCTTGAATGCACACATCCGTTTAGGGGCCCTTTGAAGGACCCCTGACACCAATTTCGGAAACTCGAGATGCTTGTTTTGTTTGAGAGTCCCACGTGCGGGGCCCTTCTGACCGATTAGTAGAAAAGAGCGTTGCCTATGAGATATTGTAATTTGGTTTTAAAGAAAATACGCGTGCTCGTTCGAGTATTCTGGTACAATTGACATTTCCTGTGGTTTTACGACGCAAACCAGTAGTGACCCCCTCGGGGCGTTGCAGAGGTCAAGCAAGTATTGTCGACATCAGTGAACGTTTCCGGGGGCACTCACAACAGCCCGACTGCACCAGCGAGGACTGTTGTTTGTCACCCCGGTCGTTCTGTTGTCGGGCTGCTCCCAAGGAGGGTTTGGCTGGGTGTGCCAGGAATTATTTTTTAAGAGGGCATGCTCGAAACACCGACATTACAGTGTACTAGAAGGGGGCAGTGGGCTCACTCTCCGGTGGAGGGTATGGAGAGGAATGGCTCCAGAATTGTCGCACGTTTGCGGTTCTCTGGTCGCACGAGCGGCGGCGCTGGCATCGCCATCAATGGAAGAATTTCGGGAGGAACGTTGCAGCTGAGCAGGTTGTGAGCCGGTCAAGTCCTGCAGAGCAACAGAGTTTGAGCCACGTTGTGTGGCTGTGGACATTGTTGCGCCGAGTTTTCGCCATCAGCTTTGAGCATTACGCACCACGCAAGATGACAGTATGCTTTACATTGCATGCTGTAACCATGCCGCGACAACGGCAAAACCACTGTTAGGCGCTTGGGTGTCTAACAGGCAACGTGTTCGTGAAGAGTAAGCAGGACCTTGTCATTGTTTGGCGTCCTGAAAGATGAAAACAGGCCGAAAGAATGCGAGAAGAACCAGCACAGAGCGGACAAGCTTCTGGAAGACACCAACGCAATTTGCGAACTCCACTTGCAACCACGTCTGTGTATATTATCAACGAAAAAAAAAGTGTGCATACCTGACCCATTATCATCCTTTTCGATGAGGTGTTATATTCGAGGAAACATGATGTGGCCCGAACAAATATAGTGCTTATCAGGAATACTCTACTAACTCAAGCGCACACCCTCCAAAACCCACACACACACACAAAAAGCGTTAGCTGCGTCGCACTAGAAAGTAAAAATGCACAGACTGCACCGGCTGCGATCGGACTAATTTTCGGGAAGCTGTATCGCAAAAGAAAAGGAAAACACTGTGAAGCGAGAGCACCAGAAGCTCTTAATATAATCAAAGAGCAGTCAAAGCACGCAAGTTTATTACAAATATCGAATAAATGCACGTTCCAACTTTTACGAGCGGCCATCGGCGAGCAGCTTCTGCAAGTGAAGCTTCCATTGAAGAGGCCTGTGGCGCCATCTCTCTTATGTGACGCCAAAAGCGTCAGAGTAGCTGTGGAGTAAGCCCACTGCCCTCTTCTAGTACACTGTACCCACATTGTTTCACCTGCCGTGGGTTTTAGAGAATGGCGCGTTCAGCGTCATCGAAGCTTGTGCCACAGCCGGGCTAGACTGCACATGAGCGCTCGCTGCTTACGGCCTTCGCATCGGGTGTAGTACATGCCTCTCGCCGCTGCTTTGAGGGGGGGGGGGGGGCACTGTGACCCTGACCATCTTCCGCCGCTCTGTGCAGTGCGTGCTACATCGGCACATGAGTTCGGGCACACTTGATCACTCACCATGCGTTGAAAAACAAGTTGCCTAATCATTGAAGACGCACAAATGGTTTATGGCATTGCTCATACCTGATGATGCTGGGCTTGTACCTATAGAGTGCACTTTTCTGGCAGTGTCAAAAGCCTCGAAGTGCGAATATGATCGTCACCTCTTTGGGACAGAAAGCGCCATATCACACACTTCCTAACAACTTCGCGTGGGCATGCTGATTGTTTTCTTCCGCCACATTCTATTTTATGCAAAAGAAACACGGCCTTTTTCTCTCCTTTCTGTGCATTTGTTGCAATTTTTTTTAACACGTGCGTGGTGCTAGCTTTCGCCATAATATTGGGGAACCTTCTTCTCTTCTTTCAGCAATCGCCGCATCTTCTTGCATTTTAAACTATAGTGCGACACTTAGCAGCGCAATCGTCTTATCATGGTCTGGTATCGATCCGTGCGATGAAGATTGCTGCTTATTGTTTGCGTGTAAACAATTACTGCTTCTTGTTCAGTAAAGCGTCTTGTGAAGTTGCAACATCCAGATCTGTTTCTTTGGTCTCCGCTTTTGCTTCTTTAATGCTTAATGTAGGGGCGAACCTCGTGAACAGGGCCGGATTATCCAGGGTTAAATTTGTTCAGAGGAACTGGGCCCACCGGTCTTAGGGAGCCCCCCAAGGGTCAGAGAAAATGGCCGACTTCGTTATTTTGTTCGAAAAAGTTTATCATTTTTGCTGGAAGCCCCTGATAGAGACAGATTACCTATTTCAGTAATCGATATTTATGCTTCTGAAAAGTTGTTCGTTGCATAATATGCATAATCCTGAGCTCAGCTCACAGTTCTGCAGTGTGTGGTACAAACCTTTTACTTGCCCAATACCATGCATCGTGTAGAGGGAAGAAATTGATCCAGCGGATGAACACAAAGCAGCATGACGAAGATTTTAGCAGCTACGGTTCAACGCGCAATGCAAAGGTGCATAGAGAGTTCTTCCTAGCTGTTAGAAATATTGTTTATAGCGCTCAATATTTAACGCACCTAATATTTGATATTTAAATTTTAAACCACCTGTATTACTTGTCGTAATCAGTGGGCATATACAATATGCATAATAGCACTACATAAAAATGCTGCCTTAGAAGAGTTCAAGGGTTTATGTTAGGATAAATGGCATATGTCAGCTTTAGCGTAATATGTTGGAAACGGCTGCTAGATTTCCATAAAATTTCACGTGCTCACACAAAAAATGTCACTAGGTATGAAGTGACACCCTTTTTTATTCTTAGGCTGCGTATCCTTTGTAGGCCCTCTCCCAAATTTTAAAGTAGGTTCACCTATTCAATGTACTTTTTGTCTGCAACTACCGAAACTAATGTAATATTATTCAGCCGTGTTATTCTAGAGACGCATAAGTTACATCTGAACTAACGAAATATTACAGTTTTCGTGAACGTGTTGGTAAAACAATAAAATTACTGCATGCACAAGGACACAGTGGGTGCGTATTGTTGTGTGAATTTGTTACACTTTCACTTTTTAGGAATTCGGCATTTTTTAGCTGAGATTGTTTCTAACTTGCTGTAACTCGCGCATACAAAGTTCATCGAAATCAATTCAAATTTTCGAGAAAAATTACAGTGAGCTTGAAAATTTCATAAAACCGCAATTAAAAAAAACAACAACAAAGTTTTGCATGACCACACTGCTTACGCCAGATGGCGCGAAACGCACTTCAGCGCTGTTTTTAAACCACTTGAAGCAGGTTGTCGACAAGTTAGTTCCTCAAAGTACAGTGGATCTTTTGATGTTGAAATTGCAAATTAAATTTTTGTTTGGAGGGCGGTTACCCTACCATACACCCTTGAATATGTGTTGTTGTATGAAATCTAAACTGGGTAAACGATTGGTAGCGTATTTACTGTAAGTACGGGTGAAAGGCTTCTGAAAAAGGCCCACCTGTCAACTTCGGCAGTGCTTGCGCGCAGGCAACCAAAACGTGCGGTATCGATACAGTGATGCTGAATCAAATAAATGAAGCTATTTTTCACTAAGACACTCCCTTGTATTCGAGGGAAGATGCCCTCTATCGAAATAAGGGTAAACAACACAATACGTTTAGACGAATGGAAGGAACACACACGGTGCTTGGACTGCACTTCTAAGTTTCGTATAAATTTCTTCTTTTCGTCTTAACTTCTCGCACAGTTTAGTCTTCTTTCAATATGATCCAACGAACCAGACAAATAATAATGCTGGCCACGTGTTTTCGTCTCCTTATATAACCATTACGATGACAAGCTCTCCATGTGCTCCGCAAAAATGAAAACGCCCAGGTCACATAAAACACTTCGGAGAGGCTTTGAATAAATATGGTCTGTGTCCTTGGCAGCTAAATCTAATAAGCGTCAAGTCTCAAGCATGACCAGATGACAAAGTGGGCAATAAAGGTGGAGGGGAAGAGGCCCCCTTATTTTTTTTAACCAGCCTCTCCGCACTGTTAATCCGGCCCTGCTCGTGAAGCAGGATATTTGCGAGGCTTCTTTGACCTTGGAATCAAGTAGGAAGGATAGTCCTCAAAACGAATAGGCGCGGAGTCAGGAATAACATTTCTGATGCGGAACGCAGGCACATAGTCTTCGTCGCGCAAGTGTCTGCTGCATACGACAGTCGATGCAGACTTCTCGTTGATGATGATGTTTCCGCTTCACAATATTCTTTTGCCACTTGGCGCGTAGCTCAGTGTTGTTTGTGAGTTGATGAGAAGGAACACAGGGTGTTTTGCCTGAACGGGACTTGCAATATGGAACACAGCAATACACCTTCACACAGCTAATATATATTGATTTGAGTATATAATGCACGTACTGAAGGTTGTGCGACAGCTTTCTCGAGTTGAGAAATCACTGCAGACTTAACAGTGATAAAGCACCGAATGAAATGCAGCAGTGTTGGTAAGTCCCATGATAAAGCAAGCCACACTAGAGATAAACGGAAATGGACAACAACCTGCTTATAGCGCTAAGCCACAATAGAATTCATATTTTTTAGAATAAAAAAGCTGCTTACTTGTCGGAAAGTTGTAATGTTGTATGTTGCTCTTTCCAAACATATTCTACAAATTCGAATGATAGCGCAGAACTGATTTGCACTAGAGTTTTAGTTCCGGCGCAAGTGGCTTGCGAGTGTACTAAATTAAGCAGCTGCGTACTTCGCATTCTTCATGGACGTGACTTGCAGTACCAAAAATGCAAGAGAGCTTGGGGACTCCGAAACCAGTATTTCCACGTGGTGTTAACACCTTGACAACGCACATCACCATTCTCTGTGCGTGCCGTCCGAAAAGGTTATTCAGCAGCGAGGGTCCTCTCTTTTTTTACTGTCTTTCTCCTTACACGCAGCTTTTTTTTAACCATAAGATATACAACACACGTGCGCGTTTCAAAGAGCTGTCAAGCTGCAGACCGCAGTTTTTAGCCCTGAAAACCCATCCAAACGTATTTGAAAAAATGAAAGAAATAGAAAAGAGCTGGCAAAGGGAAGGCGTGCTTGTCATTATGCGAGCGACCTCTCTTAATTGCGATGTTGTTGTCCAACGAGACCAAGGGCCAAAGGTAACAGCGCCGTCTTTTCTTTCTCTTCTACTCCTTCCCTGTCCTGTATTTTTTCTGGTGTTGCGCTGTAAGAAAGTTCACGATGAATCCTAACCAACTGGCCCGACTTACCGTCTTACAGTAATTGGTGCTCTCTGCTTGCAGAACAGGCGCTGCACTGTTTCTAATTCTCTCTGATCGTTTCCAGTGGTTTATGCTTCCTGAATTATGCCTCTCATTAGCCGATTCCTCCGCATTTTTACGGAGTTTCAGCTTGTATTATCCACGAACATATACATACCTACATTATGCGGCAAGCCGTCTGGTAAGATTAGTTTTTTTTAAAGTAGACGATCCTTCCTCTATCCCTGATTTCTTTAATAATCCCCCTCTCCGCCGAGAACCCCCATTCTATCGACAAACTCCCTTGTGTCGTGTGTGCGGCGCAGTAAGTGCAAGGTCAGGGTCGTTGCGCCCATACCGCCGACGGGTGGCAAAACATACTCCGAAACTCTCTCATGGCTTTCGCGACGAGTGAGAAGGCCGTAAGGAAGAAGCGCGCGGAGGTGCAGTCTAGCCTGGCTATGCTTGAGCGCACGTAGTCTCACGTGCTTTCCCGCTGTAGGACGCTAGTTTCTTATAATATTTAAACGGGTATTTCGAACTGACGCAAACTAGTTCTGAATTAACCATGCTAGCACTAATTATACCATGCTTCTGAGTATTTACGATTCAATGGCGGTCTTATTAGACGCGATGCTACAGATTACAGTAAAGAAGTCGCAAACAAAACTTTCGCTGTCAGGTGTCCTTTAAGCGTCGGTACCCGCATCATGGCATGACCTTTTTTACTGTTTTCTTCGCGATGCCAACAGTGCTGTTCAAACCAGCGCCCTTTCAGTTACGAACTGCATACTGTACACACTTGTCTACCGGCAGGATACAGGAAGCAATGTTTGGAAGTTGCTCTGCACAATAATGCTGGTCGAACGTAAAAATAAAAGGTGAACTTGTGAGTTTCCGTGCGTAACTCAAAGAACCAATTTCGCTTATTTCCCGTAGAACCTGTCCTGTGGTTCCAACCAATGCCTTTTCGAATACGAGCTAAGTACTGTAGCCGCTGGCATGGTTTCGGAGATAGTGTTTACAAGTTGGTCAGTACATAATGGAACCCATATTTTAAGTGTTGTCATTGTATGTCAAGGTGACGATGCACGCACTACTTCACAAAGAAACTTTGCAGGAAAGCTTGACTTTTTATATTTTTTTGGAATTGCCTCGCACTTTGAGGAAATTTCTTTTTTACACTTTTAAACCTTTTAGACATTTGCAAATATCAAATTTTTCTGTCTTGAAGTTAACTCGCCCTTTTGACGAATTTTATCTTTAACCAAATTTTTGGTGGCGTCACTAAGTGTTTGCAATGCATTGTGCCATCCGTTGACAAAAGTATTTTACACTTCTTGGGCAGTAGGGAACCCTCCGCCCCTTCCCCTCTGGCTTCGGGGAGCTAGTATGTCCCATGTGCAGCAAAGCCTGCAAGAGACCGGTCTTCACCTTTCAAGTCTTTCAAGTATGTGAGAAAGGTGGGCGGGGGGTGGAATCCGTGCGCGGAGAAGCATCTTGTGGGATACCTGTTTTGTCACGAGTGGTGTGGATTGCTGACACGATGCGTTAAAGCTTGACAGTAATCAGAGGGACAACTTTTCCTCTCTCTTCTCTCGTGGCGGTCGGTTATGGAAGAAGGTCCAGTGGACGCCCTCTTGGAGAAGGTGACCATATGTGTCAGAGGGACGTTGCCTTCAAATGGCCACTTGTACAGTGATTGGACATTTCAAATGAAGGTGTTACCCTGACAAGAGATATGAAGTGCATATAAAGAGCCGTGGAGCTTTCGCTCGACAAGAAATGAGTCGTCTTACAATGTGTAAACAAACTTCTGTCGCGTTCCATTCTCACAAGTCGCTGCCCGCCTTGGCTCTCTGCTCCTGATGTTCATGGGCCAGCAGTTCGAACTTCCGCTGAGCGCCACGCTACTCCTCCGTGGGCTCTTGCAGTAGGCCAGTCGTAACAGTGGCCTGCAGACTCGGTCTTAGCAAGTTTTGAAATTTTTTCATGTCTCGAAGTTACCTTGCATTTGTGTATTTCATCTGCGGCATCATTTGTGTCCAATATATCATCATCATCATCATCATCAGCCTGTTACGTCCACTGCAGGACAAAGGCCTCTCCCATGTTCCGCCAGTTAACCCGGTCTTGTGCTTGCTGCTGCCAATTTATACCCGCAAACTTCTTAATCTCATCTGCCCACCCAACCTTCTGTCTCCCCCTAACCCGCTTCCCTTCTCTGGGAATCCCGTTAGTTACCTTCAATGACCAGTGGTTATCCTGTCTACGCGCTACATGCCCAGCCCATGTCCATTTCTTCTTCTTTATTTCAACTATGATATCCTTAACCCCCGTTTGTCCCCTAATCCACTCTGCTCTCTTCCTTTCTCTTAAGGTTACACCTACCATTTTTCTTTCCATTGCTCGCTGCGTCGTCCTCAATTTAAGCTGAACCCTCTTTGTGAGTCTCCAGGTTTCTGCTCCGTAGCTAAGTACCGGCAAGATACAGCTGTTATAAACCTTCATCTTGAGGGATAGTGGCAATCTTCTTGTCATAATTTGAGAGTGCTTGCCGAATGTGCTCCACCCCATTCTTATTCTTCTAGTTACTTCAATCTCGTGGTTCGGCTCTGCGGTTATTACCTGCCCTAAGTAGACATAGTCTTTTACAACTTCAAGTGCACTATTACCTATCTCGAAGCGCTGCTCCTTTCCGAGGTTGTTGTACATTACTTTCGTTTTCTGCATATTAATTCTAAGACCCACCTTCCTGCTCTCCTTGTCTAACTCCGTAATCATGAGTTGCAATTCGTCCCCTGAGTTACTCAGCAAAGCAATGTCATCGGCGAAGCGCAGTTTACTAAGGTATTCTCCATTAACTCTTATCCCTAACTGTTCCCATTCTAGGCTTCTGAAAACTTCCTGTGAGCACGCGGTAAAAAGCATTGGGGAGATTGTGTCCCCCTGCCTTACACCCTTCTTGATTGGTATTCTGTTGCTTTCTTTATGAAGCACTATGGTGGCAGTTGATCCCCTGTAGATTTCTTCCAGAATGTTTATATATACTTCATCTACGCCCTGATTCCGCAATGTATGCATGACGGCTGATGTTTCTACTGAATCAAACGCCTTCTCGTAATCTATGAAGGCTATGTATAGTGGTTGGTTATACTCTGAGCATTTGTCTATTACCTAATTGATAGTATGGATGTGGTCATTTGTTGAGTAGCCTGTTCGAAATCCTGCTTGTTTCTTTGGTTGATTGAATTCTAATGTTTTCTTTACTCTGTTAGCAATTACCTTTGTAAATAGCTTGTGTACTACAGAGGGCAAGCTGATCGGCCTGTAATTCTTCAAGTCCTTGTCATCTCCTTTCTTATGTATTAAGATGATGTTAGCGTTCTTCCAAAAATCTGGTACTATTCCCGTCTGGAGACACCTCGTAAACAGGGTAGCTAGTTTTTCTAACACAATCTGTCCTCCATTTTTTCAGCAGATCTGATGTTACCTGATCCTCACCAGCAGCTTTGCCTCTTTGCATGCTCTCCAACGCTTTTCTGACTTCTATCATTACTGGTGGGGTGTCATCTGGGTTACTGCTAGCTCTTATAGTATTAAGGTCGTGGTTGTCTCGGCTACTGTACAGATTTCTGTAAAACTCCTCTGTTATTTTAGCTATCCTATCCCTATTGGTAGTTACTTTGCCTTCTTTGTCCCATAGTGCATACATCCGATTTTTGCCTATCCCAAGTTTCCTCTTCACTGCTTTGACGCTTCCTCCGTTTTTCAGAGCGTGTTCAATTCTCTTCATGTTATACCTTCATACATCGCATACCCTACGTCTATTAATCAACTTCGAAAGCTCTGCCAGTTCTATTTTGTCTGTTGTACTTGACACTTTCATGATTTGACGCTTCTTAATTAGTTTCTTCGTTTCCTGGGAAAGCTTGCCAGTGTCCTTTCTAACTACCCTGCCTCCAACTTCCACTGCACACTCCGTAATTATACTCGTCAGATTATCAATCATTGTATCTACGCTAAGGTTGGTTTCCTCACTAAGAGCCGAGAACCTGTTCTGCAGGGACACTCTGAATTCCTGTACTTTCCCTCTCACTGTTACCTCATTGATTGGCTTCTTGCGTATCAGTTTCTGTCGTTCCTTCTTCAATTCTAGGCGAATTCGAGACCATACCATTCTATAGTCACTGCATCGTACCTTGCCAACCACTTCCACATCCTGCACGAATCCTGGGTGTGCACTCATTATGAAGTCTATTTCGTTCTTATTTTCGCCATTAGGGCTCCTCCATGTCCACTTGCGGTTTTCTCGTTTTCGGTAGAAGGTATTCAAAATCCGTAAATTATTGCGTTCTGCGAATTCTACTAGTAGCTCTCCTCTGGCGTTTCTAGTGCCGATGCCATAATCTTCTACTGCCTGGTCTCCAGCCTGCTTCTTCCCTACCTTTGCATTAAAGTCGCCCATCACTATAGTATACTGTGTTTTTACCTTACTCAATGCCGATTCCACGTCTTCATAAAAGCTTTCAACTGAAGCGTCATTATGGCTGGATGTAGGCGCGTAAGCCTGTACTACCTTCATCTTGTATGTTTTATTCAGTTTAATTACGATACCTACCACCCTTTCATTAATGCTATAATATTCCTCTATGTTGCCAGCTATGTTTTTGTGAATTAGGAACCCCACTCCCAGTTCTCTTGTCTGCCAAGCCCCGATAGCAAAGGGCGTGCCCATTCTGTAGCACAGTATAGGCCTCATTTGTCCTCCTAACCTCACTGAGCCCTATTATATCCCAATTAACACCCTCTAGCTCCTCGAATAGTACAGCTAGACTTCCCTCACTAGATAAGGTTCTCTCGTTAAACGTTGCCAAGTTCAGGTTCCAATGGCGGCCTGTAGTCCAGAGATTCTTAGCACCCTCTGCTGCGTTGCAGATCTGACCGCCGCCATGGTCAGTTGCTTCGCAGCTGCTGGGGACTGAGAGCCGTGAGTTATTTATCGTATGCATGTGGGAATAGTGGCCAGATACTGCACCAGGGTGGCCAATCCTTCTCTGGTGAGGGAGTGCGTTCCCGGCGGTGGTTACCGGTGAGGCTGCACCCCAGGTCCAATATATAAAGATGACACATTTACTTTTTTGAATCTTTACTTTTTTGATTTTCAGAGGTCACCTGACAATTGTGATGAATTTTGCTTTTCAGCATTTTTTATGCTGCAAGTCATAAACTTTTTTTTTTCAGTTTTGGAAGTCACCTCACACTGTCATGATAGTATTCTTTTCGGCACTTTTGCGATGGTAATGCCTTTGCAAACTCTCAATTTTTAAATGTTTTAAGGTTACCTCGGACTTGTGATGAATTCTATTATTGAGAATTTTTATCAATATGGCTGGCATATCTTGTATTTTTAGATTTTTCTAGGTTATCTCGTATTTTTCATGAATGCCATTTTTTTGTCATTTTGTTAAAAGTCACAAATCTTGAATTCTTGGATTGTTTGAACTTGCCTTTTGTTTGGGTAACATTTATTTTTGGACCATTTTAGACGAAAACAGACCATAAAAATTGTTGAGTTTGAGAAATAACATCATCGAGGACAGTCGCTTGTTCCGGTGTCTGTGGAATGTCTGTGGTAGAAGTGCTAATACACATTCGCGGATGATCCGTCCTCCTATAAATGCTGTGACTCTACAAATTTTGCTGCATCGTAGATTCGCTTTGACACAAAAACAGACTTCTTTAGTAAGCGTTGCTATGTTGCCATCATTACCCACACTTCAGATGCAAGTTTTCAACACCGAGAATACCCAGGCCCTTTATTTCACCAGGAACTTGATAATACAATGTCTGCAGACTTGAAACTACTGATGAACATTTTAACAATGACCACTTTTCAGGATCTATAGCTTAGAAGAAACTGGATACCCTAGATATGTGTTGTTGTCGCTTTGTAATTCGTCACTCAGCGATGAGAAACAGATATTAGTGCTGTACAACCGTTTTTTCTCTTGGACAACGAATGCAAATTGGTAGGAAGGACCATTAACATGTAAATCGAAAACAGTGGCACTTAAATGGGCATTGGACAAATTAAGATGCCATTGAGCAGCGAGTCTACTTCCGAAAAATGAAGTCCCTGAAAACAATCTGAGCATAAAATTTATATGACAACAGTCAAAGATAGTGTTTTCTAACACAAAGATTGGCGATTCTCCAACACATCACGGTAAAGTAAGGTGTCGCTGCTGTGTGACCTTTAAGCTACGCAAAGGAGACGGAGTCATAAATGCATCCTCAGGCGTGCACACGAAGGGGTGGAGGAAGAGGGAAGGTTTGTTTTATAACACTCAGTCGAACACTTCCCGTTAAGGGTACACCTATACAGGTTTTCTTTTTAGACGACATTGTTGCACTCCAATAACTGCTTACATTCAATCTTTAGTGCCTAAAAGCCAGGGGCCAAAAGCAGACCGTTGTGGAAACCACATTATCACCCAATTTCCATTTTTTTTCATTTAGTGTGACACACATCTTTCAGACTCGGTCAAAAATGGGAAGAGGCTTGGCGATGAAACTTTCCCTCTTCGAGCGGGGTACCCTGCGCAAGCGTATGGCTGCCACGGAGCCCGTACCAAATGATACCTTTTTCGAAGTTATCTTCGGCTTCCACAATTTTTCCGGAATGCAGCACATTCAGTTACAGATACACTCAATAACCACGATTATTCACAAGTGCAGCCATAGTAGCTCAGCCGCATTGCAGTGTGCACCACAGCTTAGTAAAGTAGGGCGCTGCTGTTTAAACGAAACACGCATTTAAACTAAATGATAAAAAGTACAGCTCAGTTCATGGCATCTAGTGTGCTTTGGAAAGTCCTGACATTTCATAACGTAGCTGTGAACCGTACCAGAATATTGAAGGCAGTATGAAGACAGTTTCTTTTGTAACATTTTGTAGGTGATAGTAACTGGTCATCTGTCGAGTTCACGGCTGGCTGAGGACGACAAGTGTCTCGTACTGGTCTTCGGCTGGTTGCGGCGGGGCGGCTTCCACGCAAGTGTCTTGGGTGTGAGGCCGCTGTTGGCGGCGGAACAGCACGAGCGCCTGTCCCGTGAGCGGCCTGCTCTCCGAAGGCGGCCCAGTAGCCGACGCACGCCGAGTTCGCAGCCGCGGACAGCATGTGGACAGGATGCGCCGGAACTCGCGTCGGAAATTGTCATTGAGCCATCCGTAGAGCAGAGGGTTTGAACAGGCCGAGCTCATGCCGGCCATGTGGCAGCAGGCAAAGTAGACACGATAAAGGCGAGAGTCTGCCGTGAGGCTGGGCGTCGAGTCAGCCACCAGATTGAGGATGTGCAGCGGCAGCCAGCTCGCGGCGAATATGGCGGCAATGGCCACTAGGAGCACATTGGTGCGGTGCATGCGGCGCTTGTCGTGCTGTTGGCGGGGTGCGCTCTGATTCAGCGGGCCAGCCTTGGCTACGAGTCGCACGCGCAGGCGGCGGCAAATACTCGCATAGGCCACAGTCACGGTGGTGATGGGCATGAAGTACTGGAACACAATTGAGAAGATAGAGTAGTAGAAGCGGCCCTCTTCGACGGGCCAGTGCTCTACGCAGTACTCGAGGTGCACCACAGTGCCTCGCGCGGGATCCGGCAGCTCAATGTGGTCGAGCACGCGGTACATGAACATGGGTACGGACAGAAGCAGTGCCAGCAGCCAGATGAGCGGCATGCCGACCAGCGCCGAGAAGCACCAGTGCTGCTTGGTCGGATAGACAATAACAAGGTAGCGGTCGATGGCGATGGCCGTGATGCTCAGCGTCGAAACAAAAACGCTGGTGGCCTGCAGACCGGCCACCAACTTGCACGTTGTGCCGCCCAGAGGCCAGATCTTGAGCGCAATTTCCACCAGCGAGAACGGCATGGTGAAGAGGCAGAGCAGAAGGTCAGCGGCCGCTAGGTTCACAATAAGCAAATTGCGCGCCGTGCGCATCTTGGGTCGCCGTGCTACCGCCAGGCAGACCAGCCCGTTGCCCGTGGCACCAGTGAGGATGAGTAGTGTGTACGCAGCAAGCAGTGCTGCTAGCGTGTCGGTATCGATGGCTCTTCGGTCAAGAAACGAGAGTAGACGTCTCTCCAGCTGTCGGTGCAGCTCCGCGGTATCGTTGCCGCTCTTGTTTCGGGACAGCAGGGCCTGCATGAAACAGGGGAAACTGCTAAGCTTCCATGCGCACAAATGAGTGGCATGGAACAAAGAAAATTATAGGGAACAAAGAAAAAAATATGTTTGCATTTCAAAAGAAACTGGAAATTTCGTGAGGTGCAGGGTATAGATAATTTATTTATGGCCCTGCGGTCGTGCATACAGACTTCCCCAGCTATCTTTAGCCAGAGTTTAAATACATGCCAACACACGCAATTACGACGCGACTGAATACATGTTGCTGACCGTTGCCTTGCGTTACTCAGACTATATTTAGTGTTCTGAAATATTGTTTATTAGACCTTTTAATAACCAAGTTCTTGAAAAACTAAGATGAGTAAAACAATTCAATGAAAAAGTTACAGATTGGTTTGTAAAATGTTCGATTAGACACTTTTGAACCTTATATCTCTTAATTATTAGTGTTTATCTGCTAACTACGGATACCCATGAAATACAAAAATACTACGTGAAGAACCCACCAGCACGCTTACGCGTGCCGTGATTCTGTTCATGACAGTGATAAGCAGTCACCGTGATTATCGCTTTTGTGGCCTATAGCGAAACGTGTTCATCGCAAAGCCACCACCATCGTTGCGGCCATGTCGAGACAGCACAATCAGGCAAACGCTATGCTCGTTCGTACGCAGAACGTTCGGAAGTACTACCATCATCATGTGCACTTGGCGTGTGAGCGGGTTTGTCACGTGGTATTTTTTTCGCACTTTGCGGGCATATGAAGTTAGTAGAAAAACACTAAAAATTAACAAATAGAGAGCTCGAAATGGTCTGACTGGACGTTTTGCAAGCCAATGAACAACTTTCTCATTAGAATGTCGGGCCAATTTTTGTTGCTTAGAAAGTTAGTTAATAAAATTGACCACATTAGGCAATTATTAAGAACACGAAGAATACTCTGACTCACTCTAGGCAGTGATTCAGTGAGTTTGACTCAAATGCATTTCATCGCGTCGTCATTGCGTGTGTCGGCGTATTTTTAAACTCTGGCTAAAGATAGCAGGGGCACCCAGTATGTAGAGCAGACTGGCCGGTGCATTAACACTCGCCTTAATGAACATATCCCACCTAGCCGAGCATTGCAGGAAACGTTGTTTGCTATGACGCGGGCATTCTGTTTCATCACAGAAACAGGCTACCCTGGGAAATAATAGAAGCCTATCATATCAGAAGGTGTGCCGATAAATGCGTCAGCAGTACATCGATTGTGCTGACAAACAGTTCACCTTTTTGAGCCATACTCAACTCTTACATTCGGCTGCACTTTGTAGATACCACTAACCTAAAAATTACTGCCATGATATCTTTTTTTGTTTTTCTTGTTGGTTTGTTTGACACTTCTTTTACGCACATGAACCTTTCAGCTGATGATGATGATATATGTTGTTTAATGGCGCAAGGGCCATTGATGGCCAAAGAGCGCCAGGAAATGATATCGGATCGGAGCAATGGTTATGTTAAATGGCTGTAAAAGGGCCTAAGATTCTGCGCTCCAAACGTGCGTAAGACATATATTTATTAAAATTATGAAAGTGAAGTGAAGCATGCCTGGGGAGAATGAGTCTTAAGTTATCATGAAACCATAGAATAGGAGTGTTATATTAGCACCGATACCTCGCCAGCGCCCTTGGTCCCAAGGGCCGGGAGACAGGTGCTCTCTTTGGATGTAGCATCCGCAGCAGCAGCCTCCTTTCAGAGGCCGTGCTACCAATCACTTGAGTAGATAACTTGGAAAGTATTTACTTCCTTTAAGAATGCATTCAGTGCATTATATTTAAAAAGAGGTTCGCGGCCAATCAACATAGCTGAATGAAGGGATATGTGTTCCTTGTACGCTAGTGGAAAATGTTTTTTTCCTGTAAGCCTCTAGCTCAGAGCATTCAAGGAGTATGTTGAGTACGGTAAGTGGACGGCCACATCTGTTACATCTGGGTGGGTCACCACTGGACAAAAGGTGTGTGTGCGTGCTATGTGTGTGTCCTATTCTAAGCCGACAGAGACTGACCTCTGTCGTTTTCGACGTGGGAGGCCAGTTACCGAGGTATGGTTTGATCAAGGGTAACTTCTTATGAGTTTGTAGATCCCATAACTTCTGCCAGTAAGCCCTGAGCTTTTTCCGTATGTCTGGTTTTAGGTTCATTATAGGGACAGCTACTGGAGAGTTGGCAGTGCTTCCGTTGATTGACGTCGCGAGCTGGTCAGCCAACACATTTCCTTCGACATCACGGTGTCCTGGCACCGAGCACACGACGATATGTTGCTTGGAAGCATATGCCGCGCAGAGTATTGAATACAGGAATATAATTATAGGGCTTCTGTGTTTGTTTTAGATTTTTCAACGCTTTTACGACACTCAGGGAGTCTGTGTATATAACTACCCTTGGCGTATTCAATTTTTTGATGTGCTTAACGGCTACGAAGAACGCGTAAGCCTCGGCTCTAAAAATGCTTGTGCTGGTGGACACAGCGCCGGCATCCGAGAAGGATGGGCCGACCGCCGCATAGGACACGCCAGTATGGGACTTGGATGCATCAGTTTAATATTCTGGACAGTGATATTTATGTTACGGCTCTAAGAAATACACACGAATGTGTATGGGGGAGGCATGCTTTGTGACAGCTATGAAAGATGTGTCACAGTCCGTAACCTGCCTCTTCTATGGCGGGAGCCACAGAGCGGGGGGGGGGGGCGGGGGCTAAGGTGGTATTCAAGCAGTGGGACATCTGTCTCTTCAGCTAGGTCTCTAACACGAAGCGAGAAAGGGCGTGCCATTGCGGGCCGATTGCAAAAAAGTTGAGAGCTGGACAGGTCATTGATGGTGGGATATGCGGGTTGCTCACTGTTCGCATTTACTTTAAGGAAATATATGAAAGAAGAATATGTTCTCTGCAGATGGAGTGACCACGCGTCCGATTCCACATAAAGGCTTTTCACTGGGCTTGTTCCAAAGGCGCCTGTGGACAGGCGGATGCCTTGATGATGAACAGGGTCCAACATTTTCAGAGCGCTTGGCGTGGCAGAGTGATAGAATATTGCACCATACTCAAGGCGTGAGCGTATAAGGCTTCTGTACAGATTCATGAGGCACTTTCTGTCGCTGCCCACGTTGTTCGTAACAGCACCTTTAAGATGTTCATTGTTTTCAAGCATTTATTTTTAAGATATTTTATGTGCGGTACAAAAGTTAACTTCGCATCTAAAATTAGACCTAGAAACTTATGTTCTGTGTTTACGGGTAGACGTTCACCTATAACGACCACTTCAGGATGAGGGTGCAAGCCTCTTTTTCATGAAAAAAAGGACACAGGTGCTTTTCTGTGGGTTCAGTTTGAACCCGTTTTCATCAGCCCATTTGAATACCTTGTTAAGGGCAAGCTGAACCTGTCGCTCACAGATCCCAAGAGAACACGATTGAAAACCTATCTGCACATAGTCGACATATGTTGAATAAAAGATATTACGTGGGATGTACAGACAGAGAGAATTCATTTTTATGGTAAAGAGCGTACAGCTGAGCACCCCACCCTGTGGCACTCCGGTTTCCTCTACAAATGTTCGGGACAGAACATTGCTCACTCTAACACGGAATGTACGATCAGACAGATAGCTTTCAATGACACTGAACATATTACCGTGTATACCTATGTGTGAGAAGTCTCTCAATATTCCAAACCTCCACGTAGTATCGTAGGCCTTCTCCATGTCGAGGAACACAGATAAGAAAAACTGATTATGAACAAAAGCCTCACGTATGTGTGCCTCAATACGTATAAAATGATCGGTAGTAGATCGGGCCTCTCTAAACCCGCACTGGTATGGGTCAAGCAATTTGTTTGTTTCTAAGTAGTAGAGTAAGCGGCAATTAATCATTTTTTCAAATAGTTTGCAGAGGCAGCTTGTTAACGCTATAGGTCTGTAACTTGATACAGTAGAGGGATCCTTTCCCTGCTTCAAAATTGGAATTATAACAGCCTCCTTCCAGGAGGAGGGGATCACACCTGAAAACCATATGCCATTATAAAGAGAGAGGAGGGTTTTTTAGTTTCGGAGGGTAGTTTCTTCAGCATCGCGTACATTACGTTGTCAAAACCTGGAGTAGATGTATTACAGCAGCTGAGTGCTGTTCGCACTTCGGCTAAGCAGAATGGTTCATTATATGCCTGATTTCTTGCGAATTTTTTTTCAAACTTTTGTTTTTCTATTCGTGCTTTGTAATTCTGGAAGGTTTCGGAGTAGTGTGAGAAGCTCGATATGTGTTCGAAATGTGTGCCAAGAAAGTTGGCTTGGTCCTCCAAGCTTTCCCCGAGGCTATTTACTAGTGGAAGGGAATACGTTTGTTGGCCTTTAATTTTCTTTACCTTATTCCGCACTTTTCTCTCATCTGTGTATGAGTTGATACTCGGTATAAACTTTGTCCAGCTCTCTCGTCTAGCTTTTCGACGCGTTCTCTTTGCCTGCGATTTGACCCGCTTGAAATTTTCCAGGTTTTCTGGTGTTGGGGAATCGCGAAGCAACGCCCATGCTTTGTTCTGAGTGGTCCGTGCTTTCCTGCATGCGTTGTTCCACCATGGGACTCGCCATTTAGAAGACATGCCGCTCGTTTTGGCAATACATTTAGATGCGGCATCAACTACAAAAGCTGTAAAATACGTGACAGCGTCATCTATGGTCAAGGCAGACAGCTCGGTTCATGTCATGTGTGTAAGAGTTCTATACCCTTCCCAATCAGCTGAGTCAATCTTCCATCGAGGAACCTGCGGGGGGAGTTGATCTTTGTTCGGCGCACTCAGGATGATTGGGAAGTGGTCACTACCATAAGGGCTTTTAAAAACTTTCCACTTAAGAACAGGTAAAAGGGACGGTGATGAAATGCTAAGATCTATGGAGGAGTACGTGTTGTTTGCAAGGCAAAAATTGTAGGCTTTTTCATATTTAAAAGACATAAACTAGAAGAGAAAAGGAGCTGCTCAATGAGACGTCCTCGCGCATGACAGTGAGCATCACCCCACAGGACATTGTGTGCATTAAAATCACCTAGAACCAGAAACGGCTTTGGGAGTTCATCTATTAATGATTCTAGATCACGTCTGTGTAGCTGCTGATGCGGTGGTATGTACACAGAACATATGGTAATGAGTTTATTAAAAAGTACAGCTCGAATGGCCACTGCCTCTAGGGCCGTTTGGAGCTTCAAATGCTGGCATGCTATACTTCCATCAACTATAATGGCCACACCGCCAGATGGTACGACAGCATCCTTCCGGTCTTTTCGGAAAATAATATATTGCCGTAGGAAGTCCTTGTGCTTGGGAGTTAAGTGCGTTTCTTGCCCACATAGCACTTTCGCGTTAAACTTACTCAGAAGTTCTTGGGCGTCATCTATATTTCTAAGTATTTCCCTTACGGTCCACTGTATGATTTTGTCCATAGTGGAAAAAAAAGGAAAAGTGCTCTGGGCAGAGAAGACAGAGATTAGCTCATTTACAGGGCCTTTGTCAGGCCCTGTAATCGGCGTTTTGTCTTTTTTCGGGCGATTGAGAGAAGCTCGCCGCTCCTTCGGCGCTTCCTGCGCCGTTTGGATTGAACTGGTGTCCATAGCCTTTTGCGAGGCACTGGACGCCCGCTCTACAGAGCGATCTGTGCGTCGCTTAGACTTCACCTCGATCGACGAAGTCTTTGTCCCCACCGAGCTGGGGCTCGATGAGGCCCCCTTTGCCTCGTGATTGCCCTGGCTGCTGCCAGAGCTTGTAGAGGTCACTGGTGTGGACAGGCTGAATGTGGGCAGGGCCGCGCTGGCGGCTCCCGCCGTAGGGGCTTGTGGCGTTGGCCTCGGCACGCTAGGTGTGGTCCGGGCAACTGCTAAGGGCCTTTGTAGTGCCGCCTCTCGTTGCACCACTTCGGCGAAAGGTGTTTTTAGTGCCAATGATGACGAGATCCGTTGTCTGCTTCCCTGAATGTGATATTTTCCTTAACTTTATTAGTTATTATTTCTATTTCTTTTTTCCAGGCTGGGCACGCTCTGGAGTATGCGGGGTGACTGCCTTCGCAGTTAGCACAGAGGACCTCGTCATGCCTACTTTCATCAGCACTGTGGTCGGTTGTGCCACACTTAGCACACATCAGCTGCCCTCGGCAGCTCTGGGATGCATGACCGAATCGCTGGCATTTGAAACAACGCCTCGGGTTTGGAATGAAGGGTCAAACATGGCGTTTTATATAGCCAGTTTCGAGAGTCTCAGGTAAAGTGGTTGAGGTGAAGGTGAGTATCAAGTGCTTTGTTGCTATTTCGTTGTTGCTACGTCTGATTTTGATGCGCTGGACATGTATTACACCTTGGTACTTTCATCCATCAAGGAGCTCTTCTTCACTCACTGTCAGCAAATCTTCGTCCGATACCACACCCTTCACTGTATTCATGGTACGGTGTGCGCTCACAAAGACGGGGATGTTACCAAAGGCTACAACGTGCGAGAGTTTATTGTACTGTTCCTTGTCTTTTAATTCGAGAAGCAAATCTCCACTTGACATCTTCGTGGCCTTATAACCGGTCCCAATGGTCTCTCTCAAGCACTTGGCGACAAGGAAGGGTGACATCGCTTTAGCTTTTGTAGATGATTGTTCGCAGTGGAGGACATGGTATTTTGGGAAAATTTCTCTGTTTTCAGGCCGAAGTAGTGAAGTTGCGTCGGTGCGCACCCTTTTCGAGACACCATCAGTTAGAGAGGGGGTCGAGGATCCCATGAAAAAATGTGGATCTTTCGCTAACGGCGCCTACCACCCACCAAGGAGTCCAACAAGGGGACGTGGCAGAGCACGTGAACATGTCTGCGCAACGCCAGCAATACGCAGTTACTATAACGCAATATGGTTTACCCTAGTTTGGATAGGCACACAAAACCCTTGCCGCCAAGAAAAACAGAAATAAATTCAAGAGAGGAGAGAACAGAAAAGATTGAAAGTGAGAGAGAAAGACGAAGATGAAGAGAGGGAGAGATAGGAAAAGGCGACTGCCGGTTTCCCCTGGGTGGCTCAGCCCAGGGGTGCCGTCTACGTAAAGCCGGGGCCAAAGGGGTGTGTTGCTGCCACTGGGGGGCCTTAAAGGTCCAATCACCCAGCATCAACTCAACCCCCAGGATCCCCTTTTCCCCGGACGCGGCAAAGCCACGCACGGCTAGGCGTGGGAGGGAGTCAAAACTCCCCCATTAGCTCGGGTCCGTGGTGTCGCTAAACACCAAACGCCTACTTGCGCAGGCGCCCCTGCGAGGATCAACCTTTCAGCTACCCAGGAATAAATACGCCGTGTACTTCCTTAAATAAACTGAGTTGTGCATTCGCGCCTGTTTGTCCTCTCGCCTTTTGTGCTTTGTCTATTGTCCACGCACCGAAATGTTTCTAATAATGCCCTCAAAGCAACTCGCTCAGCTATCAATACTACTACAGTGGCAGCCATGTTGACTCATTAAGCAGGAAATCTTTAAGTGCGAACCACTGCAGGCCCTTTGAGCGTTTGCGTCTGCGTATATTGTAGGCATTTATTATGCGCTTCATCCTCATCTGAACAGCAGTCAATCATCATCATATGTTCTGGCTGACAATCATCATCTTCTTGGAACGTGCGCTTCTTTTTCGAGTCCGTTGCGCTTGTTCGTTCCCGAGTTCACGACCAGTAAACCTCGTTACAACCGAGTCGTCATACGTGGTGGAGGTGGATTGACGTTCCCAGTACCTCTCCTTTCAACGCCTACTCGCTGGAGCTCCGTTCAGGCCGCCGCTTGGACCCTCAGTCCGCCAACAAGTCTTAGAGTGAGTGGACGGATGCCCTTTCTGCTCCCGTCTCTGCGCCGCAAGCCGTCACTGCGCCGCAAGCCCCTCCTCTTTACATCGTAAACCACCAGCGTGACCCTCCGATCTTCGCTGGTCTCCGCGGCAAAGATGTGGAGGACTGGCTCGATAACTACGAGCGAGTAAGCACAACTAATCACTGGGACGACTCTAACAAGCTCCGCCGAGTATCGCTTTATCTCACGGGCGTTGCCAAGACATGGTTCTTGAACCATGAGATCGACCTCACCGACTGGCCTGCCTTCAAGCAGCAGCTTCGCCAAGTATTCGGCACGCCAGCCGTTCGATCCGCTCTAGCGAGGAGGGCCCTAGATACTCGCCAACAACATCCCGGCGAGTCATACACATCTTACATCGAGGATGTCCTTGCGCTTTGCCGGCGCGTCAATTCTTCAATGTCCGAGTCGGACAAACTGCGCCACATTCTGAAGGGCATCGGAAGTATTGCCTACAATGCTCTTGTTGCCCAGAATCCTTCTACTGTCACTGACGTCGTCTCTACGTGTCAGCGTCTCGACGAACAAGGGCATTGCCTACAATGCCCTTGTTGCCCAGAATCATTCTACTGTCACTGACGTCGTCTCTACATGTCAGCGTCTCGACGAACTTGATTCTGTTCGCCTTCAGTCGGGCAATAGTGACACCGTACAGCAGACCGGGACCTGCGTGACATGATACGGGAGATCATACGGGAAGAACTTCAATCAATGGGCATCTCACAACCTTCTCCATCTGTCAAACAGCCTTCAAGCATGGCCCTCCGTGACACCGTAAGGGAGGAACTATCATTCACCGGTCCAGCCTACGTACATCCACCTCCGTCTAGCCCTCCAACGTACGCGCAAGTTGCGGCCGCGCCTCCTCGCAACGTAAGCTGTACTTCGCCGCTGCCATCATTCACGCCGGTTGCTGCTGCACCTGCGGTCCACTTCCGGCCAATCCCAACCGACCCTCCGTCTGTCCACTTGAGTGCGCTATCTCCCGGTGCGCTGAACGCCCTCTACTACCCGCCTTGGCGCCCATCTCGCCCAACATGCTTTTACTGTGGATATCGTGGCCATATATCGCACTTCTGCCGCAAGCGCCAGCAGGACGAGCGTCGCGGGTACGACATGCGCGAACGGGACTTTTCCAGTGGGGATTCTTACGCTCGGCGTTATTCATCTGGACAGCAGTGGTCTCCCTCTCCGCCCGCGTCGACTGAGACGCGGAACACTTACCGTTCAAGCCGCCGCCGATCACCTTCGCCCTTCCGTCGCTCCTCCTCTCCTCTTCAGCCAGCCTCGTTTACGACTGACAACTGGTCGCAAAACTAAATGATGCAGTTTTTGGAGGAGAAACTGCATGTAACAGTAGGACTCATATTCCTCCAGCACGCCCGTTCAACATGGTTTCTGTTACGGTGGAAGGAGTTCTCGTGGACGCTTTGGTGGACACCGGTGCTACAGTTTCTCTGATTAGGTATGATTTGTGCAAACGCCTGAAAAAAGTAATGACACCTTATAATGGACCAAATCTAGTCGAAGCCCAGGGGAACACTATCTGCCCTTTTGCTCTTTGTACTGCTCGTGTGTTTATTGATGACATTTTGCATTACATCGAGTTCACTGTGCTTACCCGGTGCTCTCACCAGCTAATTCTAGGGTGGGACTTCATATCTTCTTCTTCAGCCGCTATATGTTGTAGTGAACGGATTCTGCACCTAACTAATACGGACTCCATGTTCGACGAAGGCGTCTACAAGCCACTACGCCTGTTCACTCGCGAAGATCTCGAACTACCGCCACATCAAGAACGCATTGTGACCCTGATCTCTAAGGACATCGACCACGGTGACGTCTTGGTGTCCTCTTCGTCGACTTGCGTCGCAAAAGGCGTAGCCCTTGCATCAGGTGTCGTACGCTTTCACCATGGCTCCGCGCTCGTCATTGCTACAAATGAAACGCCAGAGAAAGTTCTCCTGCCAGAGCGCACTGCAGTAGCCTGTGTTGTGGATACTGAGCCTGTCAGCGTCACGCCACTTAAACCTGCCTCTACCAACGACCGTTCTATGAGTAAGCCTGGCTCATCCTTTCCCTTCACAGCTCGTATCAGTGATGACTTAACAGCTATGCAGGCGCAGCAGTTGCTTGCGTTATTAACGAAACACGCCAATTCTTTCGACATTTGCTCCTCAACGTTGGGCCGATCTACCACTGCAGCGCATCGCATTAAGACGGAGGGAACATCTATTGTACATCGCCGCCCGTACCGCGTGTCTCTCGCTGAGCGAAATATCATCGAGGAAAACGTCGCTGACATGCTCCAACGAGAAATAATTCGTCCATCAACTAGCCCTTGGTCATCCCCTGTTTTGGTACGAAAAAAAGATGGCTCCGTGCGCTTTTGCGTTGATTACCGGGCACTTAACAACATCAGACGCAAGGATGTATACCCCATGTCACGCATTGACGACGCCCTTGATTCACTGCAAGGCGCCGAATACTTTTCAAGGCTTGATTTGCGTTCGGGATATTGGTGAATTCCCATGCACGATGACGACAAAGAAAAAACAGCATCTGCAACCCGCGATGGCCTATACGAATTTAACGTGATGCCTTTCGGGCTCTGCAATGCACCCGCGACGTTTGAACGCATGATCGACACCGTCCTGCGTGGTCTGAAATGGAAGACGTGTCTCTGCTACCTTGATGACATTATGAGCTTTTCATCAACGTTTTCTCAGCACCTGAGGCGCTTGGATGACGTCCTAACATGCCTCGCCGGTGCGGGTCTGCAGCTCAACACTAAGAAGTGCCGTTTCACCACCAAATCCATCAGGGTTCTCGGTCATGTCGTCAGCAAAGACGGTATTCGCCCTGACCCCGGAAAGATCACTGCCGTCCTTCGATTTCCATGCCCCACAAGACTTAAGGATTTGCGAAGTTTTCTTGGCCTCGCATCATATTTTCGTCGCTTCATACGAAATTTCGCTTCAATAGCTGCGCCACTTCACAAACTACTCGCATCTAATGCACCCTTTGTGTGGTCCGAGGAATGTGAGTCGGCGTTTCACCTATTGAAGAAAGCTTTGACGTCAGAGCCTGTACTCTGCAATTTTGATGACACCGCCCCAACACTCCTGCATACCGACGCCAGCGGTTGCGGTATAGGTGCTGTTCTCCTCCAACACGATAACTCTGGACGGGAAAGGGTCATCGCATATGCTAGCCGAGTGCTTACTTCTACCGAAAAAACTATACCATCACTGAGCAGGAGTGCCTCGCTGTGGTTTGGTCCATACAAAAGTTCCGCCCTTATCTGTACGGCCGTCCATTCCCCATCGTAACGGACCACCACGCCTTACGCTGGCTTTCTACAATGAAGAACTTGTCCGGACGCTTGGGTCGTTGGATTTTACGCCTACAGGAGTATCAGTTTGAGATTATTTATAAATCGGGCAAAAAACATCAAGACGCCGACGCTCTTTCTCGTTGCCCACTACCTACGGCGTCGTTCGACACTCCAGCTGCCACCTCCAACGACACCAGTGCGGACGTGACTCCCACTTCTGTTACCTTGCTCGCCTCGCTGTACCAACCGCCAATCAACGATCAACAACCCTTCAGTTCTCGCCAGCAGGCTGACCCGTATTGTCGGCGCATTATAGACCACCTCTCAGGAGCTACGCGTCCACCCAATGCACGCCTTCGTCGACAACTCAAGCACTTCAAATTTCAGGACGGTGTGCTGTATCGTCACATATACCATCCTGACGGCCAACGCTGGGTACCTGTTTTGCCACGAGCTCTTCAATATCATGTACTTAACGCCTTTCATGATGATTTGACTGCTGGCCACCTAGGCTTTCACAAAACCTACGACCGCATTCGAAGCCGCTTTTATTGGCCTGGGATTTCTACCAGCGTAGCAAAGTACGTGGGTTCCTGCTCTCCGTGCCAACTTCGCAAACTTCCGACATCTCCCCCGGCTGGTCAGTTACAGCCAATGACGTGCCCTACAACACCTTTTGAGGTCGTCGGTGTCGATCTTTATGGGCCCCTTCCTGTTACTGGTGCTGGAAATAGATGGATAGTCACCGCCGTAGACCATATGACACGCTACGCCGAGACAACTTCAGTAGCTACTGGTTCAGCATCGGATGTTGCTGACTTCGTCCTTCAGGCCATAATACTACGTCATGGTGCTCCTCGTGTACTGCTAAGTGACCGTGGAAAGGTGTTCTTATCACAGCTTTTAGGTGAAGTTCCTCACGTTTCTGGTACCACACACAAGATGGCGTCTAGCTACCATCCTCAAACAAATGGTATGACCGAGAAATTTCGTAGAACCCTTGCCGCCATGATCGCCATATACATTCAACCGGATCACAGTAACTGGGATAAACTTCTACCGTTCCTCACTTTCGCCTACAACACCGCTGTTCAGTGCACAACCGGCTACTTACCGTTTTATCTCGTTTACGGACGTTCACCTACTTTCTTTATCGATGTTTCTTTCTTCAGCAGCAATGGCCCTCCATCACCATCTTCTTGCGAAGAATATATTTCTCGCCTTGCCCAGTGCCACCAGCGCGCTCGTATGAACACGGAAGCTACGCAACAAGCAAGGAAGGCCGTCTACGACACCTCTCATCGTGTGGTATCATTCCGACCGGGTGACGAGGTGCTGCTATTGACACCAATTCGCACACCTAGTCTCTGCGACAAGTTCCAGCCTCGATTCATCAGCCCATATGTTGTTTTAGAGCAGACTTCACCTGTCAACTATCGTGTGACGCCTCTTGGTGCGCCAACTCACCGCCGTTACCGCAGCACCGAAATTGTACACGTTTCCCGCATGAAGCTTTTCACTCGACGTTCCTCGTCACCTTGACTACCCGCCCGCAGCGGCCAGGCTGGCCGCTTCCACGGGGGGGGGGGGGATCAGTGTAGGCATTTATTATGCGCTTCATCCTCATCTGAACAGCAGTCAATCATCATCATATGTTCTGGCTGACAATCATCATCTTCTTGGAACGTGCGCTTCTTTTTCGAGTCCGTTGCGCTTGTTCGTTCCCGAGTTCACGACCAATAAACCTCGTTACAACCGAGTCGTCATAATATATCTATATAGCCGCCTACGTCTGGGTGCTCTCGTGATCGCCTCCTTACCATATACTAGGCCAAAATTAATACGAAAGGGTAACAGGGTTTACCAAATACGTCTGGCTGGTCATGGCATGAAGAACGGGAAAATCCTGTCGCTTACGCCATCAAAACATTTTCTCCAAACACATGTGACACATACCCGTATACCACGCACCACGGTATCCGGATGGTCGAAACCCCCCTCACGGTATACCATGAGCCACAGGGTATCGAAAGTTTGTCTACTCAGGAAGGGAGAAAACGCTCATCGGTAATCCTAATGCAAAAGCCCTCAAAAAAACTGTCATGGGCAACGTTGACCCAACAAATGAAAATAAAGATATTTGGGTCGCAGCAGGAATCTAACTTAAGCATTCTGCGCGGCAATCAGGCATTCTACCACACTAGTACGCCTGGTTTCGAAACTGTTTTTGAAGAAGCTCCTATGCAGGTGCAATGTTCATGAAAGTCAATTTCGGTTGCAGTGGTGGGCTATCTAATTTTATAAACACTACATGTGTACCCAAATAATAAACCATCACGTTAGGTTAACGTCAATTCTACACTTCAAGGGACACTAAAGTGAAATAAGAATTTACGTCAGAGTGAAAGCTCAATGTATGGCAACATATAAAACGAGAATATTATCGACAACAGTGCCCTACTTACCAAGAAATCAAGGTAAATGCACAAGAACACAAGTGCCGCAGTAGGACATTTTCAAAATGATCTTGATGACATCAGACGGACCGCTTACAATAATCAACAGTAATCGATCTAACTGCACTAAATAAAGAACCTTCTGTGCCTCAAAAGACGCAATAAAATACTTCTTGTTCGTTTTGTTTGATTCATGGAAATGAGAACCGCCAGACGTTACTATAGGGAATGGCGGGAGTGGTTTAAAAATTCAATTTTCGCGTGGTTACACGGGAGAGGTATTGCCATCTAGCGGGGCTCAGTTGGAACAAATAAAAGAACGTCTACAATTTTGAAGCCAATGGCGGGAAATTCTGTGGCTCCCGCTGCTTTCAGTCTGCTGCTGATAGCGCAGTAAAGCAGGGTAACGTTGTGCACGGCAACAGTGATGTGAGTCGGTCCGGTCGGTCTGCTTCTTCAGGCGGGTAATTTGTAGTGCCCTAACCCGATGCGGACCAGTGCAACGTGATTTTATTTCAAAATAGACCTTTCCTTGGCACAAAAGTAACACTACGAGGTTTCTGCACAGCTATTTCAACAATAAACATGAATTTAGTAGTTGCCTTTAGTGCCCCTTTAAGTGCCATCCACTGAAGTTGGTCAACGCAGCGCTAGCCAGCTCTACCATTCTCGCAAGCACAAGCAACTTATATATCAGCTGACCACTATTCGGGTGTGAGTAATACCTATGTAGCTGTTGGCATTGTTACGCGAGTATGAACAACTGGTTTTATAAAGCATACGCGACTGTTTAACATACACCCGTGCGTACATTTGCACGCATTTACAGTGTCATTTCATATGATTTCGCACAATAAGAAAACTAAAGCGCAGTCACCTTCCCTCAGCATGTTTCGCATAACATCGATTTCCATGGTATGTGGGAAAAGAAATTCGCGACTGGACAATAATGCACAAAACCGTAATAAATTCGCGAAAGGCGAATTTTCTAAAACAACTTTTCTCGTATGAGGAAATCTCCCTTTCGTGATACCAAAAGTACCGTGCTTGCTGCTAGGAGACGCTTGGTAAGCGAAAGAAGTCCCCCCCCCCCCAAAAAAAAAGTAAGAGAAAAAATGCTAGCGGCAATGTCATTTTGAAATACCAGCACTATTATCAGACACAACTTCAGAAGTCTGTGCCAGTTTCCTTCTCAAAAACGGATGCAGCAAGCCAGAACTTTTACTTGCACTTTGTTGAATGAAAAAAAATATATATCAACGCAGCCACAGAATGGCCGTATTGCGTCACCCCAAAGCATATAGACACGCAAGGTAGGGCACACCTATAGGAAGGTAATAAGAAAGTTTCGTGAATTTTCAAGGAACCAGAAGATCGTAAGTATGTCCGTGTAGCAGTGTATTTCTGAAAAAGTTTTCAGCAATTTGAGTTTCTGCCACTGTACGGCAACATTAAAATCAGTTCTAAGGACAGAAAAAAATCTTTTAGAGGCGAAGCTTCCTTAGGGTGTGGGTCTGTCTATCCTCCATTGGTGTATGTAGCCACCAGTAGCACATACCCGTTCTAGAGCCGGTATGTGCCACAGGGGTTGCGAGATGGGAGACGGTGGTACTTGGAGTGTTCACTATATGAACGCACGGACGGACGCACGGACGGACGGACAGACAGACTAGCAGGCGGATGGACGACTGGATGGACGCGCGGAGCGCATAAGCGCCACAAGGGATGCGAGATGCGAGATGCGAGATGGCGGTACTTAGAGTGTTCTCTAGATGGACGCACGGACGGACGGACAGACAGACTAATGGCGGACGGACACATGGACGGACACGTGGACGGATGGACACACGAACGCACCGACAGAGGGATGGATGGACTCACAGACGGACGCACGGACAGATAGACGGACGCATAGATAGACGCATGAATGGTCGCGCGGACGGACGGAAGCAAGAAAGAACGGATGGACGGAAGCACGGAAGGACTCAAGGGCGCTGCGCCCCACTCATCGTCACTTCGTGCATATGCTGTGATTTTTTTTCTTGAAATGAGATGATACACGAGTCAATTTATTCTCCCCCCCCCTCGGCCGAAGAAAACTGCCGAACTAACCTTAAATAAGGTTTATTTAGTCATTCACAGAAAAAATAGTGTAGATCGCCTAATAGTGCTCTAAAATTATTGCCCATAATTCTTTATAACAGAATGTGAGAAGGTCGAGCGCAATGTCTGAGACGTTTGACATAAAATTACTCCATGATATGCACCGATTCAGTCATGTAGACCGAACTCTAGTTGGCGAAGAATGTGCATGCATGCATGAGAAACGGTAATGAATAGTAGGCCACGACGTGAATAACATACGCCACGAATTGCACTACTTGAATGCCATTCATAACATATCATGAGTGGCATAAATTAGAAGTTGTCACTGCGGCATTTCTTTGAAAGAAATGACCACAGCGATCCCAATATTCCGGACAGAATGTGACATACAAGCATTTCAATGTACAGTATTTGCTAGCACACAACGAACAGGAGTTGTCAAACTTGGTTTGTGTGCTGTTGTGTTGGCTTAGTGTTTGCTAGCACTGCCGAATTTCGGCTAAGGATTGGTTAAAGTAGATTAATGTTGGCTAGTGCTTCGTGAAGTGGCCTGGTAGTGCAAGGGACACACTGCTACATACTGGCAAGTTGCTGGAGTTCGAGTGAAAAGGTGACAGGTTGGTGTCGTAAGTGTAAAAAATACATGGTTGATCCCTCCACCGTAGGAATCAGTAGAACACAAAAACGGGTCCTTAGAGAAGTAGTTTAATGTTTACTGAACCCCGTATAAGAGAGCTTCCGCAATGTCTATTGGTGTTTGGCAGCTATAACTCCTTTCAACGTGGGTACACCCACGTGGATGCTTGGTGGCATATTTTCATTCCGATGACATACGTCAGTTATCATAATCATCATCATCATCATCATCATCATCAATTACTAGGTCCACGATCAATGATACATCTATGATCAACGATAAAAAAACTGTTGTGGTAGCTGTAGTAGGTAACGGTGAGAGCGTAATCAGAGAAAGAGGTGCGACAGTCATAATATACTCCGACCATCTCCCTGAAGAAAACCATGAAGGGATACTGAAGCAGCAGCGGCTTGCGCCATTGCACTGGCTGAAACAGGCGTCGACGCGGGTGCTAGAAGACCAGTTCGAAGCAAAACACGGTGTAGCCTTTACTCGAGTAAACCTTACTTTTAAGCGCAAAGACATGCACGGGAGGCGAGTCCGGTTTCGTGTTTCATCGCAGATGAACGAGCCGAAAGAGTGTTTCCCCTCGACGAACGGTCGAGCGTTGCGGGCGATGGAGAGGATGAAGCGAGAGAAAAGAGTGCCTAGTTTTGTCGGCATCCGCCACGCGGAGACTTGTGGATGTGAGACATAGATGTGAGACACAAAAATGTTTAACAATAGACTAATACCACTCATATGTTTACCTGAACAATGTAATGCTTCTAGAAGCACAAACCCTTCATACAAGTCGGCGACTTGAACGTACACATATGAAACCTTTGGACCTGGCTTTGGCGTCAAAGCTCACTGTCTGCTGTTATTGTGTTCAGAAAAATATTGCCATAGCCGAAAAATGTGTATGTGAATGAAAACAAAACTTACAATGGAAGAACACTTATAGTTGTCAAGGAATATTGTAAAAATACATATTGTAAAAAATATTGTAAAAACAGATTATAGCCCTTAAAACCGAGCTTTGTCGTCGACTCTTGACGTCGCTCTGGCACTCGATTTACTATACATGGGGCAAAGCTCCGGAAACATATGTGAGACAAAAAAAGAATAACAACACAGTAATATCAATCATATCAATCAATTTAATCAATCAATATCAATGATATCAATCATATCAATCACCATAGGTGGATATGAAGGAGCCCTAATGGCGAAAGTAAGAACGAAATAGATTTTATAATGTGTATAATCCAGGCATCATGCAGGATGTGAAGTGCTTGGCAAGGTACGATGCAGTGACCATAGAATGGTACGGTCTGGAATTCACCTAGACTTGAAGAAGGAACGACAGAAACTGATACGCAAGAGGCCAATCAATGAGCTAGCATTGAGAGGAAAGTACAGGAATTCAGAGTCTCGCTTCAGAACAAGTACTCGTCTCATATTGAGGAAACCAACCTTAGCGTAGATACGATGAATGATAATCTTACGAGTATCATTATGGAGTGTGCATTGGAAGTTGGGAGCACGGCAGTTAGACAGGACACTGGCAAGCTTTCCCAGGAAACAAATAATCTCATTAAGAAGTGTCAAAGCATGAAAGTCCCAAGTACAACAGACAAAAAAAACTGGCACAGCTTTCGAAGTTGATTAATAAACGTAAGGTATCTGATGTAAGAAGGTATAGCATGGAGAGAATTGAACACGCTCTGAAAAACGAAGGAAGCGTCAAAGTAGTGAAAAGGAAACTTGGGATAGGCAAAAATCCGATGTATGCACTAATGGACAAAGAAGGCAAAATAACTACCAATATGTATAGGATAGTTAAATTAGCGGGGGAGCTTCACACAGATCTATCTGTACAGTAGCCGGAAAAACCACGACCCTAATACTATAAGAACTAGCAGTACCCCGATGGCACCCCAACAGTAATGATAGAAGTCAGAAATGCATTGGAGAGCATTAAAATATGGAAAGCTGCTAGTGAGTATCAGGTAGCACCAGATCTGCTGAAAGATGGAGGACATATTGTGTTTGAAAAACTAGCCACTCTGTTTACGAGGTGTTCCCAGACGGGAAGAGTACCAGAGTCTCGCAAGAATGCTAACATCATCCTAATACATAAGAAAAGAGATGACAAGGACTTGAAGAATTACAGGCCGATCAGCTTGCTCTCCGTAGTATAGAAGCATTTTATAAAGGTAAATACTAACAGAGTCAAGAAAACATTAGAATTCAATCAACCAAAGGAACAAGCAGGATTTTGAACAGGCTACTCAACAATCGACCACATTCATACAATCAATCAAGTAATAGAGAAATGCTCAGAATATAGCCAACCTCTATACATAGCCTTCATAAATTACCAGAAGGCGTATGATTCAGCAGAAATATCAGCAGTCATGCAGACACTGCGGAATCAGGGTGTCGATGAAGCTTATATAAACACCCTGGAAGAAATTAACAGGGGATCAACTGCTACCATAGTGCTTCATAAAGGAAGCAACAGAATACCAATCAAGAAGGGTGTAAGGCAGGGGGATACAATCTCCCCAATGCTATTTACCGCGTGCTTACAGGAGGTTTTCAGAAGCCTAGAATGGGAACAGTTAGGAAAAAGAGGTAATGGAGAGTACCTTAGCAACCTGCGCTTCACCGATAATATTACATTGCTGAGTAACTCAAGGGACGAAACGCAACTCATGATTACGGAGTTAGACAAGGAGAGCAGAAAGGTGGGTCTTAATATTACTCTGCAGAGAACGAAAGTAATGTACAACAACCTCAGAAGAGAACAGCGCTTCGAGATAGGTAATAGTGCACCTCAAGTTGTAAAAAAACTATGTTTACTTAGGGCAGGTAATACCTGCGGAGCCAAACCACGAGATTGAAATAACCTGAAGAAAAAAAATGGGGTGGAGCACATTCGGCAAGCACTCTCACATTATGACAGGTAGATTACCACTATGCCTCAAGAGAAAGGTATATAACAGCTGTATCTTGCCGATACTTAGCTACGGAGCAGAAACCTGGAGACTTACAAAGAGGGTTCAGCTTAAATTAAGGACGACGCAGCGAGCAATGGAAAGAAAAATGGTAGGTGTAACCTTAAGAGACAAGAAGAGAGCAGAGTGAATTAGGGAACAAACGGGGGTTAAGGTTACCATAGTTGAAATCAAGAAGAGGAAATGGACATGGGCTGGGCATGTAGCGCGTAGACAGGATAACCGATGGTCATTAGGGTAACTAACTGGATTCCCAGAGAAGCCAAGCGGGTTAGGGGGAGCAGAAGGTTATGTGGGCAGGTGAGATTGAGAAGTTTGCGGGTATAAATTGGCAGCAACAAGCACAGGACCGAGTTAACTGGCGGAAAATGGGAGAGGCATTTGTCCTGCAGTGGACGTAGTCAGGCTGATGATGATGATGATGATGGTTATGGTGATGAATATCAATCATAATCATGATGGAACAATACGAAACACGTACAAGAACAAACCCTTTATGCTAGTCGGTGATTCCGCGTAGACATTATGAGCCTTAGGACCCAGCTTTACCCACTCGTCTTCATTCACTTCGTGGAGGTACGTGGGTTATTGTTGGGGTGAGGGTAAGCGGGGAACGCAGCGTTACAGCCGGGCGCGCGTCGCAGAGTTACTTTTTATGGTGAATGAATGCTGCAAGTGAGGCCGATGGTTGGGTTAAGGTAGCCACATTGCGGTGCGGAAAGCCGTTGACAAATTGCACTTCTTTAATTGGACATGCACTGAATGGGAATGACATATAGCAACAGCGCGTTATAGGAGCTAATCGCGGAGGCCACGTTCAAGGTGCGTTACTTCACTGTGCCACTCTCGGAAGGCGACAGCACCCCGCCGGCCACGAGCACTGCGAGAGGGAACTGTGTGGTAAAAGAGGTGCGTTTGTGGACGCGGCAGAGTGTGCTTGTGGCGCAGCTTTTTTGAAGTGATCGTGGCGCAGTGGGTAGTGTTGTGTGCATTTCTCGCCGCGGTCCGAGAGCTCATGCGTTCGACACCTGTTGATAAAACTTTTAGTTTTTTATTGCGACTTGATCAATGCTTTTTAACGTCAAATTCATGAGGAAATTAAAGTTTTTCTGAACTCCAGCAAAGACTTTTTTCTGTCAAAAATGCTTGCTAACTGGCTGTATGTGCACAAAAATGGGTTCTTCCTCTAATTGAGATCAAAGTGTAACTTTGCACTTTTCATTTTGGTACACACTTATCCTTTCCATTGAATCATTCTGACGCGACACTCTTTCAAGAGATTTGTTTGAAACGATAGAAACCTCGTGTCTCTTCCGAAAAACAAGGCAGCCCCGCCGGGTGGTCTAGTGGCTAAAGTACTCAGCTACCGACCCGCAGGTCCCGGGATCAAACCCCGGCTGTGGTGGCTGCATTTTCGATGGAGGCGAAAAGGATGTAGTTACATGTGCTCAAATTATGGTGCACGTTAAAAAACACCAGGTGGTCGAAATTACCGGAGCCATCCACTACGGCGTCTCTCATAATCATATGGTGCTTTTTGGACGTTAAACGCCACATATCAATCAATCAATCAATCAATCAATCAATCAATCAATCAATCAATCAATCAATCAATCAATCAATCAATCAATCAAATGAAAAAAAACAAGACAGAATACACTGTAGCGTAAGGATAAAAGCCACGAAAAGGTGACTCGATTAGTCTTATAGTAGCCTAGTCTAGTTATAGGCTGTAAAACTGAACGATCAATAGTATCGAACTGAGGTTTGATCCTTGCCAGCAGTAAGTTATCGTTTCGTGCAATTTTCTTTCTTTAGGTGGTGGGGGTGCTAACACCCCTCTGTAAAGTCGTTTGCGCCTCGTGGTGCACGTGTTTCGCGCATAGGCCGCATTTAAGGTACACAACTGCCAAGCTTTAGGTGGCGGTATGCTTGCGAGCGTATAGACTTGGAGCAGAAGCTTCCAGGTCTATTTTATGTCGACAATATTGTCATACTTGCGGACAGTCAAGACGATATAGAGCGGCTGGTATATTTATGCGGAAGGGAAGGCGAGGCTCTAGGACTAGGATTTAGTGCAACAAAATGTGGATTGATGGTATTTTATGATCACGAAAACCAGGTGGTTTCAATACAGGGCCACGAAATACGAGGGTTAGCGATTACAAGTACCTCGGAGTATGGGTAAATAAGCGAGATAGATATATGGAGGAACAAAAAAAAACAATGGCCGCAAAGAGAAATAGGAATGCTGTAATAATGAAGCACAGAACGTTATGGGGATACAATAGGTACGAAGTGATTCGAGCTCTATGGAAAGGCTTAAAGGCTCCAGGGCTTTCATTTAAGATATCAGTGGTGTGCATGAAGTGAGAGGGGCAATCAGAAATGGATGTAATCAAAGTACTGTGGGGCGCCTCACCTTGGGCGTTCACGGGAAGACGACGAATGAGGCTGCAAAGGGGGATATGGGATGAACAGGCTTTGAAGTAAGCGAAGCTCAGAGCAAAATGAGATTTGAAGAGAGGCTTAGAAAAATGAAGGAGAGTATACGGGCAAGGAAGATGTTCAGGTATTTGTATTGGAAGAGCGTGGGCACAAAGTAAAGAAAAACAACAAGGAGGCTCACCAGTAAATATACGACTGGCTGTGTGTGCGACAAGGCACCAAGCAGCATTAAAAGGGTACTGACACAAGAACCTTGGCTTCGTGTTTTCCTGCTGCAATGTGTCGCTGGGCGCCTGTTAGTCATGAGACGACGCATCGTTTGCTGCAGCACACAACAGATAATTATTCACAGGCCCCTTATTATGGATCAATGGCAGTTTCGATTTGAGGGAGCTCCAAAAACTGGGTGCCAATGTCGCCACCTAGCGTGCGCAGCTTTTGACTACGTCAGCACACAGAACTGTGACACACTTCCGCACAGTCCGCTAAAAATTACTCTCAAATAGGAAACGGGAGTGCAATATCGCCAAACACATAAATTTCTAAGCCTGCGCCACGGCCACGCACTCGGAACCAGCCGCCGAGAAATATAAACTACAGTAACAAACGCTGCAAAAGAAAGAATGCGGCTATGACGTCATCATAACTTGTTTTGTTGGCTGCAGCGTGGTGAGGTGAGGGAAGTAGGGGGTCACCCCCCTTCGATGGTTTCAATGGCACGATGGAGTCGAGGGCTCACGCAAACTTCAGAATTCCTTTGAAATACCTTCCCAGCTACATTTGCTGTTGATATTTTGCAGATGATATACGAATGTTCCTGGGAATCAACCCTAAGGCCATCTCGGCCGCGAAATTTTGCGTCAGTGCTCCTTTAAGCGAAAAGTCAGAAAGGCGGAGAAGATTTATGGGATGACAGCGATGGAAAAGAAGCGGACTCTCAGTAACTGCCAAAAGGGCGAGAACGGAATAAGGCGGGAGAGGTTTTATGATAATTTAAGGGGAAGCGAGTTACTGTTTCAAGTGAGTTCAGGTTGCCTTCGAACGCGATGTCATAAAGTGAGATTCAGTAAAGAAGAAGAACAATGCACATGCTCTGGGGGTGTTAAGGAAACGATGGAACATGTTCCGATTGAATGCGGCGATATCCACTCAGGTATACGTGTGGGTAGAAGCCTACATGAGGCTTGGGGTTTCAGGGAGAAACATGGAAAGTTGAACACGTCCGAGATAGAAGCAAGTAAGAGACGGGTAGAGTACTGGTGGCAGAAAAGTAGAGATAAAAGACAGAAATAATAGAAAAATGAGGTCATTTTGCCTGAACAGGCAGAAAAACGGAAGGAAAATTAATATTTTTCTTTTTTATAATATGCTCGACTTATTCGAAGTAAATAAGGCATTAGGCCCACATGCAAAGAAAGTTTTTTTTTCATTTTTTTTCTTGTGAGCCTGGTCGCACACGTAACACCACCCCGTTGTAAAGTGGATGCTTATAACATTCATTCATTCTTTATCACCACCACCGCCATTATCATCATCACGATGAGCACAGGCAGTGACGCCTGGCGGCAAGCCTGAATGGCGGCACATGATAGGTGAGTGGTCCTTTTTGACGTGTGGTCATAGTGTGGCGGTTGGAAGGAGTGGTCGTCACTCGTGGACACTCGTGGTGAGTCGAGCATCGGCGACGCTGCCTTGTGTCTGTCGTGCTGTAAGCGTTGTGTAATATTGTGTAAAGTTGTTTTAGCGTGTTGATCACAACTGATGTATTTTGGTTCAGCAGATGATGTCGTCGTTCTAAAAGCAGCTAAGTAAATGTGTATTGTTTAGTTTAGTCCGACCACGTCTGCTGTGTGTACGTTCATTCCGATAGCGCGTGCTTCATTCCGAGATCCCACACTGGCTGCCCAACGTAGAGCTCTTGGAGCATTGGGCGACAGTTTTCACTGTTCGGAAGAACCTTTTATTTGAGCCGGGGTGTAATAAGCCTAGAGGGAATTCCATCGCTAGCGTCGGCGGTGTGCTTTGATCAGAGCAAAGAGATCGGCTGTGGTGGCGTGGTCGAACTTGTCGGCACGCTGAGTTTTCTGTTAGCGAGGGTGTTTTTGTCTTGTTGTTTTTTGAGAATGTTGTTGAGTTGTTGGTACGAGAGCCACGTGGTCCGCCTCCTGGGGAGAGCAAAGCTCAGAGCGTGTAGATTGTAGGCCAAGCTCGAAGCGATGAAAACCTCGTAGCTGGTGCGGTTTCGATAAATAGCTTCTTCTATCTGGTTCAGGGAGTCGGGCGTCGTTGCTGCCTTGCTGCTCGACGCCGAGACGCGTCGTGACACCGTTCAGGATGGTGGGTGCCCATCACTTGGTAAGCTCATACCTTCCAAGTTTCCGGCATTATCCGGGAGATTCCCGGATTGCAACCGTTTCTTCCGTTTGTACGGTTGCCATGAAAATCTCCCAGAAATTGAAATTTGTGTGCGAAATCTGGCCTCATTACCAAAACTGCAAGCCAGTTCGTTCTAGGCTAATCGCGAGCACACCACGCTTTACTTTTAACGAATTTAAGAGGCGCTCATCTAAACGTATAGAGTAGAACTTCGGTGATGCATAACCACGGTAGATGTATCCATTGGGCCGAAATTCGAATGTTCCGAACACTTTTGCTAATTGCGGCGTGTGATATGAAATTTAGTACTGAAACCGTCCAACGAAGGCTGATCGAGAGCAGCGTGCTCGAAGATTCAGAAGTACACGTGCGACTAGCGCACCTACTGTCTTCTACAGTGCGTGTGGTTGTCGTTGCCACAACCACTGTGGACGAAACCGCTGTCGTTCGACACGATCATGTATGGCGATGACGTTACTGACAGAACTCCGAAAGTGGGCACGCGTCCAACGCTCGGCCAGTCAAAGCAACGCTGCTTTCCGCAAACTCCGTGGACAAGCCCGTGGCAGTTGCGATAATAGATAGCATAAAATGACTTAGTTTTAAAGGAACTTGGATTGAAAACAAATTATACTTTTCAGCGCAAAAACTTCCGACAACTAACACAAGAGACGAAGACGAGCGCTAGTGCTCGCCACTTGTGTTAGTTGTCGGAAGTTTTTGCGCTGAGAAATTTAATAATGGATTGAAACTAGCCCAATCCCACACTTTACTTGAAAACAATACCGCAGTCGCGGCGACGCAATATTGATCTACGAGCTCCGAGGGCACGTGGGTGGGGCAGCCAGCGGTAGATTAAAGGCGGTAAAGACGTGAAAAGGCTACAAGCGTTTTGGCGTTGCTGTCCAGAGAATCTATAGCAGTGAGCAAAGCCAAAGGTTTGACCTAGCGTCACCCATGCTTTCGCGCCGACAGTTGCGCCATCCCGTCCATTCACGTGTGAAGACATGCGTGAGTTGTTTCGACGTAAATCGATTTTTAAACACGATAGTCTTTCTTAGGGACCTTTGACGCAAATACTTTGGCTTGTCCATTTGTCTGTTCATACGCCCTTAACGGTGCTTTTAAAGGCACAAGACGATATCCCCAACGGCCGACCCCATCCGCAGCGCCCACCTATATTGCTCAAGATTCAGCGTTCACACTTGTGCCAGTGTCAATGAAAAAGCAATTATTGCACATATCTGAGGCACCATAACAACAGGTCAATATTCTTCATGTGTGTCTTTTACTAGAAAAGGCATACGTAAGTAATTCTAAGGACCATAGCGTTTCTCATGCTGCGCTGACCATGCAACACTTGCACGAGAAGGCAAGTGTTTCCAACGCTTTACTGAGACGACACAGTGGTAGCACCTACCGATCGCCTTGCGTTCTACACCTGATCAGTTCCGATACGGGAGCGCATACCGCGCGCTTCGTTTTCCAATTTAACTGCCGGATAGCACTCATGTTTCACGTGTGACGGGACTTGATGCACTTGTTCGCCTGCGCTGCACGCTCGAGGCAGTCTAACGCAGCGCCTCCAGGGTGCCATTCACCGATTTTCTTGCGCAGAACATCAAATAAACGCTTTGTTCACTCTCTCCAGACGCAAGAATATCGTCTTTCGAGGATATTTGCAGTGTAACATGCAGATACGGGGCCAATTTTTTTCGCTAGTCGTTTCGACGACGTAAAATTTCGGGAGCATTTGCGATCCCTCTTTGGACTCTCACCTTAGTAGGAAACCCTGCCCTTGTGAGTTCGGCCACTCAAAGCCATTAGGAGACCGCAACGCCGATGATTTTGCTTGCGCTTGGGACCCCCCTACCCTTGTTTATCGTCATGTTTTTGTTTCTTTTGGTGCCCAAAATGGGGGGAAATAATTCAGCTCGTAGATTTCACTTATGTCGGCGAAATATGTATATGCTTGTCGCTGAAGGCAAATTTATCACAGCCATACAAATTAAAAAAAATCAGTTCTGCCCATCGTCTGCGCAGCTGGCCAGGAATGCGGTCGTGAAACAAGGAGATGGACATGCCTGGGACATGCGAAACTGCCTGCAGTCTGGCGCCCTTGTGACTGCTGGTCGCAACCAGATAACGTTCCGGCATGCATGAGTGATGATTGCTCGCGCCGATGGTCACGTTGTTGTAGCGGGATCATCAGTACTGAGGTCAAGTAATCGAGCCTGACAGTGCAGCAGTGTCGACCGGCGGTGGTGTCATGGTGCACAGACATTCTTTGGGACATGGATTGTCATTGTTTGCTAGAGCTTGTGTAGCTAATTTCTTTCATGTTTTTTTCTGGATATGGTTTGAGTTAGAGTTGGGGGGATGCGGTGGTTGTAATAACCAATGTAAAGTCATTTGCACCTCGTGGCTCATGTGTTTCACGCATAGGCCGCATTTACTGTTCACAGCTATCAAGCGGTAGGTGGCATTGTTAAAGTGAGCTAGAATAGGGTAGTGGGCTCATTTGCCGGCCGGCGCCATGCATTGCGGTGACGCCGCCAATGTCACACAAACGTGCTTCGGCGCGCCTCCGCGGCGTGGCGCCACCGCCGCATTAAATGTAGCGAGCGTTGGCGCTGGGGCAGTTGCTGCCTGTTTGGAGCGGCGGTCGGTTTGTGCGAGTTTTGTTACTTTGAGAACTCGTCGCGCTTTGCATCCTCAATCCCTTAGGTTCTTCGGTGAACAGTGATGTGGCCTGACAAGCAGTGACCCTCAAACGAGGTTAAAATGCTTCCGTAGCGGCAAAACCACTGTTTTGCGCCAGGTTGTCGTACAGGTTACGTCCACGTGAAGGGCAGCAAGAAGCCGTGTTTGTCCGGCGTTCCGAAGGATGCAGCCCCGAAGAAGCAATGGGAAAGAAATTTGCATCGAGCGGACAAAGCCCTGGACGACACATCTGCCGTGTGTGTGACCTTCATTTTCAGCCGAAGTATGTGCTACGGGACTACGTGCATATAATCTACGTGACTGGACTGCATGTGACTATAACCAGTGTGCTAGAAATGTTTTCTTACTTGACAGAAAAAGTAGCATTTAAATACATAATGACATCAAAGACCAGCCAAGACCCATTAGAAAATTTATTTGGTATTATACGTCAGTCATCCGGCAGCAACGACCACCCCACGCCAACTCAGTTTTTGCTAAACATTACTTGTCTGTCATTCTATGGTCTCGTGAAAACAGTTAGCCAGGGGAATTGTAACCAAGGCGAGCTAGCTTCATTGCTGGAGATCAATGCTGCTACTGACACACGGCCACAAGACGATTCAGTTGGCAGTGCAAGCACTGTGAATGAGCCTATAGTGCCAGCACCTATTGACCACAACCAGCATATTGCTAGAAGTGATTCCAGGCTGAGCTTTTATGTTGCTTTCTATACTGCACGAAAGTGTGTTATTAAAACAAACTGCGAAGTTTACATAACACTACTCACGATGCCAGCTCAGGGAGAAGATTTTCAGCTCACTCGTCTAACCACCTTTCCTGACAAAGGTGGACTGTTGTATCCATCTAGCCACCTGTACAGTTTTGTGAGCAAGCTAGAAAACATGTTTACAGAGTGCTTTTTTGCTATAAGTTGCATTCTGACAGCAGTTTGGATGTATTGACAATCGTGAAAGAAAAGTTTTCCCATGAAGTTGGGTGCGCACAACATGCCCCTGGCCTCTCAAAAGACCTAATCAGCTTTTATATAGTTACGCGGTTTTGTGAAAGGCATTAATTTTGGTAGAACCGAGAAGCGGGAAAAGGCAAAGCATCTAAAGTTGAGCCACTGCTCCTGAAGAAGAAGTATCCAGTAAGCAACTGTGCCCAATATATATCTGATAAATAAATTTTCATGTAATTGTGCCCATTCCTGGGGGGAGTGGCTTCCTGTTTTTCTTATCTGTGGATTTTTACAGTCTTTGCATAGGAATATTCAGTGCAGAAATAGCCAAATTACAGAGCCAAGACAATGGAGATCTGCAGAAAGAATGGGCAGCTGAAAATTTTTAAATGCTGTGAAATGTATAACATTAAGAGCTCGTGGGTGTGTGCTCACTCCCCAGTATGTGCCAAGGTCAGCATCGCTAATAATTTCACACGTTCGTAAAGGGCGTGCGTGACGAAAGTAGGGCTCGAGAAATGCAAAGAATCCAGTTCACAATTGATAGCCGCGCAACGTAAGCTTTGAAAAGTTCGCCATCGCTGCTCATCACTTGTAAGAGAATTTAAATGCATCTCAAGTTTGCACAGCATCCCTTGCATGCATCGAGTTCTGCATGCAGATTAATCGCGCGAGTTACGCCGACAGAGTTTATGAAAAGAATGTTCTCTACAGCTTTATTCGCACGAGTACTGACGGTATTCGGTGTGTTTTATATAACATCAAATAACGAGCTAACAGTTTAGCTGCATACACCATGCTACAGTGTTCTAGATACATATTAAAATAAAAGCGGCGCACAAAAAGACGGAGACAAAAAAGAAAACCACACACATCGCTGCACTCACAACTGAAAGTTTAATCTGAGCAACAAGAATTTAAAAAGTAATAGCCGCGCATGACAAGTGAGGTACAACGAGATTAGGTGATACGCTCATCAATAAAAGTGAACTCTTTTTTGTGCAATGTAACCGAGGTCTGGCTTACGCAAGCATCACGTGACCTGTTAATATGATAGGCTTCAGACACCTCACGGGTGAATTGATCGTGGTGCTTAAAAATAATAACAGTGTTAGCCAGAAAAGGCGTGCACCCACACGTGGCACAATGCAAAGCCAAATGGGAAGGCGTGCCGTTATGCAAAAAGAGATATTGCTCCCGCGATCTTTTATTGACACAGCGGCCCGTCTGTCCCACATAATGAAGGCCACAGGATAAAGGAAAGCGGTACACCACCCCCACAGCACAAGGCACATACTTATTTCTATGGTTTACGGCACATTTCTTTACATCTGGCTTGTCCTTCTTGTCTAGCTTATTTGACACCAAAGCACATATCTTTCCCAATGTAATGGGTGCCCTAAAAACCACATCAACTCCGTAGCGGGAACCAACATTTTTTAACCCATGTGCCAGTTTATGCATATAAGGAATTGCTGCGAACTTCATAAACTGGCACATGGGTTAAAAAATGTTGGTTCCCGCTACGGAGTTGATGTGGTTTTTAGGGCACCCAATACATTGGGAAAGATATGTGCTTTGGTGTCAAATCAGCTAGACAAGAAGGACAAGCCAGATGTAAAGAAATGTGCCGTAAACCATAGAAATAAGTATGTGCCTTGTGCTGTGGGGGTGGTGTACCGCTTTCCTTTATCCTGTGGCCTTCATTATGTGGGACAGACGGGCCGCTGTGTCAATAAAAGATCGCGGGAGCAATATCTCTTTTTGCATAACGGCACGCCTTCCCATTTGGCTTCGCATTGTGCCACGTGTGGGTGCACGCCTTTTCTGGCTAACACTGTTATTATTTTTAAGCACCACGATCAATTCACCCGTGAGGTGTCTGAAGCCTATCATATTAACAGGTCACGTGATGCTTGCGTAAGCCAGACCTCGGTTACATTGCACAAAAAAGAGTTCACTTTTATTGATGAGCGTATCACTTAATCTCGTTGTACCTCACTTATCATGCGCGTCTATTACTTTTTAAATTATTGTTGCTCGGATTAAACTTTCAGTTGTGAGTGCAGCGATGTGTGTGGTTCTCTTCTTTGTCTCCGTCTTTTTGTGCGCCGCTTTTCTTTTAATATAATTATACACCAACTCGCCCAACTTTCTATTCTGTTACAGTGTTCTAGATGGTTACCTACGCGCACATGTAGGCCAACGGCCTACGCACCTAGCTCCGTGCTAGTTTTCTTTATTTGCATTGCCTTAGTGACATCAGCATCAACGTTTACACTGCCGAAATTTGCGCGCATTTCCGTCCAGTGCATGGGATAACAGCGCACAAAAAGCATGATTTCAGTTGCGCGCCAACGCCTCCGTTAGGCAGTGCCCTACATTGAAGTCGCTGGTGGCGCCACCACACGTGTGACATACCCAGCGTCAAGCAGGGGACCCCAGCAAGCCCACTACCCTATTCTAGCTCACTTTAGCATTGTGCTTGCGAGCGTTCATCACCACCACTACGATCATCATCACCATGGATGGATGGATGGATGGATATGGCTGTACCCTTTAGATCGGGCAGTGGCTAGCGCCACCAAGCCGTAATACCTAATGAACCAAAAACAATATTTATTTTTTCCCCTTAAAAAGTGAGTTTGAGGATTCGTACTTTGCAGTGAAGAGTTTAATTTTCACTCGTGCCTTGACTTTAGCCACCAATCAGATGGTTAGTGCTGGCAGGGACACCTGGCGGCAAGCCTGGGTGGCGGCGCATGAGCGATGAGCGGTCTTTTTTGGCATGTGGTGGTTGGAGCGAGCGGTCGTCGCTCGCAGGCTCTCGTGGTAAGTCGAGCGTTGCCGACGCCGCCTTGTGTTTGTTATCTTGGTGAATGTTGTGGAATATTGTGCAATGTTGTTTTATCGTGTTGATCACAAGGGATGTATCTGGATTCGTCAGACGGTATCGTCATGCTAAACGGAACCATGTGCAGATGCGAAGCAGCGGGCGCTAACGCTTACACTGGCGGCAACGTTGACGGCGGAGCTCATCAATCGAAAGCCAAGTAAAGACACTCTTGACTGAATTCCGAACGCGCGATTCAGTGCCTACATATACAGGGTGGCCAGTGAACAGTTGTGCAGAGCGTGTAGTCGGTTTTACAGCTGAAGCTGTTAGCACCAATGGCACAGTGAGGCTTGAACCCAGGTCCGCTGGGTGCCAGCCCAGTATTCTACCACTGAGCCACTCCGGTGCTTGTGACTCGTTGGCAAACTTGCCTTAGACAGGCTTGATGTCTACTACTACTATGTGGCTATGTAAATGAAAAGGAAGAGAAAAGTGCCGCCCATAACTGCCTATCATTACGATGACACCTCAACAGGTCGGCGTGGGGAAGGGGTAGTGGGAGTAAAAGAGAAAGGTAAGAAGAAAAGAAAAAAAAGAAGAGAAGGAGAGAAAAAAGAGAAAAAAAACACGCATTCGATCCGCCCCGAAAAAGAAAACACGCACGAAACACGCAGCCATCCGAGAAAACCGTCGAGAAAGCCGAGGGCACAGTGATGCGCACAGTTTAACATGGACAGGAAGAAGAGTGGGGACGCCAAACTAGATGGGAAGTCCGGTTATCCCCGCTGCTTGGAGCTCACTGGAGGCGTAATCCACGGCAGCAGCAGCAGCAGCAGCAGCAGCAGCAAATTTCCGTTGCTCAAAGTCCAGTGGAAGGAGCGGGAGCAGAGAAAGTATTGATTGCATCAGCAAGTTAATTGTGGTGGCCGATAAGGGGTTGGGAGGGGCCGGTGGCTTGGAGGCAGCGGGCGGTTTCGTAGCGGGATGCTTGGGGGCGGCTGCAGGAACCGGCGGTTGCGCAAAGGCGCGCGGTGTCTGCGTCGCCGTCGAACGCTTGGTGGCGGCCACAGGGGCTGGCTGCGATGAGGATGAGGGCGAGGCCGTCATCGTTGAAGTGGGTACGACGGGCGCACTCGTGGGAAGAGGGGTGGCCTCCGAGGTAGTGTCGCTGGTACCGACGAGTGCATATCGGAAGGAGCGTCCCTTGATGACGGAGGCGTTGCTGCCAGGGGTCCTAACATGCTGCAGGGCTTGGTGATGAGTCACGGGGTCGTCGGTTGAGGCCATAATGTCCACGGCCCTGGGATGGAGTTGCCAGGCTGGGCAGTGCGGCTCGGTTGCAGGATGTTTCCCGCGACAGTGTATGCAGCGAGGGTGTGCTGCACAGGATCCTGGGGCGTGCTTGATGCCGCAGAATATGCACCGTTCGTCTTGAGAGCAGGTGGCGATTGCGTGCCCGAAGCGGCCGCAACGGTAGCACTGCAAGGGCCGGGGCTGGCAGGGTCGAACTGGGTGCCTTTGCTTGTAGATCAATATATTTGAGGGGATGGTGTTCCCAGCGAAGGTGAGGGTGAGGCAGTTGCCTCTGCGGACACCAGACATTAGTGGCACTGGTGACGCATCGTTGTCGGCAAGGTCCTCGAAGGGGATCATTGGGTCCACTCCAAAAACCATGCCGACGCAAGTGTTCAGGTCGAGTTGTTTGGCCTGCACCTTGGTGTCGCAAATCGTACCGACCTGAAGTAGGGTGGTCAAATCGGCAGTAGGGTGAGTGCCGACCGCAACAAGGTTGCGCCGGAAATTCACCCGCACTCGGTAGGTGGCTGGGAACACCGAGAGAAAGGCGGCTATCGCATCCCTCGACGCAGCCAGGAAGTTGGCCTTCTTTCCGATCGGCCGAAAAATGATGGTGGCCGCACGGTAAGAAAGAGGAGGGTCGCCAGCGAAGTGGGGACAATCGGGGCACGGTGATGTGCTTGAAGGCACGGACGGCACGCTGGAGGCGGGTGACGATCGCTCGTCAACCGCGGTGTTGGAGAGGCGAGAGGAGGGGTTGCTGCTAAGAGAATATCCCGTGCAGAAAGCCACGGCTGTTGCACGAGAGGAAGAAGCTCCTGTTCTCACTTTCGCTTCGCTCGAAACCGGGGAGAGGGTGGCAGTGTGATGGCTGCTGTCTTCTTGAGGCTGCGTTTCTTTTTGGAGCGTGCAGGTTTTGGATTGTGCCTCTTGCTGCTCAGTGGGCACCATTGTCAGGCACTGCGCCGTGCTCCTGACGGGGTTGCAGAAATTAGGTGCCTTTTCTCATCTTCTAACCACTACCAACACCACCATTGTTGATGCGGGGGGGGGGGTGAGAGCATCCTGCGGCGGCGGTTTTTTCTGGTTGCCTCTAAGAGGCGCCACTTGTAGCCCTTACAGGGCTGCGCGCGAAAAGTGCGAAGCGCGGGACGGGGTAAGATCGGGAGCGCAGAAAGACGCGTCCTACTTCGGTGAAATCACGCGCGAATCTCAGGAAGTTGGCCTTCTTAATGTCGGCAAAACAATCGCGTTAATACGACTTATAAGGCGTTTTAAAACAGAGAAAGCACGACCAGTCATCGCACAATGCGATTAGCGTAGCCAGTGGGCCGTCCAATGCTCCAACCCATTACAACAGCTTATTCTTGTTCCCCCATTAACTGTGGCGCATACCCACTTCACCCATAATTCCTCATCGTCGTCAGCCACTGCATGAACAATTGGCACAAAATTTCTTGCAAGTGTTTAGCAGATACCGCACTTCTCAGAAGAATGACGAAAAATATCATAGCGAATGCTGGCCTACTACCCTCCAAATTTTATTATTAATGTCCTAGTTGGTATCAAGCAAGTGTGCTTGCAGTATATATAATAGTTACCAAATGAGTGTTTCGAAAAGGCCCTGAAAGGTCGCTCTTCTAGCCTTCACTGTGACTGTGCATTCCGCGCAGGCCTGGCGTTTTTTTTTTTTTACTAGCAGACGCTGCAGATGCTGTCTGCGTCAGCCTTGCGAGGCGAAAGAGCGGGAGGAAGTGACAGTTTTGCGGTCGTCTTCCTGGGTCGGCACGAGACGCGAGACAGGGGCATGCGCAGTGGGGGTGTATGGAGGGACAGCGTTTCACAGGCTAGTCCAAGAGCTGCTTCGCATCTAATAAGTGTGTGTTGTTTGAATCGGTCTGACCCTGCGTGCTTCATTCTGAGATTCCAGTGTTTGCATATTAATTACTAAAAGTAACATCCCAAATATTCGCCTTGGTTTTTATGTTATAGGTTGTAGAGTGAGGCAAGTAAAAATGAGACATCTACAGGAAGAAACGTATATGTCTGCGTGTTGAAAATGTATTTACAGACAAAAATGTAACATTACGAAGTTCCTTACGCAATGCCGGTTCCTTTAGACTATAAGTAGTATACAGTTGCAATTTTACTCCGACGCAGCGGCAACCATACGGTTATAGAACTACACTACGTCACAATCTGAAACAGTGTTTTGCCGGACCTTGCATAACCTACTCTGGCACTAAAGGTTGTCTATATATCTGCATCACGAATTTTACAGGTTTCGTTGTGTTTTATGCTCAACAAATGACGCAGAAAAAATAAAGTGCTCTTGAGAAAGCCGAGGGAGGTTCCCGATGTGATGTAGTAAAGAAATAATTTTGATAATTAAAGAGCCCTGCAATATTTTTGAGCATGGTCAGAAAACGCTGATGATCGGCAGTAGGGGATACCGAGAACACGTGAGCTAAATATTATAGTCCAGCACGCGGCCTGGAATTCACAATATGTTATTAAAGTCAGCTAAAAATTGCTTTCTGTTATCTCGACATATGCCGAAGACGCCCAAAAATCACTCGTAGAAGGCCATCTATCATTAACACGGCGCGCTCGGTCATTGCGGGAATAGCCGCGGGAGGCCGCGACTTGTCCACGCGTGTGCACACGATCACCGTGAAAAAGGCACATATTCGATGAAAAGAAAACATTGCTCTAGGTCACGGGGCGCACGTGACGTATAATTTTTTTGCCCCTGCCATCCCTACCTAGCTTCCAACACTTTCGTTGGGATGAGAGAAGAGAGAATGCGTTTGCAGCGTGGGACAATTTTGTGTAAGTCTGCTCGTACCGGACGGATTCTTCAAATTTTTGTGGCGTTGATTTCGTAAAGCGATAAGTTCTTGTAGTGAATCCATTCCATGGTTACTTGAAAAATATTTCATAGCCTCTTTAAGTACATGCGCGGCGTGTCTTACCATGAGCTCGTCAGGAGTCATTCCGAGGCCTTCCATGATGCGTGCACCCGCTCCAGTCTCAGCCATTAGTCCCCTGCTTTCGACTCGAATCAATGGGTCGGCCTGGAGGCTCCTCTAGGAGTGAGCAGCTCTACACAGCGCCACGGTAGAATCTGCGTTGAAGTGCAGCCGCATTGTTTCAGCTAGTGATAAGATACTCATAAAGTATAGACAAGAGGTTTACTGCCTGAGCAACAAATATCCACCGTGGTGGTCTAAGGTTAAGGTGACTGCTGATCCATAGGTCGCGGGATGAATTCCTGGCAGCAGCGGCCGCATTTTGATGGGCTAAAAATGCGAAAAATTCACGGGCCTAGAGTTGAAAAATTCAAGTCGTCTGAATTTCCAGAGCCACATCTCTGCGAAAACCGCCACCTTCAAGGGCACATGTGTCATCTCAAACAAAATTTTAGCGGTACATATAAGGTGTTACATCAGATGTCTCGACAAAAGCACGCGCCGTAACACTGTATGTCTAAAGGTGGTCGTGCTCTCGACCCGATACTTTCATAGAAACTAAATTATTTACCAAAGTATTAATTAATTATACATACATTTGACCGCCCTAAAATCACCATATGGTTATGAGAGACGCCATAGTGGAGGGCTCCAGAAATTTTGACCTCCTAGAGCTCTTTAACGTGCACCTAAAGAGACGATTAAAGCAAACAAAAGTTCATTAACATGGCGAAAACAGGTGCTCAAGCGTTACTACGAAACACTCCATGACCAATACAGGGAGTAATTCTTCGCATCGTGTTATACAAAAAAGAGGGTGAGGCCGAACACCTTACGAAGATGGAGTATTAGTCCGGTCTAAATTTAAGGTCGTTAAAAATTTCCATGAGGTGAATAGCCATTTGAATGTAGTCTGTGCTTGAAGAAGTGGTGGCTTACGGTCGTGCATACGTGTCTTCCATAAGATGTGCATACCCACGACGTAAAATGAGCCACGTGTACGCTTGGAAATACAGTGAAAATAAATTCCTGTCCTTGGAAATGCAGTGAAAGTAATTTGCATGGTTTAAAAACACACGCAAACTGTATGCAGGATTCACAATGCAACATGCAATATCACTGCAATAATACGTGGTACAAACGTTCATTGCGATCGGATGTGAGAACATGAGATCATCACAAATTCATAGTTTAAAAAGGGACCACCGAATGAAAAACATACATATTACTACACTAAAGGGGCCTTGACACACTTTTCGAGCCTTGTCAGAAAACGCCGCTGATCGGCAGTAGGTGCTCCGGAGAACACGCGAGCTAAATATTATAGCGCAGCGCGCGGAACAGCATTCACAATATATTATCAAAGCCAGCCAAAAATTGCTTTTTCTTCTCTCGACAAATGACGAAAGACGCCCAAAAATCACTCGTAGAAGGCCATCTATCAGCCATTGGCTGATTTTAACATGGCGCGCTTGGTTGCTATGGGAATCGCCGTGGGAGGCCGTGACTTCTCCACGCATGTGCGCGCGAACACACTGAAAAAACCGTGTATTCAACGAAAAAAAAAGCAGTGCTCAAGATCATGAGGCATGCGTGACGTATATTTTTTTCCCTGTCATCCCTCCCTGCTTAGCTTCTAGCACTTATAGGGGCAAGAAAGGAAAGAATTTGTTTGCAGCGTGCAAGAAATCCTTTTTTCAGGCCCTCTTTAATGCCACGTGGTTTGTGCATGATCATGGTCATCAGCCTGACTACGCCCACTGCAGGGCAAGGGTCCCTCCCGTGATCCGCCAATCAATCTGGTCATGTGCTTTCTGCTGCCACGTTATACCTGTCAACTTTTAAATCTAATTGGGCGCGCCAACTTTCTGTCTCCCCTTTATGTGCTTTTCTTCTCTGGGAAACTAGTCAGTTACCGTTAATGAACAGCATTCATCCTGCCTATGTGCTACGTACCCTGCCCATGTCCATTGCTTCTTCATTTTAACTATTATCACATATCCTTAACCCCGCTTTGTTCCTTTACCCACTCTGATAACTTGTTCTCTCTCTCTCTCTCTCTCTCTCTATATATATATATATATATATCTATATATATATATATATATTTATATATATAGACGACTCTTTCTTATTTTGGATGCCAGGAATGGTTGGTAAGAGCTTTGATTGGTTGTAGGCACCACAACGGTAACAGCGGCCGTGCTGCCGTTACATGAAAGCCGTATGTACTGTGATCGTGAAAGTATATTGCGTCTATTTAGGCATACGATGTATTTGTTAAAGACATGCTCTAAAAGCTTAGAGCTAGTTGAAAACATAAATATTGACCTGTATTTTCGTATTATTGGCTTGTTTTCAGAGTTAAATACAGTCACAACTTTGGCTAACTTGCGCAGCTGAGGAAATCCTGCCGAGATTATTGATTTTTTAAATATTACAGTAACATAGTCAGCAGGCCATCCTGAATACTATATAAGAAATACATGTGTAATATCGTCTGGACTAGATCTTTTTGAAACCTTAAGATTTAGTATAAAATTATGTACTCCAGAGGAGCCTAATTCAAACTTAGATAGAACAGGTAGTTAGCTGCATGCAGAAAATAAAGGGGTGATGCAGTTATTAGTGTAAACAAGAAAACAACTAATCTGAAGTAGCTATAAAATTATTTACTATGGCTTCAGGATTTGAAAATAATGACATAGACGTCAGGATTTGAGAGGAATGAACTAATGGATCTCTGAAACCTGGATGAGTTTTTTCATCAGTGTAGCGAATGCATAGCTGAAGTAGTGGTTCTTAGCCTCATGATTTTAGCTTGGAATTTACTTTTACCTGCAATAAATTAAGAAAAATTATCATTACACTTGAAATGACCATTTTTACGTAACGATTTGTGGTATGAATAGGATGATTGATTGGTATGTGGGGTTTAACGTCCCAAAATCATTATATGAATATGAGAGACGCCGTAGTAGAGGGCTCAGGAAATTTCGACCACCTGGGGTTTTTTAGCGTGCACCCCAATCTGAGCACACGGGCCTACAGCATTTTCGCCTTCAACGAAAATGCAGCCGGCATAGCCAGAATTCGATCCCGCGACCTGCGGGTCAGCAGCCGAATACGTTAGCCACTAAACCACCGCGACGGGACGGGATGAGTGAGATGGACTATATCTTTATGGTATCATAGGTCTCTTCTATTTCAATATTTCATTTCGGGGCACATATTTCGATAGACATAATCCCAAAACTTAAGAATGAGCGCATTTACACTGCAAAATTCATGGTGAGATTCAAATTCCTTAAAAGATGATGCTTAAATATCCATGTATGGAAATGTAATAGACTTCGAGAAAGTTCTAAACAAATTTAATCTCAGGTCTTTGAAGAGAGGACGCTATGTTTGAGGCAACTTCCACAGATTTATGGTGAGAAAACTCTTTGACGACTTCATATTTTAGACAGTGCGATAGGAGCACGCAACCCCATAATGGACTTAGGCTGCAGCACTTGGACCACCGCGCCGTGAACCAGACGAGCAGCTGCTACTCGAGATAGCAGAGATTATACACCACCTAACTGACAAAGAGCAGCAAATTACATTTCAGTGGTTACCCAACCACTGCGGAATCATCGGCAATGAGCGTGTCGATCAAGCTACTCGCTGATCCGACGCAGAAGGCCACGAACTGCTACTACCGCTTCCCAGGACCGATGCTGCACGGAAGCTCCACTGGCTTGCTCGTCAACACACCACGTCACAATGGAATCAGCCACACTTGATGCATGCTTGATTGTACTCGCTTGACCCAACATTAAGTCTTGAAGTCCCGTCGAGGTTTCGACGAGCATACGCGACCATTTTGTGCAGGCGTTGGGCGTTGCGTTTACCAACGCCTACGCTTTCCGCATTGGGATGGCCGAGACCGCAGCCTGTCACCACTGTGGCAATGAAGAAATCGGTGGACATATCGTTTGTGGCTGCCTGCTGTATAGTGCACATCAACTATGCCTTCGAAACAAGCTCGACAAATTAGGCAATCAACCTTTGTCGAAGCAAAGAATTTTACACCATCGCCAGGATGCAACGTCACATAAGAAGACCCTGCCAGCGCTACTACATTTTTGCGATCGACCAGCCCTTCTGAATGGTTGTAGCCACAACACCTTTTCTGTGTATGTGCTTTCGTTTTCTCCTGCTTGCACATGCCTTTTTAAAGACTGTAGTCTTTCTTGGGGATCTTCGACGCAAAAATTTTGGTCAGTCAGTGTATACATTTTTCTGTTTATCCGCCCTTGACGATGCCCGTAAAGGCACCAGACGATATACTGAACGGCTGACCCCATCCACAGCACCCACCAATATTGCTCAAGATTCAGCGTTCGTGCTTGTGCGATTGTCAATTGAAAGCAAATATTGCACATATCTGAGGCACCATAACAACTCGTCATTATTTTGTATAAGTGTCTTTTACTAGAAAATGCATACATAAGTAATTCTAAAGACCGTAGCGTTTATTACGCTGCGCTGATCATGCAACGCTTGCACGAAAAGGCAAGTGTTTCCAATGCTTTACTAAAACGACACGGTGATCGCACCTACCCGTTGCCTTGCTTTCTACACCTTATCACCCCCGAGACGGGCGCGCACGCAGCGTGCTTTGTTTTCTAAGATAACTGCCAGATAGCGCTCATGTCTCACGTGTGATGTGACTGATGCGCTCGGTCACATCATTAGAGTGCCTCCGTTGCACGCTCGAGGCACTCTAACAGAGCGCCCCCAGAATACCATTCACCGCTTTTCTTGTGCAGAAAATCAAATAAACGTTTTTTTTTTTTCGCTCTCTTCAGACGCAAGACTATATTCTTTTGACGATATTTGCAGTGTAACATGCAGATACGGGGCCAGTTCCCCCCCCCTCTCTCTCTACACCCCTTTTCTTGCCCTTATTTTCACACTCCGAGCGCTGGGTAACAAACCAGATGCCATTTGGTTAACCTCCCGGTCTTCCTCCTCTCTATCTCTCTAGGCTGGAGGTAACCGTTTTTTATCTTATCTCGCGAAACTGTAATGTAACAGTGCATGGGAATTCGGTCGGCCCCTCCCGCTAAAAAATCAGGGTTGGTATAGAATGATACCATAGTATTTAGTAGGGTAAATGAGCTGTTCGCCGATTCTTGCTGAAATAGAGCGTGCTAGCCCTCGTGACCACACCCTTATAATCAAAGTTCACAGTTGCAGATCGCGCCCCGCAGCCTGAGTACGCCTGAGTATATCTTCATACTCCTTGGTCCAAGAAGAGACATACAGGGCTTCCTTTGCGGTTAAGGAGCAATTGATGGTAGGCATCGCACGGAGACTTGTGTTATTGCATTCGTCCTCCGTACGATGGGAATAAGCAGCTGGTTTTATTTATGCTTCAGCAGTGTTTCTCGCTAGCGCTCGCGAAATTTTAGCCGCGGGAACAGCATAAAGTGTTCGTACAAAAGAATTTGATTTAGACTTTATACGAAACACGACAGGGGCGATGAAAACGTGTATAAAGTGTCCATAGAATTCTTCTCGCAATAAAAAAAATACAAAACTTGTTGAGGTGGGCTGGCCTTTTTATGGTAAGCTGCGTCGTCTTCGATGTAAAAGTTCACCCGTTGGGAGAATAAAATATACCGGAGCTGCTTCCTTCGGCTTTTTTCTCCATCACACTCCACTACACTCCCTCCATACAGTTTATACAGGTTATATCTCTTCGACATTTCTGTCTTCATAAAGCACGTGTGCAATGTGTGAGCGCTATGTGTTCAGCCTATCCGTATTGCGAGCTTGTGGGCTACACTCTTATTTCCACTTGGGGGCGATTGCATGCTAAAGAAGGGTAGAAAACAATTTACAACTGGTATTTCTCGTACGTTGACCGTTCTATAGTATGTGCCCTAATCATGTCACTTGAACATTCAGACATCAAGAAGAATGCCAAAAATGAAAAAAAAATGCAAAGAAAATAACACGCTCAATTCTGTATCCTCAGAAGCTGTTATAGGGCCCTTACATCGACAGGGCATGCAAACATGGACACAAAAGAGCATTCAATGCACCCCAAACGTTGCTCGGAAAACTCTTAATGCTGCAGAAACAAGGTGAAATGATGTACCTTATGTTCAGGTTGCCCGCTCGAGTTAAAATAAGACAAACGGCGGCGCGCCGCAATTATTGAGCGGTGGCGGCGTGTCTTCTCTCGAAACTTCGGCGGCGGCGCGAACGGCGTGAGCAAAAATGGGCGGCGGTGGCAGAGGGGCGGCGCACAGGTTTAGCCCTAAGTAGACATATTCCTTTGCAACTTCCAGCATCTCTTCACCTATCGCAAAGAGCTGTTTTCTGCATAGACTGTTGCAGATTACTTTAGTTTGGTGCATATTGATTTTCAGTCCTACTCTTCCGCTTTCCGTGTCCAGTATAGTAGTCATGAGCTGTAATTCGTCCCCTGAGGTTGCTCATCAAGGCAATGTCATCAGGGAATCACAGATTCAGGCTACCAACAAGTTCAGGCTACAAACATACTGGAAGCACTTGCCTTCTCCATGAATGCAATTAGACTGTGTCACTAGAAAAACAGCGTCGCTCTTTCGCTCCATTTACATCACTTTGGCAGAACGCTGCTGTAGCGCTCACCTTTTCTAACGCGTCAAAAGTAATGTAATGCGCCGCCGTATACATGTTGCATGTGCATGAACTCCACATAAACACCCTCGCTTTCTGTCCCCGCAGTGTTCATGTATCAGGATGGTGCACTCGAATCCGACATTGGTGGTCGGCGTACTTCTCGTGAAAGTCAGCTTCGTGAATCGACTTGACTCCCAAAATCCGCAGCTGTCTGGCGAAATCCACACCGATGCTCTTTGCTATAGCGCATTACCCCCTTTACATGAATGCGATCCGCCTGTTCTCGCATTCATGTGAACGTGGTACGTGACATGCTGGCTTACGGCTTTCAACTCAGGTGTACTTCATTATAGCGCATTTGCTCTGAATGTATAGCGCATTTGCTCTGAAAGTGCATTTTCGAAAGCCAATGAGACGCCGTTTAAGGAACTCCTCGGCTTTTTGCAGCAGCGGACATAGCGATACCGGGCGATCATTGGTTGAGGGATACATGCGCTTAGCCATGTGTCAAGCATGGGGAGGTAGACACGACCACTTTTTCATCCTTCATATGAAGGCATACATATTAGCGTGAACAAGTAAACAAAGAGTAGAGAAATACGTGGGAGAAAGCCGAAAGGCCTCTGCGACGGGCCTTTCAGCTTCCTACCACTTTTTTCTAGAGTGTATGTTTTCTTTTCGCGCTATCATGAATTCCTTATAAAGATGCACACTTCGAGTTTGCACGATATGGGACCACAATTCCGCACGTTGTGATTCACGGCCTGTGGTTCAACCGGGACTCGCAAACACTCCCCTTTCTTACGTGTCAGTGCAATGGGTCTTCCCCACAAATTTCCATTGTTTGTTTAAATGCGATGCGCGTTCGTGGCATTCGTGTAAGCGTGTTGTATGGATAACGATGCCATTAAACTTGTTATAAATTTATCGTTTTAGAAAAAGCTTCCCTTCTTGTCCGGCTATAGACGCAAGTCCAAGGTCAGCTACGTCGGCTCGTCAGCCTTTCTACAATCCGCTATCTTTAGACATCGCAAGTGCTAAACATGGCAGACTTACGAAAGTCGTTGAATTGTTAGCCGCTGCTGTATTTACCAAGCGTTTTTCCTTATGGCGAAAGCGCTGGCATATAAAACATGAACTGAGCCAATAAGGGGGAAGATGTTTGGTCGCGAGCACAGTGTGCACTGCGCAGAGATAAACACCTGTTGATTTCAGCCGCCATTGCAGCAACACAAGCTTATAGGACATGCGCCTAAAATTCTCGGCCGGACGTTACAAACTGAATGTCACTGTGTTACGGCGGCAATAGTGTGTTGCGTGAAATGTTGGGATGCTTCGGCTTTCCTGCTCACCACCTCAGCACTTACGGACGCAATTCTCGCTAAAGCAAGATTTGCTGCGTAGCCACCAATCTCGGTTGCGTACAAGTGTATATATACAGTAGCGAAAGAACCAGCACACCAAGTGTATCATGCATACCATTATACATGCCGTTGGTGAAACTTTGCTTGTGGTAGTTTACTGAATAATAAAAAAATCAGGAGGCTTGCTATTTAGGACAGTATCATGTGAATCCGAGCGCCAAAAAAGATGTAGACCATTCGAAAAATTGCGATGAAGATTAGGCTCGCACAAGGCACAGGGGGACCACAGACACGGCCGATGCTTACCACTGAAGCTTTCTACATCAACTTTTGTTGTGAATCGAATGAACAGGTGCAAAAATTTAGATGTGAAGCTTCCGAGCTGTATATACTGCGTTGACAAAAACTGCGTTCCGCACCCCAAAGTCTAATCGCTAAAAGCAAGAGCAATGAATCGTAGAAGCACGTCAAGTGTTGCGCAAAACAAGCTCGCAATTCTTAGGATGTGACCTGGAACAGCTGTCCAAAGGTGCACGTGGTAGAAGCGGGTGAGGATGCAAGGTAACCATGGAAGCGTCTGGTTAAATGGTGTTCTAAATTTGCACTGAAGGAAACCAACCAGTCGCTTCCTGGCGTAGCGATCCTTAGATTGAGCGGCATAGGAAATACGAATTTGCTTCACCACTGCGGTAGCCTTGATTTGGTGTTTCCGGAACAGGGCATTGTAAATATTTGCGCGCGACTATTTTCTACAATAACACATGTTCGCCTGCTCTACTTTGCCCCCCCCCCCTCTCCAAAACAGGAAACATAGTCAAAACACAGAGCATAAATTTTCCGTTTCGTCGTCATGAAGGAACTCACCAGTCGAGGATCATCATCATCATCACCATCATCTACATCATCATAATCTACATACTCATCCTAACAACGTCCACTGTAGGACAAAGGCCTCTCCCATGTTTCACCAGTAAACTTGGTCCTGTGGTAGTTGTTGCCACTTTACAGCCACAAACCTCTTATTCTCATCTGCCCACCTAACTTTCTGTCTCCCCTAACCCGCTTGCCTTCTCCAGGAATCCAGTCAGTCAGTCAGTGTCAAGAGAGCATCCCCCTCCCTAAAAAGAAAAAAAAATATCCTAGCGACACCTTGCTATTCTTGCCGCAAACTATAATTCTTACACCATGCCCTGTAGTCAGCAGAAGTTCATGCCATTTCACTTCGTTATTATTACTGGCTGAAATTTGCAAGAATTTGTGCTTTGTTCCTGCAGCCACCAATGCAAATAATACTATTCGGTTCTCTGTTTTTTTGTGAAATCAATGACGGATACGCGCAGAAAACTATCAAAGCAAAAATTACTATTGGGATCTCTGGTTTTTTGAAACCAATGACGGATATGTGCAGAAGACTTCAAGTGAAGAGTTGCCAATTGCCCGCGTTCGTTTGGAGTGAGCTTGGGCAACGGCGTCAGTGGTTACCTTTGAACGCTTGGAGTGCTAGGAGATATGCACACTGGTGTTTCTGCGCTTCGCTGTCCTGGCTATGCGCCTAAGTGAAAATCAAACATACCCCCTCGAGATAGAGAGCGCAACGCATGACCTTCTAAGGCGTGCTAAACACGGTTAGTTGGAGTGGGCGTATACTGCCAGATTTTTTCTTCTAGCCTGATTGAACAAGTTTAGAGCACAACAAAACGCGGTTGACCGTGATAAGTTACTCTCGTGAGATAAACTGTCTGCGCCGTAGTTTGACTGGCCTACATTTGATTAGCGCGGAGGCTGTGTTTATTTGTTGAGGTGTTTGATTCATGGCAGTGACAGAGAGCAACACCGAGCAAGTACAAAACAACTATTTTGTTATTCCTTTCTGCGTGCCTCGTCTAGTATTTATGCTGTTAATTGCTATGAATTCATACCAAGAGGCCCAAACATACACACCTCTTGAAATTTAGTTTTTGAGAAAATAAAGAAAAAAAGAAAAATAGAGGTGATATTCAAAAGCTATTCACCCACGCATGTCTACTCACTTCGCTTGCATCGCAGACACACGGTCGGCTCTTCTGATTTTTTTTCGCTTGTCGTTCTTCACCTCTCGCTTATTCCCCGCAAACATACGCGAACGCACACAAGAGACATTCGAAGGATACGGATTTCTTCTTCACCTGACGACCTTAGCCCCAACCTTTCAGAGAATGGAACTTCTGCTTTCACGCTTTTCCACTGAAGGGAGGCAAGAAGAAAAGACGGGCTCAGAGAGCGGGCGGGGGGGGGGGGCTGGTTGGGTGGGAAAATAAGGGGGTGCATGATTTGAAGTTAGGCAAGACGTTGTTTCGGAGAGGCGGGGAGTTTTCGAGTTCACCGCTTTCGTTCTGCCTGTCTAGATGGCGCAAAAGGAAGATTTTCCTTGTAGTGATAACAATAATGCAAATTCTTCAGTGGTCATGCACTATTTGTATGTGATTCGTGTCTATAATTATATCAAGAGACGGGGACTATTGTGTAGTAAGCTATGTACGCTGAGATATGAACGCAGTTCGAAGATTACCGTGCATTTTTTGGTGTTTGGGGCAAGATAAATTAAGACAAATCACAAACTGTGTTTCGTATTTCCACTAGCTTTATTGGAAAATGCTCTGTTGAGAGAATGGATCGGAGGCTCTAGTTAGTCTGTGTGCAAAATTAGCCATAGAACTTCGGTAGCTTTTCATAAAAGTGGGCGAAGGTAGGTCCATGTATTGAAAATACTGTCCAATTCAGGACAATATATTAAGAAAAAAAACGGAGTACATAAAGACATAAAATCAGATACTTCAATGGGGAATGTTATTTTTCATATGCGTCTAGAAAATGAACCTCCTCAAGCGAGTTGTTAGTGGATAGTCTAGAGCTGAGGCGAATAAATTTGGCTGTCTTGAAGACATGACCAAAAATAAAGTAGAAATCTTACATGAATTTGCTACGTTGAGGAAATAGATAAACATGTCCTGAGTGTGATATGAAAGAAACAGTGCTGTAAGGGTCGCATGCAGCTTTTTCAGAAAATGGTCACAACTGAAGCACAGTCAGCCATAAACCGCGTAACTAGAACTCATTCTTGCCTTGTCATTCACAAACGGTAACGGTTGACTTAATTTTCATAAATCTATTTAAAATGTACAAACATCAAGCTTTACAATGATGCAGAAATCAGCTATTTAAAGCCATTGTGTCAGTAGCAAATGGGGCAAAAACGGTGTGTTCGTGCCGCCGGAATGAGACTGCTGCCTTAATTCTTCGGCAAAACATGTTATCGGGGCGCCCTGCGAAATAAACACCATAAAAAAGTCCTCCTCCAGAGATGAGGCTCCCACACCCGCAATTACGGCTCCTGCCAGCAAACGAATGTACCGATCAATAGCGTCTTCATATCGGACATTTCGTGCGCGTATACCCGCGTATTCTGTGCGCCGCGCCGCTGCCTAGCGTGACAAGCCAGCCTTAACTACATTCGATCATCTTTGGGCGCGGGCGATGCATTCGTTTGATCAGCCCGCACTTTCTCGCTAGCTGGGCTTGCGCTGAGGCACTGTGCATTCATGAATGGGAGCAACAAATGCCTCTGTAAGAGTTTTGAAGGTGTATATTCGGTACTTAGTTACGGCTGCGTCATATTGACAAAACATATTGTCAACAGCTTAACTAGAGCTGCAGGTTTGGCACGCGTCCATGTACCAGAGAAAGTATCCTAAGTGGCATAGTTTTAGTTTTCTCTAACTCCAGTCGTATACACAACGCCGTGTGTATCTTTCACACACTGAATCGTTTGTAAGGACCAGTTGATTCTATGCGAAGCATTCCATAGGCTCTAGCGGGAAAAAGAACATCTGCCATCCCATCGAGGACGACGAGATTCTACTCGATGCTATTATGGATAACGCTCACGGCAATAATTACACGCCGCTAGAAGGCGAGACACAGCGGTGCGGGAAAGTGGGCGACGAACAGTGGAACTCAATTTCGCGCCACTCACCCGCCGACCACGGTGGCTGTCAACCACTGCGAATGATTGCCCTGGGTAAGAGCGGTAGAAAAACACAATTTGAGAAGTCTCAACGTAGGAGCAGCTTGATCCCGCAGGCGACGTCTCCTCTTGCACCTCCGTTCATTCGCGAAGAATAAATCTACATGTCGCTTGGCTCAGACAAGTGTTTTACGTTATTCCGGCGTTTGAGAACTCATTCCGACAGTACTTCGGAAATGAGTGAAATCAACGTTCTCACCCTGGCGTTGTTCGTTAACGGGCGCTGTTGAAGCGCGTGGTCTGGTCCTGACAAACTTGGGTGATTGGACTGTCAAGCCTTCAGACGGCCCCGTCGTTTGGACAGCACTGTGAAGTCGCCCAAATCTGTCATGTGCAAGCTGCCAGTATGAAGCAACCGTGAACGGATATTTTCTTGCTGTAACTGTCAAGTTTACCATAAATACATTATCCGCGATTGTTTGTAATCACAGAACATTGCATGTACTTGTGGTAGCACTGTAGGGGTATACCATACAATTTTTCTCTGCCGGCCATTCACGTGTAGCTTGCAGTCAATGTGCGTGTAAGAAATTAGGGGAATCATACCATTACAGTAGACAAAAAGCTGATGTACGTGCTAGTGCTTGCGTGTGATAGCTGGCGCCATCGGCATGTGTCAATGCACAAAAGGAGTGCTGTACCACAACAGCACCGTAGAGAACGTCACTTGGGCTACAACTTGTGAGGGAGAGATGTTATTCCCCGCAGTGTGCATCATGTCTAAGTCTTCTGAAACTCAGTTTCTTGACCGATCCGCGCAGTTGCGCATTTCTTGGTCCACGACCACTTCAAAAAAGTATCTGAAGTACTTGTAGTTGTAATGAAAACTCAGGTCAACCCAATTCAGTATAACACTTTTTTACGAAGTGTATATATGCGTAAAGATTCGTGGGAGACTAGAGAGATGAAAAGTGAACTGAGACAAAATACCGACAGAACCCACGCACTGTGAAAGTTGATGTAATGTGTAGCTGTCAGCGAGGAGCTGCAGACACCGCGTAGATCAGTATGGACACAAATAAATGCGTACATGCAATGATAAGTCATTCACTTTCGCATGTTTACAATACATGCACGCAAACTTTCGTAAAGCCAATGACAAGATATTCACGTCTTAAGGACGTTTACTTCATGCCATTCGTTTTATTAGTGTTATGATGCAGATGGCATGCATGTTATGAAGGCTCATGTTGTCATCTGTCGTTCATGTGTCATCACACAGGGACGCCATCTGATGCACACTTTAGTATTTAGCAAGATAATAGAAAAAAACATCACGATGGCACATATCATGCATGTCGCGAAACACGAGACAAGAACGTCATGACATCGATGTCATGACCTGCCATTCATGTTCTTCATACTCTATTGTTACGCCAGTTTTGGTAGCCAGCACCAAGACTGGGTCAAGTATTAAAAATAATAATTGGTGGGGCTTTACGTCCCGAAACCATGATATGATTATAAGAGGTGCCGTAGCGGGGGGCTCCGGAAATTTTGGCTGCTTGGGTCTCTTGAACGTGGACATAAGTCGTGCACCTAAATGCAAAGCACACGGGCTTTCAGCATTTTTTTCTCATCAAAACATAAGAATGGCTCACGCATGTACACAAGTGCTGCATATTGGACACGTTCGTACATTACAATGTCGTATCGCTGTACCACAGCTCAAATTGAGCATGCAGGAAAGAAACGATAGGAAAGAATAAAATTACAGGCAGTAGGATGGGCGGTAAACTTCCGCATGTATTTACTTCCTGTAATATTGCCACGCTATGTTTAGTTGCACTCAAAAAATCCTGTTCGTAGCACAACTCCAGAACGTCAGGCTGTCCTGATAATTGACAGCGGAAACAGCAAAAGCGTGCAACTAAATAAATAAAAAAAATGTGAATGGGGATGAGATTGGGTGAAGCTTCGCGGGCTCCCAGCTACCTAGCTCGATCCACCTGTCTTTGTGCGCGTTTCGCCACCGCCTCTCGGGCACGCGTTCATCCACCCGTCCGTCCGTCCGTCTGTCTGTCTGTCCGTCCGTCTATCCGTCCGTCTGTCTGTCTGTCTGTCTGTCTGTCTGTCTGCCCGTCTGTCTGTCTGTCTGTCTGTCTGTCTGTCTGTCTGTCTGTCTGTCTGTCTGTCTGTCTGTCTGTCTGTCTGTCTGTCTGTCTGTCTGTCTGTCTGTCTGTCTGTCTGTCACGACATCCAGTGATCATGTCTCGTGTGGCCAGAGCACAGCGCCATCTAGTGAACATTGTAAAAATTAAGTGGTGGCTTGAAGAAGGGACTGATCCACAGCCCCTAAAGAATTCGGCAGTTTCCACGTACCTTGGGAATTGATATTATGCGAAACATGCGGATGGGAGAGGATTGTGTTGTAATTTTTTATTGAGAGAAACGTTACGAAGCAGTATTCAAGATATCTACAAATGCATGCATAGACATATGTTAAAGAGCCGCATATGTTTTATATAACGAGTTTATGGTTGCGTAACGATGACAACAAAAGCATGGATTTTAGCAACACCAGAAGCGGTAAGCTGATATGAAGCGCTGGTGCTCGCGAGGATGGTAGGCCTGGACACTGATACATAAGTCAACTTCAGCGGATGGTGCCGAACTACAATTGACGTTAACCCGTCGTGAGGGCTGAATCGTAGGAGTACATATGTAATGTTTATCAAATTGTGTAGCCAGTAATTCAGCCACAATGGACGTTTCACGAACATTAGGGTCTATTTGAAAAGTAATTCCCCGACCTGGCATCACTCTGCCGTAGAATACCTAATTGCCCCACAGAATACTGGGGCGCGATTCCTGCTGGTACCCTGACATTTATTTACTGCATTCGTCGGGTCAACGCTGCCGATGACAATTGATTGACAATATATATCTACCTAGAAACAGCGACAACAGACACGAGTAACTTTAACTCGTGAGAGAGTGAGCTACAGAAAATAAGTTTCCTGAAATACAAAAAGACGCGTATCATGAAGGAAAAAAAAATAGGCAGGACATAAATTTCCTTTCCTTGATGGTACCCGTTTCTTTGTATTTCTGTAAGTATGTACCAACTAGCCCAAAAAACCATTTATTAAAAAAAGGCTTTATTTGATCATCGTGATGCGGCCACACATCCCTTCTGCGTAGCGTCCTCTTCTTGGCGAGCAGCCCTTCCACATTCAGACACTTCAGTGCTAGGGTGGTAGCAAGCACCTGGTGCTTTCTCAGAGCATTAACAAAAAAGAGACATCGGCGGTGTTGACCCGCAGATTGCACAGAACAAATGTCCGTGCCCCAGCAGGAATCGAGTCGCTGCATTTTGTGGGGAAATCAATCAATATTCTACCAGAGAGCCACGTCAAGTCTCAAAAATACTCTTCAAATACACCTATATGTTCGTGAAACGTCAATTGTGATTGCAGCTAGTGCTGGCTATACATTTTTATAAACATTTCATATGCAATCTCATGATGTAGCCGTCATGTCGGATTCCCGTCACTGGTAGTTAGGCGCCATCCACTGAAGTTGATTGATGTTGCAGCGCTGAGGGCTACCATCCTAACGAGCAGCAGCGCTTCACATCGATTATCGATTGATATGTGGAGTTTAAAGTCCCAAAACCACCATATGATTATGAGAGACACTGCAGTAGATTATTACGAAAATTTCGACCACCTTGGGTTCTTTAACGTTCACCCAAATCTGAGCACACGGGCCCACAGCACTTTCGCCTGCATCGAAATTGTAGCCGCCGCTGTCGGGATTCGATACCACGACCTGCGGGTCAGCAGCCGAGTACCTTAGTCACTAGACTACCGCGGCGGGGCGCAGCGCTTCATATCAGCTTACCGCTTGTGGTGTTGCTAGTACCAATGTTGCTGTTGGCATCATTAAGACTTTATTGTGTTAGCTGCCTGCGCATGCGCCTTTTTGTATCTGCCTTTTGCTTATCACTGTTCTATACCGCTTGGCTGCGATAATGCAGCTGCCCCACAATATATATACCGGCACGCTGCCACAAATAAAGGTTTTTCTTCATTGTTGCTTCAAGGCTTGGTGTTTACTGCTGGACACCGGAACATGGTGTCAGAAGTGGGATCGCGTTCGCCAAAGCAGTGACAACAGGCAGAGGGGCGTCACCGTGCACCTTCATGATGGAACTACTGAAGTCACCGCAGCCATTGGTGCTCTCGGGAAGTACAGCAAAGAACTTGAGCCTTTTCAAGAGAGGTTCGAGCTGTTCCTGCAGGCCACGGAGCCGTCGAAAGAACCGAAGTCGGAGGCAGCCAAGACAGCACTCCTGCTCAGCGTTGCCGGAGAGGACGCCCTAGAGGTATTCAACAACTTTGCCTTCTTTGAGAACGAAAGCAAGGAAGATTACGCAACTGTTACGAGCAAGTTTGAGGCGTACTGTCAACAGCAGCAGAACGAAGTATACGAGCGTTATGTTTTCCGCTCAAGAACGCAAGCAGAGGGGGAGCCCATTGAGCGTTTCGCCTGGGACTTAAGGCGGCTTGCACGAAGCTGCAATTTCGGCACCTTGAGTGACTCCATGGTCAGGGACCAGATTGTTTTTGGAACAGTTAATCCGAAATTGCGCGAGAAAATGCTCAAAGTTAAATATCTCACGCTACAAAAAGCGAAAGACATTTGTAAGGCCGACGAAGTATGCGCTGAGCAAAATAATGCCTGGGCTGGTACAGAGAAGGAAGTAGCGCCGATGAAGATGCACCGGTAGGCCAAATGTGCAGCATGTGAAGAATATTCCGAATGTGCCGAGGAATGTAGAATGGAACCCGAGAAAGCAATTGCACATGTTAAGGCACGCAGACAATTCAGGTGTTCCCGGTGCCATCGTTCCCACGAGCGTGGAAAATGCCCAGCCTTTGGCAAAACTTGTTTTTCTGTGCCTGGGCGCTAACCACTTTGCTTCCTGCTGCAAGAAAGGGCCTCAAGTCAGTGAAGTACGCGACGAGCAAGATGACTTTGACATCCTCAATGTCAACGTTGGCAGCAAAGCTGATTGGCTGATCAATGCAACAGTGGCTTCCAAACAAGTGTCTCTTAAGGTTGACACAGGCTCACAAGCCAACTTGTTGCCTCAGTGTGTGTTCCAAAGCCTAAAATCGAAGTCCAGGTTAAGGGAAAGCTCCTCTGTTCTGCGCTCATACAATGGCGACGCTATCAAGCATATCGGTGTTACTACGCTACAAGTTGTCGCGAACAGCCACACCGGTTACTTCGACTTCTTCATTGTTAAGAAGAGCACCCAGGCCATCCTAGGGCTGTCGGCGAGTGAAGCTTTAGGACTGGTCTCTCGTACTGTCGACGTAGTGAATACAAGCAGCACCATCCAAGTGATGACAGAATTTCCCGAGTTGTTTCAGGGCATCGGCTGTCTAAAACGCCAGTACCACATGGTTCTGCGGGGGGATGCATCCCCGGTGGTCCAACCGGTACGACGGGTGCCCCAGGCGCTGCTCCAGCCCTTGCGAGAGGAACTGGACCGCATGGAGCATGAAGGCATCGTGGTCAAAGTCAGCGAACCGACAGATTGGGTGAGTCCCTTTGTCGCCGCGAGAAAAAAGGATGGTAAACTGCGTGTCTGCATTGACCCCAGGCGCATCAAGGAGTGTTTAAAAAGAGAGCACTATCAAATGCCAAAAAGAGAGGACATTGAGGCTGAGCTGGCCGGTGCCAAGTTTTTCTCTCGCCTCGACGCGCAATCTGGATTTCATCGAATTCCTCTAGATAAGGCTACTTCGAAGTGTGCACGATTGGCACGCCGTTTGGGCGCTACCGTTTCCTAAGGCTGCCTTTTGGTATAGCTTAGGCACCCGAGGTTTTTCGAAAAACCATGAATGAAATATTCGACCAGGTCCCAGGAGTGCGAATATATATCGACGATATATTGATATGGGGTAGCACGAGGGAAGAGCACGACGCCCGCCTCCGCACAGCCTTGCAGTTGGCCAAGAGCGCCGGCCTAACGCTCAATGCTGCTAAGTGCAAATTCGGGGTCACCGAAATCGACTTCTTGGGCGACGTGATAAGCCAAGACGGGATCAGACCTAACCCCGCAATGACAACACCATTAAGCGAGATGCCGCCACCAGTTGACAAAGCCGGCGTCCACAGACTGCTAGGGCTGGTCAACTATTTTGGTAAATACATACCGCATCTGGCGCAAAAAACGACGCTCCTGCGAAGCCTCCTTAAGAAAGACACCACCTTCGAATGGTCTGAGAACCATGCCCGCGAATTGAAATCTGTTTGCCCTTTACTGAGCACTGCACCGTTGCTAGCCATTTTCGATTCTCCTAGGGAAACAAAGGTCGTCGCAGATGCTTCGAAAAACGGCATCGGCGCGGCTCTCCTTCAGCGTTATGACGACAATTGGCGGCCGGTAGCCTACGCGTCCCGCACAGTGACCGAGACTGAGCAACGATACGCACAAATCGAAAAAGAGGCAATGGCAATCACTTTTGGGAGCGAGAAGTTTTTTCACTTCGTATACGGCCGCAAATTCGTCATTGAGACGGACCACAGACCGATGATAGCAATTGCTTCGAAGGCCATTGGTGACATGCCGCCACGACTTCAGCGGTTTTTTTCTGCGTTTGCTCAGATTCGATTATGTTCTTCACTTTGTCCCAGGTAAAAATGTTCCTGGCTGATATGTTATCTAGATCGTCGCCAGTGGCACCGGGCACTATGGATGACTTTACAGAGGATGTTGACATTCATGCAGTGAGCGTGTCTTCAGACCTGGTAAGCAAGAAAATGTTTGCTCGTCTAGCTGAAGCAACCGCTGCTGACCCAGATTTACGAACTGTGCTGCGCTGCATGAGAAACGGCGAAGAACTACAAGGCTGCTTGAAACCATTCAGCTCAGAGTTGACCGAAGTTCAAGGGATTGTCCTGAAAGGAACAAAGGTCATCATTCCTAAGTCTATGAGAGCTGAAATACTGGGTCGCATTCATGAAGGTCATTTAGGCATAAATAAGTGCAAAGCAAGGGCCCGTCGACTGGTATTCTGGCCCGGCCTGAATGAAGACATCGGAAATCTAGAGAAAAACTGCGCTATTTGCCGAAAATACGCGTACAGGCAACAAAGTGAACCGGTAGTGCTCAGGCCAACCCCAGAGCATGCCTGGTACAGAATTGGCGTTTACATCTTTATGTACGCCGGGAGCTCCTACCTGTGCGTGTTTGATGCGTTTTCGAACTTTCCTGAAGTCGAAAAGCTGCCGGACACAACGACGGGCACGGTCATAAATAAACTTAGCTCAATCTTTTCTAGATATGGAATTCCCTTAGAAGTCTGCACTGATAACGGCCCCCAGTTCGCATCCCATGAATTCTCTTTGTTTGCCTCCAGATATGACTTCACGCACGTGACTTCCAGTCCAAGATTCTCGCGGTCAAACGGGCTCGCAGAAAAAGGAGTTCAAATTGTTAAAAGGATCATGAAGAAGGCTGGTGAAAGGAAGGAGGACTTCTGGCTTGGTCTACTCAGCTATCGCTCGACGCCACTGGACGAAGGCCGATCTCCAGAAGAATTGCTGCAGGGCAGGAAATTGCGCAATCGGCTGCCCGAATTCAGACCGTGCTCTGGACGCCAGGACTTCAGGCGTCAGTCGCGCCAACCGAAGTCGTCGAGAGGGAAACCTCTGCCAGAACTCAACAAAGATGCAGTCGTAAGAGTTCGTGGGGATACATGGGATCGCAAGGCTCGTGTTTTGGATAAGGTGGCGCCAAGGTCTTATCGCGTCTTCCCAGAAGACAGTTGGGTGCTTCGACGGAATCGGCAACAACTTCTCGCCACACGTGAATCTTTCCAGAGGGACGAAGCGGAGGACTCGTCCACCGACGAAGACATGGTCCAGGAAAATTCATGGTCGCCGTCAGTGGTACAATCTGCGTCAACAGGAAGTTCGCCGGAGTCGACGACGTCAACCCCAACTCTAGAACACCAACCAAGGAAGTCCGCCCGGCAAAGGCGAAAACCCAGCCGCCTTGGTTACGACGAGAACTTCAACCAAGTCACGTGTATCTTGATGTCAAAGCTCTAGCTGTCATACGGAGGGAGATGTATCGTGTTAGCTGCCTGCGCGTGCGCCTTTTGTATCTGCCTTTTGCTTATCACTGTTCTGTACCGCTTGGCTGCGATAATGCAGCTGCCCCACGATATATATACCGGCACGCTGCCACAAATAAAGGTTTTTCTTCATTGTTGCTTCAAGGCTGCGTGTTTACTGCTGGACACCGGAACAAAGACACTGCAAACAACTGGCTATATGGAACATATGCGGCTCTTTAACGTATGACTGTGCGTGCATTTGTACATGTCTTTAACGACACTTCGTAATGTTGCACTCCAACACAGTCACTTCCAACACAGTCGCCTTCTATCGCTATTCGCATAACATGGAATGCCAAGGTACTTGGCATCTGCGAAACTTTTCATGTTATGACCAGCGAGTCCTATTCGTCAAACCATCTTGCCCTCCCATGGTAATTTTGGTTTACCCCAAGCTGAAGGTGTGATCATGAGAACACCTACATAGATAGATAGATAGATAGATAAGAGACACGTAGAAGTACGCATAGATATACGCGTAGATAGATGCTCAATGTGTGTGGAGTACGCAAAGACATACTCCGCATTCAATACTAGGCGTAAAACTTAATGACATTCAATATTAGGCGTAGCACTTAATGACAGGAAAAAGCAGAGTCGCTCAGACTCTAAACTGCGGTACACAATTGCTCAAGTTGATATTAATAACCCCACAGTTCCCGTCATGAGAAGAACAGATATCCGAGCGTCACAATGAATGCTGAGATACCAGATGAACTGCCGATGACGTCCAAAGGTTTCAGGGTTGGGCGGGATGAGGTTGAGTGAAGATAAACATAGGAGAGGCCTTTGTCCGGCAGTGGGCACAAGATTGCATGAAGACGACGGCGACTACGATAGCGATGATTTGCTTTCATGTCGGCGGAACAAGTGGAGGAGAACTTAAATGCTGAAAACGCGGCTGTTCTATACTCTCTACACTAAAAATTCAATAATTAGGTTGGATTTTGTCTTCATGAACATTCACTGTACGAAATGTCAACCATCTGGCTGGAGCTTGATACTGAAGCTTGCATAGCCACATGACCCTTGAAGGCACGTTAGAGCAAATACAGTGAGGCACAAGAAACAATTTTGTGTACAGGAAACAACTTGAGTATTTTCATACCAAGATGTATTAGACTTTGCTTAGAAAATTCGATGCGGCGTCAAGTACCCGTAGCAATCTCTTGTTACAGCGTTCAGGGACAGCAATATATTCCGCCACCTTTCTTCAGCATAATCAGCATTCGATGATTTGTTCAGCGTTCGAAGGTGTTGCCATTCTGAAATCTCGCTTTTTAGATCAGCCAATAACCGGGTACAAAAACAATTTCTAATTTGTGATCAATTGATAATCGCTGCCTGTTACGCAGAGAAAGAAGTGCCCCTCCGTGGTGGTCAAGTGACTAAGGTACTCGGCTGCTGACCCGCAGGTCGCGGGATCGAATCCCGGCTGCGGCGGCTGCATTTTCGATGGAGGCGGAAATGTTGTAGGCCTGTGTGCTCAGATTTTGGTGCACGTTGAAGGACTCGAGGTGGTCGAAATTTCCGGAAACCTCCACTACGGCGTCTCTCATAATTATATGGTGGTTTTGGAACGTTAAACCTCACATATCAATCAATTAATCATGGAAAAAATCACTTTTTGTAAATATAGAGAAATGTGAAGGAAAGTGAGCAGTTTTGTCCATGTCTGTAATAAGTTTACTGACGCGCTAAACTGATACTGACGCAAAGCAAGACAGATGTATCATGCACCTAATAAAGTTTAGTTCCGCGTGTTAGTATGTGCTGATGTTCGTGCTACAAGGTATACATGTTTAAGTTAGGCGCGTTGTTACTCCAACTACCGGATAACTGAATGCGATTTTGACGTAAGGGCACGACAGTTTTCTGTATTGCTGGTGGTGGCGATGATCACACTAAACACACAGTGAACTGGCTGACAGCCCGCAGAAAAACTCAAGTGATATGTGGGGTTTGATGTCTCAAATCGCGGAAAAACTCAAAAGCATCACTTGCAAGGCTAAACTAGTAAGACCACTAACCGGCGTTCACTCTAAAGTCTATGCTGTCACATTATGAACTTATAAAAAGCGCTCATAGTGTTCACGCCACTTGTTTTGCTCATAACTTACTAACTATGTCAATAAGAAATATCCTCACACGCCGGTAGTGGGATCAAATCTCGGTGGTGGGGGCTGCATTTTCGATGATGACGAAAATTCTTGAAGCCCATGGGCTTGTGTTTAGGCATGCGTAAATACAACCCCAGATGGTTGAAATTTCCTGAGCACTCCACATACGGCGTCTCGCATAATTCTATTGTGGTTTTGAGACGTTAAACCCTGACAAATAATAATAATAATAATAATAATAATAATAATAATAATATGACCCCACCGCGGTGGTCTAGTGTCTAAGGTACTCGGCTGCTGACCCGCAGGTCGCGGGTTCAATTCCCGGCTGCGGCGGCTGCATTTATAATGGAAGCGGAAATGTTGTAGGCCCGTTTGCTCAGATTTTGGCGCACGTTAAAGAACCACAGGTGGTCGAAATTTCCGGAGCCCTCCACTACGGCGTCTCTCATAATAGTATGGTGGTTTTGGGACGTTAAACCCCACAAATCAATAATAGTAATAATATTATTGGGACGTTCATTCATTCATTCTTTGTTTTTATAGTAAAATGTTAATACAATGACAGAGGCCAAGAAAAAAAAAATGCTCTGGGCGACTTGAGGAGCTCTTGGCCCCCGTTCTCTATGATTGCAGCAGTTCGAAGAGGTGGCAAAACATGTGTTTAGGTTCAGGATGACATCAACAATGATTAAAAATTGTACAAGCAGGCAAAAATGAATAAAAACAAAAAATACAATATGTTGTGTAAAACAAATATAGGTGTGCATAGGGAAACAATTTTTTTTCATACGAGGCAATTGTATACATGATCAAGCACATTCTTCACAAAGGCAGTGATAATTTATAGAAGGAAAAAAAAACGCTTAGAGAGTATCTGAAATAATGAAGCTAGTTGAGACCGCGTTATGTTTGATGTTGATGATCTTTTACGATGGACCAACATTTTCGAGTGAATTAAGCAATCTGGTTATCTTTTTTAACATTTGCATGTGATAATTTGTTCGTGGTTTGGATATAGACTATAGTTTACGGTCACGGGTAGTATAAGCAGCCGTGAGTTTGTGTAGACAGGCTATTTCAATGAATACGCTATTTTCTAAATTTATAATGCAGTACCATTCACGAAGTAAGAAACGATTGTAGAAGGAAAAGGCAGTAGGGGTGTTGTACTGCCTGAAAAGGTGCTCAGTGTGATGTCGGTATGTTACGTTTGGTATTATACCTATTATTTTCTTTTGTAATAAGTGTATTTTTTTAAGGTCTTATTCAGTTGTAGTACCCCGTACAAGGGGAGTGTAATTTATATGTGTTGCAAATAAGCGATTGATAGATTGATAGCTTCACGGATGTTGGTAGACGATATCTATTAAACATACCTGTGATGCGGCTAAGTTTGTTTTTCATTTTTTAACAAAGTTCACGTCTTGGTGCTAATGTAATGTGCTGCAGAAATACGTTAGTATATGAATTAAGGTACTATAGTACCTCAATTTCATAAACTATTTTTTCGTTTTTGTGGTTCAGCACTAAGGTGAGATTGTTCGAAATGATTGTTCCTTTGGCGTGAAAAATTAGCGTTTTCGTTTTATCGCACTTTAGTTTGAGGTGATTTCTGGTTGACCATGTTGACAGTTCCGGAGAAACTCATGTTTTCTCTTTCCTGATGATCATGACGTTCATGATGTTATCAAAGGAGGCTGCTATCTATGCGGCCTGGCTATTGCATCGTTCCATACGTTAGACGTAGTCCGCCTGACCAGACCACTTCACTTCAAGAACGTCTTCAAAAGTCTGATCTGGCAGCCACAAGAAGAGTACAGCAGCTACACACTGTAGTGAGAGACAAATAAAAAACAACGTTCTTAGGATGTGCGTAGCACATGCAGACACCCAAAATTTCCCGTTCATCGATTCCCGACTGCTTCGTTTACCAAAGCGTCGATCAAGATAAGCATGAAGTGGCTTTCGTTGTAGACGTAGAATCTGGTTAGGGAGATTTGAAAACTCGGTGTGCGACTTGTGCGCTACTTTTTGCTGCTCTTTCTGTCCTTCCTGCGCGTCACAGCTGTTGAGATACGCACCGTTTGCAGTGAGTCACTTCAGCTTGTGTCTCCCACCTGATGTAGCAAGCACCCTGGAAGCGCAGGACATTCGCTTGCTCTGCTGATGCGCAAGCATCGAGGAATTCCAGGCTCGCCATTGGTTGCGAGGTGATGGCGCCCTCTCGCACGTCGCACGTTTCCGAAATGTTTTTAGCAAAGTTGCGT